>JAOPSE010000508.1:0-505390 GCA_029449295.1 Zea luxurians
ACGTCCCGCCTAATCTAGATCGTTCAATCGAGGATCGACGACCCAGTGTCATTGCCTACCTCTCCCCGGTAGGGCCGCGCGGCGGCGCAGTTTACCTGAGACTACCTACGCGAACCCAACGACTTAGCTAATACCAAAGTGGTGCTTGCACCTCAAATCGAAGCGCCATGATCCCCGACCACAGTCGCGCCCGAGCACGGCGACTTCACTGATTCTAGCGAAGAATTCCCGGGAACCCAGTGCGCCACTTCCCGATTGCTTCCTCGTGCGGATTTTTCGTGAACTGCCCAAACCTTGGATGACAGGATTAGGGCCCGAGTTGCACTACCAGCGGCAATCTACGGCGGCGGGTGATCTCTGTGCGGAGCACAACGACACAGCTGTGAAAGATGTAGTAGCGGCAGCGGAAAAATGGGGCACAAGGGAGGCGTGGTCAAGGGGGTTCTTATGGGCACGATCACCGGCCGGTCCTAGGCCCGCCAGCTCCGTGGCCTTTGGCGCGGTGGTTATGGTCGCTCACCATGCGCGCGATGTGACGGGAGGTGGGGCAGTACACGGTGGAGTGAAACCAGAGCCGCGGAACCGCGCACGTGCGACGAGTCAGGAATCGGGCCCGCAGGTTAGCGTATTGCAGCGCAATTCGTAGCTGGGCTGTGCGGAGGAATGAAGTGGTGGGCCGTAATGGCGATATGAGGCCCAGGTAGCTTCCCCTCATCTTTTCTTTTCTTTTCCTATTTTGTCTTCCTTTTATTTTGAATTCCAAATTTGAATTAAAATCTTTTTTTGAGTTTCACCTTTGAGTCAAATGTACACATTCAAATCCCAGTATAGAAATAATATATTTTTTTTAAAAAAAATTATACTTATGTTTATTCACATAATATTTTCTTTCTTCTCTTTTCTAAATTCTAAAATTTCTTTTAGATCTTAAATTCCACTTTGGACTTTAACATCTTTCTTTGTACATTATTTTTTATATTGCCACAAAATAAAACCTCAGCATGATGCAAAATTTTGTGGTATGTCTTTTATTAATCCTTTGTTTTTAAATGAGGTGTTCACATGTGATGGTAAATAGAGATGGCACACATAAAGCAAATAATGTCTCCTTTAATATTGTTTACAAATTGGGTATTACATCAAGGGCACAACTTGCCTTAGACTTGAGATTCTCAAGTACTTCACCAACTTGGTTTTCAAGTGACTCGTGACCGCACTGCTACTCGTAGCAATATATACAAATAAACAAGGTGTACATAAGAATAACAGTACTAAACATGAGCACAAACAGTGTAGGAATATTCTACACGATGCTACAAGATCGTCGGTTCGAGAACCACTAAAATCGGAGTTACCGTTAAAAGATATGATTTTTTGAAGGGTTAAGTGTTCGATATAAAAAAATTAAGTGCATAATTTTAATTGATATTTCATAACAAAATGAAGTTACCAGATGATAAACAATATTATTATGAATTTAATGCAACTAGAATGGATCGAAAAGGAGTTGAAACGAGAAAGATATGAATTTTCTATGTTTTCTAGACATGTTTTTATACTTAAAATGAATTTTAGATGTTATTTATAAATAACCCAATAGTTACTGGATGACGGCCAGTAAATAGATTAAACCCAAGGTCAATTTTATAAAATCTAGGACCTCGTTGTATATTATTGGAACTTCCGTGGATGGCGGGTTGTTTACGAAGAAATTCGGGGTTTATTTTGCAAATACACATGACAGAAGGGGTATGGCTGCTCTCAGTCGTTCGATCTAAACCCAGCAGTCGAGATCAGATTCTAATAACGATGAACCAAAATGCGATTCAGCCATAAGATCAGAGATTGACGGCTACAACTTACTGGAACTCGATCTGTCTTGAGCCAAAGGATCCCGATCCAACGGTCCACCCGCCAACACTCCAAGTGATCAAACCTTGGCCAATCACATAATAATCAAGGGTCCATTATTTCTTCTACCTCTGGCATTCCAAACACGGCAGCAGCCATAAGACTGTGGTGGCGCCATTCTGGCCATCCCGACTCGGCTCGCAGGTGCCCATCTCACAACCAAAAGGTCCTATGCTATGTTGGAGGACAAAAAAGACAACATGAGGCATACCGAGGATAGCGACGACGGTTGGAAAGCTGCCCACGGCTGTAACACCCCAGGTGTTACTCAGGGTTTCTCCTCAGTACCCACATTGTGACCTATCACATGTGCTTTAGTTGGAGCAAAAGGCACCAATCTTGAGGAGCTAAAACTTAATCAAGTCTTTTTCACCTTAAGAATCATACCCTGACCATATGAAGCTTAAGGAAGAAAGGAAATGCCAAAACCGTAAAAACCCTTTCTATAGGGCAATGGAACACTAAAAAGAAACATAATAAAAGACCAAGAAAATCACATTGTCATGACTTGGGCCAATTATAAAAATTGTAATACACTAAATAAGCTAAAAAATAGTAAGAGAGTTAGCCCAAAAGAATTTTTCAAATTTCTCAAACAAGCCATTCAAGTGCAGACCTTCTATAGAAATCAGAAAATTCAGATTTCTAAAATTCAGCCACTCAACTAGAGCGTTCACCAAGATCCCTAACTCAAAACCACTTGGCCCAATTGTCGGTGTTTCGTGTCCGACCGCGCACCCAGGGTTACCCCCCAAGGTGCTTTTTAGAAGTAGGACGGTGTTACCGACTGTAGCTCGATGGTTCGTGCTGGGCGCACGAGAAATAGTAGACAGTGATGTACAGGTTCGGGCCGCTTTGAGATGCGTAACACCCTACATCCTGGCTGGAATGCTTTATGCGATGAATTACAAGGGGCTCTAGCGCTGGAAAAACGTAAAGAGCGGGATGGGAGGCTAAGTGATGAGTAATGTCGATCTATCTTCTTGAAGGGGTGCCCCCTAGGCCTTATATACTCGACCGTGGGGCATTACATATGGATATGATAACAACGTGAGCCAGAATAATAGTGAACTAACCGAGTCTGTCTCCCTATAATTCAGCCAACTCATCTCACCTAGTTCTGATGTATAGGGCTCCTGCGCGGGAAGGTCGGGTCACTGCTGTGATTACTGTTCAGATGTTGTTGGGCTGACTGGGCTTGCACCGACCTAGCCTTGTGTTGATCTGTCTCACTGGTCGTTCCTCCAGGCCCACGAGGGGGATGACCTTACGAATTATGGGGCCTTTGGGCCTTTCGTGAGGTCTTTTATCCTTCTAGTGGACCCGGGGGATATCTGTCCCCCACAAGCCCCCGATCTTTGGGCTGATTTTGAAATAAACGGCCCAAAGATCCTAGGTCCTGCTTGCGGTATTTGATTTTACTAGGGAACGCTTTGAAAATAAATCTATCGAGTCACTGCTTCAGAATTCTGAGTGATCCGATTAACATTCTTCTTTTTACTGTCTTCTTCTGCTATTATTCCTCAAAATTTGGTGTTCTGTCTCGGGTTTATGCTTCAAAGGTCAGCATTTTGCACTGTCGAGCCGTGAAGTCCATCGGGTGCACCAAAGGTGCACCCAATGGGTGTAGCCCACGAGCTTCGAGTGGATTTTTGAAAATAATCCACTCGAAGGTCTTCATTTCGTGTCTTTTTCTGGGAATCTTCCTCCCTTTTTGTTGAATGCCTTGGAGACCAGCACTATATTGTTGATGCTACGCTTTAGAGGTCAGCGTATATTTTTGTCTTTGTGGTCGAGTACGCGATCTGCCCATATCTTGATAGGTTTTGCCATTTATTTGATCTGCGACTTATTGGACGTTCGATAGATGGCCCTTGGCTCGTCTTCATGTCACTTCGTGCTTTGATGCTTCTGTCGATTAGACTTGTACCTCATCGGCTATATTTGGCTTTCCTTTGATCCCTGCTGATATCTTTCTTCTGTCTTGAAGTATTCATTGCATATACTGTTCGGATGTGATAGTGTTGAAAATATACTGATAATTCCTGGGCGTCCCCCCAATGGGTGTAGGCAAGGGGTGGCTTGGTACGCTGAGCGTTTAGTGAATTGCTTCTGAGTAGTAACTTGATGTGACCGCGAGCGTAATCATATCGCCTGCGCGGTTGACTGGAGTCCCAATGGGTGTCGTGTTACATGAAACGGTGTCAGCCGCCTAACGTGTCTTCAGATGGTTTGAATTACATATTGAATTTTTGCGACTGTTCAGTGGTCGTGGTAGGAGATGAGCGGTCGCCTGCTTCTTCTATAAATAGTACCCTTGCTTCTCCAGCGTTTTCACGCTTCTTGCTACTGCTTGCTGTTTAATCTTCTCTCCTTCCTTCCACTTTCGCCATGGGCAAGAACAAGAAAGGCGGCAGCTCTTCGCATCACTAGGGCGACAAGCGCAAGCGCGAGCTGACTCCTCCTTCGGAGGACTTCGGTGACTCAGAATACTCGGAGGAGGATTTCTCCTCCGAGTCCGAGGGTTCTCCAGCTCCCGCCTCTCCCCTGGCGTCGTCTGATGATTCAGACGACTCCCAGGGATAGCCGCGGAGGTGTGGACCTACATCCGGGCCATCGAGCGTGCCGGGCTCGAGGGCTCGAATGAGTCGGAGTACTCCTCAGACGAGGAGAATCCCTCCGACTCGTTCGAGGAGGGAAGCAGCGGCGACGGTGGTGACGGCAACAACGACGGAGGCGACGGTGACGGCGGCGGCAACAGCGGGCAAGGGCGAAGGCGACAGCGGCGGATGGCGGCAACAGCGACGGCGTCGGCGGCAGCAAGGGCAGCAACAAGGCCAGTGGCTAAATGCCACTGGTTTTAATTATTAGTATAGATTAGTAGTAGTATAATGAAATAATGTAGTAGTAGTTAGTAGTATAGGGTAGTGAAGTATAGTGTAGTAGTAGGGGGGTCATCGACTCATAATGAGTTGATTTGTAAGCTCGGTAGTACTTCCCATATAATGAAGAATGATTTCGATTCCTCTCGTGCGTATCATTCCGCCTTCTTGTTGATTGTCATTTGTGTTGATGCTTACTGCAGAGGCTATTTCTGAACGTAATGCTTGAGTAGCAACTTAGAATCGTCGAGTCGTGCTTCAGATCGCCATCTTCACGATGCCAGCGCTTTAGTAGTGGTGGTCGAGTGATTATCAGCGATGTTGGGGCTTTTCAGAGGTGATAGCCGAGCGATAACGGGTCGCGTTGGCGTTTTAGAAATAATGACCGAGCGGTTATTGGCGATGTCGGCGTTTTAGAGGTAACAACCGAGTGATAAACGGACCACGTCGGCCACTTTGAAAGTAGTGGTCGAGTGAAGTCAAATAACGCCAGCGTTTTTAGAAACGACAGCTGAGTCAATTTGGGCCGCGTCGGCCGTTTTGGAGATAACGGCCGAGAGTGATGACATGGCACGCCAGCGTTTTAGAAATAACGACTGGGTGATGACATGGCATGCCAGCGTTCTAGAAATAACGGCTGGGTGATGACTAGGCACTTTTTAGAAATGACATCTGGCTCGTGGAAATCCCATATGTACTACGCTGTCGCACGCCTCCACGCTCTGTGCCCTAGTTTTTGCTCTTTTGCATCCAGATTTTCTCTGCTTTCCTGCAATATCACTTTCGCTCTGTTTGCTAGCAGGGTTGAGATGGCGCCCAAGCGGAAAGCTTCGAGTTCGTCCATCGCAGTCATTCCCCCCATTGATCCCAACAGTCAGTTGCCTTTCGCAGGTAACCATATGTCTGTTGTCTCCGAATCCGACCTTCTTCATCTTGTTTCCATCGGGGTTCTGCCGTGGAGTCACTGTTCCGATAGAAGACACCCACGAATCCGTCATTTACGTTCCTTTCCTTATCCGCGGACTTGCCCTACCCATTTCTCCTTTCTTCCGTGGTCTCCTTGATTTCTATCGCTTGAATTTGACCCATCTGAATCCAATCTCTATTCTGCAAGTTTCTGTTTTTATTCATTTATGCGAAGCCTTTCTTGGTGTTTTGCCCCACTTTGGCCTTTGGAAGTATCTGTACCACTGTCGGCCTGGGATGGCCGGGGGCAGCACCAGCTAGTGGGGGGCGCGAGCTTGGAGATGCGTTGTGCAAGGAAGACTGACTACCTCGACATCCCACTCAATGATAGCATCAAGGGATGGCGCCTGGAATGGTTCATCATGGAGAATCATGGGAATTCCCTCCCCCCACAGTCAGGGAGACAGCCGGATGTTCGCACTCCGAGCTGGACCGAATCCCCCACAGACCAGGAGCTGGCTAAGGCAAGGCTCTGTTAGCAGAGGTTGGATTGTTGAAAGAAAGGGGTCTGACTGCAGAAGATGTGGTCGTTGACTTTGTTTTCAAGAACATTCAGCCACTGAAAGACAGAGCATATCCGGCCTATTTGTACCGAGGCTTGGTTGATTCAACCCAGGTGACCAACAGAAGAATTCCTACTATGGACTTGGTGAACCGGCTCAAGATGATACTCAGAGGAAAGGTGTCGAACATCGGCGCTCCTGTTGCATACTCGGCGTGGAATTTGCCTCCCTCCGAGGCCTTTATCAGTTTCGTGATAAATCCTCCTGCTGATGATAGCAGTTTGGGCCTTAGAGTACGACCCTCTCCCGAAGAAGTTAGTGCTTTGGTTGCCTCACTCGGAGAGATACCTGACGACGAGAGGCCGGATCATTTTGAGGTGCCTTTGAATCCAAGTGACGCGGAGATAAGTGCCATGCTGGATATGTTAGCTGAAGATTCTTCTGATGCAGTCCCTACTGAAACTCTGGTGGTTAGCGCCCATCCCAGAGGATAGCGAAGCTTTAGATATTCAGAAGTCTGACAACGTTCGTCCGAAGCGCTCTCGCCGAGCCAATCAGCCTGCTTGTCCTGCTGACGGGAAGAAACAGAAGAAGAGACGTCTTCATCGAGTGTCTAGTTTTGATCAGAATGCTGGTCCTTCCGTTCCTTCTGCTGAAGAAGTGCCAGTGCCTGCATTTGCTGAAACTAATCCCAATGGGTGTAACCTTCCTGCTATTAACCCTAATGGTGTGACCTGGACGACGTTGACCCCAATGGGTGTACTGTCCGCGTTGTCGATGATGGTGAGGAGGAGGAGGATGAAATCCCTCTAACTCGGAAGAACAGCCGACGCTACATTGCCAGTGGCGAAAGCAGTGGTGTTCCTTCTCCAGCCCTGTCTGCTCTTGTTGATTTACAAGAATTGTCTCTGGCCAACTTTGATCAGGCTCTTGAGGATATGGTTCCAGAAGATCTGTTGTCAGAGCCGGCAGATGGTGGCGCGATGGATGTTTGTGCTGATGTGCTTGATGCCGGGTTGGGGTCATCCTGGGCAGCGTCCCGCACCTCATCGACCTTGGAGCGTGGTCTTGAGGGTCAGGAAGCTGGTCTGGATTGCGCTGCTCCCATGGAAGTGACTGAGGGACCTTCAACCTTAGAGGTGGCTGCTGCAGAGAACTTGGCCCTCAAGGATGGTGCTGGCGCTTACCCAGTCCCCGAGGGTATTGCCGGGAATGATCCGGCTCGGATGGGTAGCGCAAGCGATAACCCAGCCCCCGAGGGTGTTCGAGTTGGTTCTCCCTCTAACACTTCCATGGATGTTCATGTGGGATCTTCTCCTCCGCACTCTAATTGTATGGCAGCAGTGCGGGTTTCGTGTCAAGAGGTCGTTTTAGAGGTCAACGTTCCCGATGACAGAGTTCTAACTTCTGCTGGTGACACTGACTTGGTTCCCAATGATGCATTGCGGGTTGTTTCAATTGGTGGCCCTTCAGCGAGCCATCGGCTGATTTCTCACGATTTGGGGTTCCCTCATTCTTCTCTAACCTCCAGGTATCTTGGTTTCTTCTGCCATGTCTTTTACTTCGGGTAGACTGTCGTTATTATGCTCATCTGTTTTTATCGTTAGGCATTGGTGGATGAAATGGCTAGCCGGTTGAAATCACAGGGGACCTCTGTCCTAGAAGGGGCTTTGTCCCTAATGCATTGGAATCCAGTGTTACTTCAGTGGCGAGTATCTGAATTGGAGATGGCAAATGCTGGTTAGTGCCCCTTTTTGCCTTTATTGGCTATTTGAGTAATCTGCTTTATAGCTAAACACCCTTGCTTGACTTTTTCCTGATAGACATGGCCCGGCAGTATTCTTATCTTGAAGAAAAACATTCTCAAGGTCAGACTGAACTGGCCCGGCGGTGCTCTGATCTCGAAGAAAAGTATTCTCAAGGTCAGGCTGAACTGGCCTGGGTCTCTGCTTCTCTGAATGATGCTAACACGTTGAACTCTACTCTCCATGCTCAGCTCGATTCTGAAAAGGTGGCCTGTGAATCTTGGCTTTGTTTGTTGTGTTCTTATTGCTTGCTCGACGTTTGGAGAAACTGATTCTTGTTTGCAGGAGGAAAAGCGTGCCCTTGCTACTTGGAAAAGCTATACTGTGATGCCAGCAACTCGTTGACTATCTTGGAGAGGAGTCATCGTTTTACCATGGAGGACTTGGATAACCATCGCTACAAGAAGCAAGAGTCTCTGGATGATATGATTCGCCTCAGACAATTGGTGTCGAACAAGGATACTGTCATCAAGGATCTGCGTGCTTCCAAGAGGTCAGTAGTCTGGGAGCTAGAGGCCGCTCGGTTGGCTGTCAAGGCCGCTGAAGATACTTCTGCTACTCTGAAGGCCCAGCGCGACAAGGCCATGGATAAAGCTGTTCGCGCGGGGCGAATTCTGATGAGGAGACCTGGCGTGGTTGTTCCCGACGACATAGTGGCGGATGTGAATGCCGCTCCCGATTCTTCGAGTCGTCCTTCCTCGTCGGTCGCTCCTGAGAAAAACATTTCCAGATAGAAAACACCGAATGCCTTGAGTATATGGTTAGTGTTCTTGGATGTTTCGTTAGAAAACACTTTTCGGTATCGAATACTGTTATTGTTTTGTTAGAGTTCCACGGTATCTACAATCGTAAAAGTAAGTGCATCATGATGGTTTTGAATTTTTTCATGGGGCATAGAAATCGCCCTAGGATGAATAGTTGCGAACGTGCCGAACGTGCCACGCCAATTTAAGTCGTTGTCAGCTTAAATCAATCGTTCCGCTGTTAGGGGTATATGATCACCGGCCTGAACCGATTGCTCCGTTGGCAGGGTATAGTGGTCACCCTTAGTTAAAGCGTGAGCATGTCGCACCGTCTTAAGTCATCGCCGACTTAAGCCGATTGCTCCGTTAGTAGGGTATAGTGGCCACCCTTAGTTAAGTAAGTGTGAGCATGTTGCACCATCTTAAGTCATTGCCGACTTAAGCCTATTGCTCTGTTAGTAGGGTATAGTGGTCACCCCGAGTTAAGTAAGCGTGAGCATGTTGCACCGTCTTAAGTCATTGCCGACTTAAGTCGATTGCTCTATTAGTAGGGTATAGTGGTCACCCCGAGTTAAGTAAGCGTGAGCATGTTGCACCGTCTTAAATCATTGCCGACTTAAGCCGATTGCTCCGTTAGTAGGGTATAGTGGTCACCCCGAGTTAAGTAAGCGTGAGCATGTTGCACCGTCTTAAGTCATTGCCGACTTAAGCCGATTGCTCCATTAGTAGGGTATAGTGGTCACCCCGAGTTAAGTAAGCGTGAGCATGTTGCACCGTCTTAAATCATTGCCGACTTAAGCCGATTGCTCCGTTAGTAGGGTATAGTGGTCACCCCGACTTGAGCAAGAACGCAAAATGAAGAATTCCCAAAGCTTTTTTATTGATGATGCATTTCCCTGTTTATAGAGTACATTGCCGCCCCAATAGTTTTTTGAATATAGCTAAGGATAAAACTTCCTGAGATGTTCTATATTCCATGAGTTCTCGACTTCTGTGCCATCCATCTGTGTGAGTCGATATGATCCAGGCCGAGTGACTTCAGCTACTATGAATGGTCCTTCCCATAGAGGTGACAATTTGTGCCGCCCCTCCCCCGTTAGAATTCGGCGGAGGATGAGGTCTCCCACTGCGAAGGATCGATGTCGTATGGCCTTATCGTGATAGCACCTCAGAGTTTGCTGATACCGTGCTGATTGAATCACCGTGTTTAGTCGTTCTTCTTCGAGTATATCGACATCCTCCAGCCTAGTAGCCTCAGCTTCTGCTATGTTTTCAAAGATCAACCTTGGTGCTCCAAACTTGAGATCAGCAGGTAGCACTGCCTCCGAACCATAGACCATAAAGAAAGGAGTGTTTCCATGCAAGGCTCGACTAGGTTGAGTTCTCAAGCTCCAAACGACGTATGGCAATTCCCTGATCCACTTTCCTGTGAACTTTTCATTTTTGTCGAAAACTTTCTTCCTGAGCGCCTCTAATATCATCCCGTTGGCTCTTTCTACCTGCCCGTTGGCTCTTGGGTGTGCCAAGGAGGCATATTTGATCTGAATGCCCTTTTGCTCGCAGAAGTCGAAGAACGCTAAACTTGTGAAGTTGGATCCCAGGTCGGTGATGATGTTGTTTGGTATTCCAAACCTGAAGATTATGTCTTGTATGAATTCCACTTCCTTAGCTGAAGTTAAGGAAGCAATGGGTTTGAATTCTATCCACTTAGTGAACTTGTCAATAGCAATCAGTACATGAGTGTATCCTCCTTGAGCTTTTTTGAAGGGTCCAATCATATCCAACCCCCAGCATGCAAATAGCCAAGTTACGGGTATGGTTTGTAGTTGTTGTGCTAGTAGATGCTGCTGTTTCGACAATTATTGGCAGGTTTTGCATTTCTGAACTAACTTGGCTGCGTCACTTTTTGCTGTTGGCCAGTAGAAACCCAACCTGAAGACCTTCCCAACCATGGTCCTGGATGCTGCATGCACTCCACATTGCCCAGCATGGACCTCATCTAGAAGTTGCTTTCCAGTATCTGAAAGAATACACTTCATGAAGACTCCTGACGCGCCCCTTCTGTATAGCATGTCCCTAATGAGCGTATAGTGAGCCGACTGCCTTGCGATACGCTTGGCTGTATTTTTGTCATCTGGTTCCTCTTCATTCCTTATATATCTGATGATCGGCTCTCTCCAGTCATCAGGATTTGATTCCGGTTGGCTCAGAGTATTGCATTCTTCTACCCGGTCCGCTGAAATGCTCGGGTGTGACACTTCTTGGACAAAGACTCCGGGTGGGACCTGAGTCCGACTGGACCCTAGCTTAGACAATGCATCATCCGCGGTGTTGTGGTCTCTCTCCACATGATGAAACTCCAATCCTTCAAATTTATCTTCTAGTTTCCGGACAGCGGTGCAATATTTTCCCATGGAATCATTCGAGCAATCCCATTCTTTTTTTATCTGACTTATGACCACCAGAGAATCTCCATACACCATCAATCTCTTGATGCCCAGTGATATGGCAATGTTCAGCCCGTCAATCAGAGCTTCGTATTTGGCTGCGTTGTTAGAGGCTGGAAATAGCAACTGAAGGGCATATCTAAGGTGTTCGCCCCCAGGTGTAGTAAAGAGGATCCCTGCACCTGCTCCCTGCAGCTTCAATGAGCCGTCGAAATACATTTGCCATACTTCTGCGACTTCCGGATTATCCGGTACCTGTTGCTCGGTCCACTCTGATACGAAGTCAACCAGTGCTTGAGTCTTGATAGCAGTGCGAGGTCGAAATTCGATGTCATGAGACCCCAATTCACAGGCCCACTTGGCTACTCTTCCGATGGCTTCTTTGTTGTGGAGAATATCCCCTATTGGAAATCTAGTGACTACTATGACTTTGTGGTCGTCGAAGTAGTGCCAAAGCTTGCGTGCAGTTAGAAGTACTGCATACAATAGCTTTTGAACCTGAGGATATTTCTTCTTTGAGGGACCCAGAACTTCACTGATGAAATAAACAAGATGCTGTACTGGGTATGCGTGTCCTTCTTCTGCTCGCTCCACTACCAACGTGGTGCTCACCATGTGAGTCGTGCAAGAGATATATAATAGAAGATCTTCTGCTGGTTGAGTCGGCGTGGCTCGGCGTGGCGGTTTCAGCACTGGTGGTGTTGTCAAGAACTTTTTCAATGCATCTAGGGCTTCCTGTGCTTCTGAGGTCCACTGAAATTTGTCCACCTTCTTGAGTAATTTATAAAATGGTAGGCCTTTTTCTCCCAGCCTGGATATGAATCTGCTCAGGGCTGCCATACATCCGGTAAGTCTTTGGACTTTCTTCTGTGATCACGGTGCCTCCATCCTCATGATAGCTTCAATTTTTTCTGGATTAGCTTCAATTCCCCGGTGGCTGACAATAAACCCGAGTAACTTTCCTGCTGGTACCCCGAAAACACATTTTTCAGGATTAAGCTTCCATCGATATCGTCGCAGACTGTTGAAGACCAGCTATAAATCTTCAATGAAATTTTCTAAATTTTCTGTCTTGATCACCACATCATCCACATAAGCTTCCACACACTTGCCCCAGTGATCGGCTAAGCATGTTTGAATAGCTCTCTGATAAGTCGCTCCAGCGTTTTTGAGGTCGAACGGCATGGAGGTATAGCAGAATGCTCCAAACGGGGTGATAAATGCTGTTTTTTTCCTCGTCTTCTTTTGCGAGACTAATCTGATGATACCCAGAGTAGCAATCTAAGAAAGACAGCATAGAGCATCCGGCGGTTGAGTCCACCACCTGGTCGATCCTAGGGAGCCTGAAGGGATCCTTCGGACAGTGTTTGTTGAGATCCGTATAATCAACGCACATGCGCCAATCCACTTTATTCTTTTTGAGTACAAGAACAGGGTTGGCCAACCATTCAGGATGTAACACTTCTCTAATGAATCCAGCCGCGACCAAGCGAGCCAGCTCAGCACGGATGGCTTCTCTCTTGTCGGGCGTAAAGCGACATAATTTCTGGCGTATTGGCCTCGCCTAGGGGTAGACCTTCAATTTGTGCTTGGCCAGTTCTCTTGGGACTCCCGGTATATCCGCAGGTTGCCATGTGAATACGTCTCTGTTATCTTGCAGAAACTGGACGAGCGCGCTTTCCTATTTGTCGCCCAGGCTGGAGCTGATGATGGCGGTTCTACGCTCATCAGCAAACCCGAGGTTGATCCTTTTTGTTTCTTCAATCAGCCGCATAGAGGTCACGACTTGTGCTTCGTTCGCGGGGACCACGAGGTCTTCCTCAGGCTTTGAGTTTGCCCGTGTAGAGGAAATTGCCGATGGTTTGGTGGAGAGGGCCGCTTGAATAGCCACTCGGAAACATTCTGCGGCGCCTTGGAAGTCGGCGTGCACAGTTATGATCCCTTGCGGTCTAGGCATCTTCAATATCATGTATGTATAATGTGGAATAGCCATGAACTTCGCTAATCCGGGCCTCCCGATGATGGCGTTGTATCCACAGTCGAAGTTTGCCACCTCAAACCTCAGGAACTCGGTTCTGTAGTTTTCCGGAGTTCCGAAGGTGACTGGCATGTAGATGTGGTCCAGCGAGTACTCTCCTTCAGTTGGCACGATGCCGAAGAAAGGAGTGTCTGACTCGTGGAGTTCTTTGAGGTGAACCCCCAAGCCTTGGAGTGTCCGGGGGAAGGTGACGTTGATGCTGCTCCCCCCGTCCACTAATACCTTCTTCACCGTGCTCTCTCGAATCACTGGATCGACGAGGAGCAGGTATTTGCCTGGGTGGTCGAAGTTGAGCCACTGATCCGCCCGAGTGAAAGTGATCGGGTGCTCCGACCATCGGTATGGGGCGGGAGGTCCGATAGTTGCCACTAGTATCTGGCGATCGTTGAGCTTTTGTTGTCTCTTGTTCTCCTGCGATCCGTGTCCATCGAAGATGATATTGACCTCTCTGTCGACGCGCGGGAAGGCTCCACCTCCTCCCTCCTCCTGCTGCTGGGGTTGTCGCGGTTCTCCTGGTCCTCCTCGCGGCGGAGGGGGAGGTAGAGGTTGGAAGGGTCGGCCGTGTCCGACGGAGTGCTTGAAGTCTCTGCAGTTCCGAAGGGTGTGGCACATGTCCTTGTGGTACGGGCACTAGGCGTCGAGGATGTTGTCCAGCGTGCGTTCGCCTCCTCGAGGTCCTCCTCGGGCGCGAGAGGCAGGTGGTCCGGCGGCGTGGACTTCTTCGTGAGGTCTCTTCTCCCAACACTTGTCGGGCTGCTGATTCGTGTCGCGTCGCGGTGCCGCTGGTGCTGGCTTTACTCCTCTGATGAGGTCCTGAGCTCGCTCGGCGGCGGTGATGTAGAGGTCGGCTTCTCGGAACAGTTGTTCGGAGGTAGTCGGCGCTTTCTGTAATATGGTTCGGACAAAGTCCGAGTCATTGGATCCTCTGTAGAAGTCCTCAATCTCTGCTGCCTCAGCGACCTCAGGGATGCGATTTCTCATGGTCTGGAACCTTTTAAGGTATGAGCGGAGAGTTTCGTCCCCCCGGCGCTTGATGGATTTGAGGTCCCATGGTTGCGCCGGCTTATCGGAGAGAGACTGAAAGTTGATGGTAAAGCGCCGACTGAAGTCGCTCAGTCGTCGATGCAGTGTCAGGGTAGGTGTCACAGCCATTGCAGCGCGTCTTTCCCGAGAACAATAGGCAAGTACGCGGTCATCACGTCCTCGGTTGCCCTAGCTGCCCGGGCGGCGGTGGTGTAGACGGCCAGCCAGCCTCCTGGATCCTGCTTAGGTTCATATTTGTCGACATTGTCTACCTTGAAATTAGGGGGCCATTGAATGGCCCTGAGGCGCGGAGTAAGTGCCGATACTCCACATGTGTCCTCCTGTCGTCGATGATGTTGCCTGTCCCGGGGAGGGGAGTGATCGTCGTGGTGCCTCGACCGTCCCCAGGCGGTGCCTCCAGTTGAAGCCGTGGCCGACTCGGTCCTGGTAGCCTGACTCCATGCTGGGATGCCATGGTCCCGGTCGTACTCTTCCCGGCGATGGATCTCGTTTTCGTGTCGTCGTTCACGCGAGGCGTTGATGGAGCTCCGCGCGTCCCGGTGACTGTTGATGGCGTGTCGCAGATCGTTCGGCGGGTGAGCGAGGGGTAGAAGGTGATTTGCTGCTTGAGTGAACAGCCTCCGATAGCCCTCGGCGTCAGGAGTCCGAGGGAGGCCATCGGCTATCCGAGCCAATACCCCTCCGACTTCACTCGGCGTGTTCATGGCTCGGGCGAAGTCGGGGTTCAAGTTGCGCCCGAAGAGTGGATTTTCCCGACGTTGCTTTATCTCCTGCTCAGCCTGTTCTTGAGCCCGTCGACGATCGCGTCGTTGGGAATTCCTTCGTTCCCTGAAGACACGTTCCTCCGGAGTTTCTCCTGCCTTCGAGACCTCGTCTCGCGATATGGGTTGCGCCGGGTCCCGCTCTCCGGCCTCATGATGTCGCCAGATATTTCGGCGTCGGTTTCTCTGTTTGCAGGATTCCCGCTGAGGGGGTTCTTTTTCGGGCGCGGTCGGCTCGTCATCGGAGATGGGGGGCGACTCCACTCTCCCAATGAAGAGGACGTCGGGGTAGAATGGGGTAGCTGTTACAGCGATCTTTCTGTTCTCCTTTGAGGGCGGAGGCGCAGAAAGATCAGCTTGATGATCCTTTGCTTTCTTTCTCCTCATGATTCGTGTCCATTCTCTCGTCGGAGAGGTGGACAGCGGAGTTCTCTGGGCTGAGGGACTCTCAGCTCCTATCTTGCTAGAGGTGATCTTTTTAGGAGCGCTGGAGGTTGCGCTTTTTCCTGCCTCGCCCCGATTTTCTTGGAGATTCCTGAGGAAAGCTTTTTCTCTGGTGGATCCGCGAAGCGATGCAGAGTTCCCTCCTCATCCGCTATAGATGAGAAAGTACCGAAGCAGAATATGGATCCGGGGCGAAGGATGATCTTGCGCTGGAAGGTGACGGCCATTGAGCTAGCTTGGATCGATGACACACCCCCTACCTGGCGCGCCAGCTGTCGGTGTTTCGGGTCCGACCGCGCACCCAGGGTTACCCCCCAAGGTGCTTTTTAGAAGTAGGACGGTGTTACCGACTGTAGCTCGATGGTTCGTGCTGGGCGCACGAGAAATAGTAGACAGTGATGTACAGGTTCGGGCCGCTATGAGATGCGTAACACCCTACGTCCTAGCTGGAATGCTTTATGCGATAAATTACAAGGGGGCTCTCTAGCGCTGGAAAACGTAAAGAGCGGGATGGGAGGCTAAGTGATGAGTAATGTCGATCTATCTTCTTGAAGGGGTGCCCCTAGGCCTTATATACTCGATCGTGGGGCATTACATATGGATATGATAACAACGTGAGCCAGAATAATAGTGAACTAACCAAGTCTGTCTCCCTATAATTCAGCCGACTCATCCTCACTCAGTTCCGATGTACGGGGCTCCTGCGTGGGAAGGTCGGGTCACTGCTGTGATTACTGTTCGGATGTTGTTGGGCTGACTGGGCTTGCACCGACCCGGCCTTGTGTTGATCTGTCTCACTGGTCGTTCCTCCAGGCCCACGAGGGGGATGACCTTACGAATTATGGGGCCTTTGGGCCTTTCGTGAGGTCTTTTATCCTTCTAGTGGACCCGGGGGATATCTGTCCCCCACACCAATTAACAAAATAGCGCCAAATTACCATTAGAACATCCTGGAGAAACTTGGAGTCAAATCAAACCCGTTTGTCATGAAATGGCGTGCCTTTACTCTCAGATTTGGGCTGTCAGACACACCAATCTTTGGGACATAACTACTCACTGCACAGCCCAAGAAACGCCTCAGCCTCCACACACAAACGACAGAGCTTAGTCAGGGGAACAGATCTTACAATGGGATCTTGCCCAAATTCGTGAAGATTTGGAGCCAGTAGACGCTTGAAAGCGACTACACTGAGCTCTGCCACGTGCTGGGCGCAGTGCCCATGGGGCTGAGCGTGCTCTGGCACTCCATCGCGCATGCCCCGAGCACTTGTCAGACCGGCCCCTCGTCTACATCTGCCCGCGCCTATAAAGCCATCTCGGACACGTGGCACTTCACTCCGCACTTCCCCTCACTGTCCTGACCAAGTTCCTAGCTCCGGTGAGCGCTACGCCGCCCGCCCGAGCCACCCGAACGCCGGCCACCGCGACAAACTTGCCTCAGCCACCCCGCATCCATGCTAGCTGCTCGGTTAGCTTCACATGAGGCCCGTGAAGATTCCCAAACCCTCAGACCAGGCACAACCCTACCAGAGGCGCTGGATCACCCTAGCTGGACTTCCTCCGCCCACCGGAGAGTGTGGACCGGGGTAAGCCACTGCACCATTTTCAAATTCCTTGTGTGCACCGCTTCTGCGTCACCTGGTAAAGCTTCCCGAACCGACCAATTAAACTCTACTATCGTGCTTAGGTCAGACTCCTCGCTGCCGATGAGTTCTTCCGCCCCCGCGCGCGGTCACAGCGACTCTGACCACCTCCGACCACCATCAGCCCATCGACGTGTTCGCGAGGACCTCCCCGACCACCGTGGACACTTCGCCGGAGCTAGATCACCGCCGGTAAGTCCCACCACCCTTTCTTCTACCATGGTTACTATTCCGGTGAGGTTAGGAGCGTGGTTTAGATAATTCACAAGCCTAGGGGGTTTTCTGCAATGTCAGTGACTTTTCTCAATAGTAGCCTGGGGACCTGTCTGTAAGGAACGCAAGTGAAAGGTAAATAGGCTTACACCTTTTTCCTAATTGATTTTGGTGGTTGAATTACCCAACACAAATATTTGGACTAACTAGTTTGCACTAGATTATAAGTTTTACAGGTGCCAAAGGTTCACAATAGACCAATAAAATGACCAAGAAAGGGTTCAAACAAAGAGAGCAAAAGACAACTGAAGTGTGCCCTGGTCTGGCGCACCGGACTGTCTGGTGTACTAGGGAACTCAACTCCAAACTCGTCACCTTTGGGAAAATCAGAGGGTGCTCCGCTATAATTCACCGGACTGTCCGGTGAGGCACCGGACAGTGTCCGGTGGCGCACCGGACTGTCCAGTGTGCCAGCAGAGCAACGACTACTTCATCACCAACAGTCGACTGCAACTGCATTCAATGCGCTACAGTGCGGGCCAGAGTCAGAGCAGCGTCAGAAGGCGCACTGGACCATCTACAGTACTTTTCCAGTGCACCACCGGACAGCCAGAAGACCCCACCTGTCAGAGCTCTAACGGTCGAACCCTAACGGCCGGGTGACGTGGCTGGCGCACCGGACAGTGTCCGGTGCGCCATTCGATAGTAGCCTCCACCAAATGGCTATTTTGGTGGTTAGGGCTATAAATACCCCAACCACCCCACCATTCATTGCATCCAAGTTTTCAGACTTCTACACCTTTCAAGAGCTATAGCATTCAATTCTAGACACAACCAAAGAGATCAAATCCTCTCCCAAGTCCGGAATCACTCCAAATCAATAGTGACTAGAGAGAGTGACATTTGTGTTCATTTGAGCCCTTGCGCTTTGATTGCTTCTTTTGTTTCTCATTCTTTCTTGTGATTCACTCAATTGTAACCAAGGCAAGAGACACCAATTGTGTGGTGGTCCTTGCGGGGACTTAGTGTCCCGTGTTATTGAGAAGAGAAGCTCACTCGGTCTAAGTAACCGTTTGAGAGAGGGAAAGGGTTGAAAGAGACCTGGTCTTTGTGACCACCTCAACGGGGAGTAGGTTTGCAAGAACCGAACCTCGGTAAAACAAATCCTTGTGTCTCACTCCTTATTTACTTGCGATTTGCTTTTCATCCTCTCTCTCGGACTCGATTATATTTCTAACGCTAACCCGGCCTGTAGTTGTGCTTAAGTTTATAAATTTCAGATTCGCCCTATTCACCCCCCCCCCCTCTAGGTGACTTTCAATTGGTATTAGAGCCCGGTGCTTCATTAGAGCCTAACCGCTCGAAGTGATGTCGGGAGATCACGCCAAGAAGGAGATGGTGACCGGCGACAAGCCCGCTACAAGCCACGGGAAGGCTCCATCGGAAGAGTCCCGCAACAAAGGGAAGGAGAAGGAATCCTCTTCCCACAAGTCGCATCGGAGTGGCGACAAGAAAAAGAAGATGAGGAAGGTGGTCTACTACGAGACCAATTCTTCATCGCCATCCACCTCCGGCTCCGATGCGTCGTCCATAACTTCTAAGCGCCATGAGTGCAAGAAGTATAGTAAGATTCCCCTATGCTACCCTCGTATTTCAAAGCATACTCCTTTACTCTCCGTTCCATTAGGCAAACCACCGGTTTTTGATGGTGAAGATTATAATATGTGGAGTGACAAAATGAGGCATCATCTAACCTCACTCCACACAAGCATTTGGAATGTTGTTGAGTTTGGTGTACAGGTACCATCCGTAGGGGATGAAGACTATGATTCAGATGAAGTGGCCCAAATTCATCACTTCAACTCCCAAGCCACTACTATACTCCTCGCCTCTCTAAGTCGAGAGGAGTATAATAAGGTGCAAGGGTTGAAAAGCGCAAAGGAAATTTGGGACGTGCTCAAGACCGCACATGAAGGAGACGAGGTGACCAAGATCACCAAGCGGGAGATGATCGAGGGGGAGCTCGGTCGCTTCATGCTTCACCAAGGAGAGGATGCGCAAGCCATGTACAACTGCTTGAAGACCTTGGTGAACCAAGTGCGCAACCTCGGGAGCACCAAATGGAATGACCATGAGATGGTCAAGGTTATTCTAAGATCCCTCATTTTTCTTAACCCTATGCAAGTTCAATTAATTCGAGGTGATCCTAGATACAAGCTAATGTCTCCCGAGGAAGTCATAGGGAAGTTTGTGAGCTTTGAGCTAATGATTAAAGGCTCAAAGAAAATCATCAAGCAAGGCACCTCCTCCACGCCTGAGGCACAACCCGTCGCATTCAAGGCAACAGAGGAGAAGATGGAAGAGTCTACATCAAGTAGGCTCCCCATCGACGCCTCAAAGCTCGACAATGAGGAGATGGCTTTAATCATCAAAAGCTTTTGACAAATCCTCAAGCAAAGGAGGGGGAAGGACTACAAGCCCCGCTCCAAGAAGGTTTGCTACAAATGTGGTAAGCCCGGTCACTTTATAGCAAAATGTCCTATTTCAAGTGACAGTGATAGGGGCGACAACAAGAAGGGGAGAAGCAAGGAGAAGAAAAGATATCACAAGAAGAAGGGCGGCGATGCCCATGTTTGCCGGGAGTGGGACTCCGACGAGAGCTCCACCGACTCCTCCTCCGACGAGGACGCCACCAACATCGACGTCAACAAGGGACTTCTCTTCCCCAACATCGGCCACAAGTGCCTCATAGCAAAGGACGGCAAAAAGAAAAAGGTTAAATCTAAATCCTCCACTAAATATGCCACCTCTAGTGATGAGGCTAATTCTAGTGATAATGAGGATGATTTATTTACTCTTTTTGCCAACCTTAACATGCAACAAAAGGAGAAGTTAAATGAATTGATTAGCACTATTCATGATAAGGATGATCTCTTGGATAGCCAAGAGGACTTCCTAATTAAGGAAAATAAGAAGCATGTTAAGGTTAAGAATGCTTATGCTCTAGAGATGGAAAAATGTGAAAAATTAACTAGTGAGCTAAGCACTTGCCATGATTTGATTGCCATCCTTAGGAATGAAAATGCTAGATTGATTGCTAAGGTTGATGCTAATGTTTGTGATGATTCAATTTCCAATCATAGAAATGATAATGCTAGTTTACTTGCTAATATTGAAAAATTGAATACCTCTCTTACTAGCCTTAGAAATGAAAATGAAAAATTGATTGCTAAGGCTAGTGAATTAAATGTTTGCGATGCTTCCATTTCCAGTCTTAGAGATGAAAATGCCATATTACATGCTAAGATTGTTGAATTAAATTCTTGCAAACCCTCTACATCTACCGTTGAGCATGTTTCTATTTGCACTAGATGTAGAGATGTTGACATTGATGCTATTCATGATCATATGGCTTTAATTAAACAACAAAATCATCAAATAGAAAAATTAGATGCTAAAATTGCCGAGCATGAGCTAGATAATGAAAAGTTTAAATTTGCTCGTAGTATGCTTTATAGTGGGAGATGCCCTGGCATCAAGGATGGCATTGGCTTCCAAAAGGGAGACAATGTCAAACTTAATGCCCCTCCTAAAAAATTATCTAACTTTGTTAAGGGCAAGGCTCCCATGCCTCAGGATAACGAGGGTTACATTTTGTACCCTGCCGGTTATCCCGAGCATAAGATTAGGAGAATTCATTCTAGGAAGTCTCACTCTGGCCCTAATCATGCTTTTATGTATAGGGGTGAGACATCTAGCTCTAGGCAATCAACTCGTGCTAAATTGCCTAAAAAGAAAACTCCTAGTGCATCAAATGAACCTAGCATTTCATTTAAAACTTTTGATGCATCTTATGTTTTGACTAACAAATCCGGCAAGGTAGTTGCCAAGTATGTTGGGGACAAACACAAGGGATCAAAGACTTGTGTTTGGGTACCCAAAGTTCTTGTCTCTAATGTCAAAGGACCCAAAACTGTTTGGGTACCTAAAATCAAGAACTAAATTTGTTTTGTAGGTTTATGCATCCGGGGGCTCAAGTTGGATCATCGATAGCGGGTGCACAAACCACATGACAGGGGAGAAAAAGATGTTCTCCTCCTAGGAGAAAAACCAAGATCCCCAACGAGCTATCACATTCGGGGATGGAAATCAAGGTTTGGTCAAAGGATTGGGTAAAATTGCTATATCACCTAACCATTCCATTTCCAATGTTTTTCTTGTAGATTCACTAGATTACAACTTGCTTTCCGTTTCCCAATTATGTAAAATGGGTTACAACTGTCTTTTCACGGATACTGGTGTTACTGTCTTTAGAAGAAGTGATGATTCAGTAGCTTTCAAGGGAGTATTTGAGGGTCAGCTATACTTAGTTGATTTCAATAGAGCTGAACTCGATACTTGCTTAATTGCTAAGACTAACATAGGTTGGCTCTGGCATCGCCGACTAGCCCATGTCGGGATGAAGAATCTTCACAAGCTTCTAAAGGGAGAGCACATTTTGGGACTAACAAATGTGCATTTTGAGAAAGACAGGATTTGTAACGCATGCCAAGCAGGGAAGCAAGTTGGCGTACATCATCCACATAAGAACATCTTGACGACTGACAGGCCACTTGAGCTCCTCCACATGGACCTATTCGGCCCGATCGCTTACATAAGCATCGGTGGGAGTAAGTACTGTCTAGTTATTGTGGATGACTATTCTCGCTTCACTTGGGTATTCTTTTTATAGGAAAAATCTCAAACCCAAGAGACCTTAAAAGGATTCTTGAGATGGGCTCAAAATGAGTTTGGCTGGAGGATCAAGAAAATTAGAAGCGATAATGGGACGGAGTTCAAGAATTCACAAATTGAAGGTTTCCTTGAGGGGGAGGGCATCAAGCATGAGTTCTCTTCTCCCTACACGCCACAACAAAATGGTGTAGTGGAGAGGAAGAATAGAACTCTATTGGACATGGCAAGAACCATGCTTGATGAGTATTAGACATCGGATCGGTTTTGGGTCGAGGCGGTCAACACTGCTTGCTACGCCATCAACCGGTTGTATCTACACCGAATCCTCAAGAAGACATCCTACGAACTCCTCACCGGTAAAAAGCCCAATGTTTCATATTTTAGAGTTTTTGGTAGCAAATGCTTTATTCTTGTTAAAAGAGGTAGAAAATCTAAATTTGCTCCTAAGGTTGTAGAAGGCTTTTTACTAGGATATGATTCAAACACAAGGGCATATAGAGTCTTTAACAAGTCCACTGGACTAGTTGAAGTTTCTTGTGACATTGTGTTTGATGAGACTAACGGCTCTCAAGTAGAGCAAGTTGATCTTGATGAATTAGATTATGAAGAGGCTCCATGCATCGTGCTAAGGAACATGTCCATAGGGGATGTGTGTCCTAAGGAATCCGAAGAGCCCATTCAAGCACAAGATCAACCATCCTCCTCCATGCAAGCATCTCCACCAACTCAAGATGAGGATGAGGCTCAAGATAATGAAGAAGAAGATCAAGAAGATGAGCCACCTCAAGAAGACGGCAATGATCAAGGGGGAGATGCAAATGATCAAGACAAGGAGCATGAGCAAGTTCCAAGGCCGCCACACCCAAGAGTCCACCAAGCAATCCAATGAGATCACCCCGTGAACACCATCCTCGGCGACATTCATAAGGGGGTAACCACTCGATCTCGTGTTGCACATTTTTGTGAGCATTACTCTTTTGTTTCCTCTATTGAGCCACACAGGGTAGAGGAAGCACTTCAAGATTCGGATTGGGTGATGGCGATGCAAGAGGAGCTCAACAACTTCACAAGGAATGAGTTATGGCATTTAGTTCCACGTCCTAACCAAAATGTTGTAGGAACCAAGTGGGTCTTCCGCAACAAGCAAGATGAGCATGGTGTGGTGACAAGGAACAAAGCCCGACTTGTAGCCAAGGGATATTCACAAGTCGAAAGTTTGGATTTCGGTGAAACCTATGCACCCGTAGCTAGGCTTGAGTCAATTCGCATTTTACTTGCCTGTGCTACTAACCATGGCTTCAAGCTTTATCAAATGAACGTGAAAAGTGCCTTCCTCAATGGACCAATCAAGGAAGAGGTCTATGTTGAGCAACCTCCCGGCTTTGAAGATAGTGAGTATCCTAACCATGTTTATAGACTCTCTAAGGCGCTTTATGGGCTCAAGCAAGCTCCAAGAGCATGGTATGAATGCCTAAGAGATTTTCTTATTGCTAATGGATTGAAAGTCGGAAAAGCCGATCCTACACTCTTTACTAAAACACTTGCAAATGATTTGTTTGTATGCCAAATTTATGTTGATGATATCATATTTGGGTCTACTAATGAATCTACTTGTGAAGAGTTTAGTAGGATCATGACACAAAAATTCGAGATGTCGATGATGGGGGAGTTGAAATATTTCTTAGGATTTCAAGTGAAGCAACTCCAAGAGGGCACCTTCATTAGCCAAACGAAGTACATTCAAGACATTCTAAACAAGTTTGGGATGAAGGACGCCAAGCCCATCAAGACACCCATGGGAACTAATGGGCATCTCGACCTCGACACGGGAGGTAAATCCGTCGATCAAAAGGTATATCGGTCGATGATAGGTTCTTTACTCTATTTATGTGCTTCACGACCGGATATTATGCTTTCCGTATGCATGTGTGTAAGATTCCAAGCCGATCCTAAGGAAGCTCACCTTAGGGCCGTAAAACGAATCTTGAGATATTTAGTTTATACTCCTAAGTTTGGCCTTTGGTACCCCAGGGGATCCACATTTGATTTAATTGGTTATTCCGATGCCGATCGGGCAGGGTGTAAAATTAATAGAAAGAGCACATCAGGGACTTGCCAGTTCTTGGAAGATCTCTGGTGTCTTGGGCTTCAAAGAAGCAAAATTCTGTGGCTCTTTCAACCGCCGAAGCCGAGTACATTGTCGCAAGCCATTGTTGCGCGCAATTGCTTTGGATGAGGCAAACCCTTAGGGACTATGGTTACAAATTAACCAAAGTTCCTCTTCTATGTGATAATGAGAGTGCAATCCGCATGGCGGATAATCCCGTTGAGCATAGCCGCACTAAACACATAGCCATTTGGTATCATTTTCTAAGGGATCACCAACAAAAGGGGGATATCGAGATTGCATATGTTAGCACCAAAGAACAATTAGCCGATATCTTTACCAAGCCATTGGATGAACAAACTTTTACCAAACTTAGGCATGAGCTAAATATTCTTGATTCTAGGAATTTTGAATGATGTTTTGCACACATAGCTCATATACATACCTTTGATCATCTCTTTCATGTGCTATGACTAATGTGTTCTTTCAAGTCCATTTCATGCTAAGTCATAGATTGAAAGGGAAAAGGAGTCTTCGGCGAAGACGAGGCTTCCACTCCGCTCCATCGAATCATTCATCCTTCGCCGTCTCTCCGCACTAACTCTCTAACTTTGGTATAATCTTCACTCCTTTACTTCTGTCCAAAGGGAGAGAGAGTAGTTTAAAAGGGCTTATATTTCACTCAAATATTCGTTTTTGGTGATTCATACCAAAGGGGGAGAGAGTATTAGCCCAAAGCAAAAGGACCGCACCACCACCAATTTCAAAAATATAATCTTTCAATTGGTATTAAAATAAGTTTTTCAATTAGTATCTTATTTTGATATAATTTCAAATTGGTATACCCTCTTCAAAATTAATATCTAAAACCCTCTTGAACACTAAGAGGAGGATTTCATTAAGGGGAAGTTTTGTTTAGTCAAAGGAAAAGCATTTGAAACAGGGGGAGAAAATTTCAAATCTTTGAGAATGCTTCTCAAAATCTTATTCATTTACCTTTGACTATTTGCAAAAGAACTTTGAATAGAATTTCCAAAACTTTTTGCAAAACAAAACATGTGGTGCAAGCGTAGTCCAAAATGTTAATAAGAAGAATAGCCATCCATGCGCATCTAGTAATAATATTTATTGGTTTCATTCCAAGCAACCTTTGCACTAACATTATGCAAACTAGTTCAATTCTGCACTTCTATATTTGCTTTGGTTTGTGTTGGCATCAATCACCAAAAAGGGGGAGATTGAAAGGGAAATAGGCTTACACCTTTTTCCTAATTGATTTTGGTGGTTGAATTACCCAACACAAATATTTGGGCTAACTAGTTTGCTCTAGATTATAAGTTTTATAGGTGCCAAAGGTTCACAATAGACCAATAAAATGACCAAGAAAGGGTTCAAACAAAGAGAGCAAAAGACAACCGAAGTGTGCCCTGGTCTGGCGCACCGGACTGTCCGCTGTGCCACCGGACAGTGTTCGGTGCACCACCGGACAGTGTCCGGTGTACCAGTGAACTCAACTCCAAACTCGTCACCTTCGGGAAAATCAGAGGGCGCTCCGCTATAATTCACCGGACTGTCCAGTGAGGCACCAGACAGTGTCTGGTGGTGCACCGGACTGTCCGGTGTGCCAGCGGAGCAACGGCTACTTCAGCACCAACGGTCGACTACAACCGCATTCAATGCGCTACAGTGCGCGCTAGAGTCAGAGCAGCGTCAGAAGGCGCACCGGACAGTCTACAGTACTTGTCCGGTGCACCACCAGACAGCTAGAAGACCCCACCTGTCGAACCCTAACGGCCGGGTGACGTGGCTGGCGCACCGGACTGTGTCCGGTGGCGCACCGGATTGTCCGGTGCGCCATTCCACAGCAACCTCCACCAAACGGCTAGTTTGGTGGTTGGGGCTATAAATACCCCAACCACCCCACCATTCATTGCATCCATGTTTTCAGACTTCTACACCTTACAAGAACTATAGCATTCAATTCTAGACACAACCAAAGAGATCAAATTCTCTCCCAAGTCTGGAATCACTCCAAATCAATAGTGACTAGAGAGAGTGACATTTGTGTTCATTTGAGCTCTTGCGCTTGGATTGCTTCTTTTCTTTCTCATTCTTTCTTGTGATTCACTCAATTGTAACCAAGGCAAGAGACACCAATTGTGTGGTGGTCCTTGCGGGGACTTAGTGTCCCGTGTGATTGAGAAGAGAAGCTCACTCGGTCTAAGTGACCGTTTGAGAGAGGGAAAGGGTTGAAAGAGACCCGGTCTTTGTGACTACCTCAACGGGGAGTAGGTTGCAAGAACCGAACCTCGGTAAAACAAATCCTTGTGTCTCACTCCTTATTTACTTGCGATTTGCTTTTCATCCTCTCTCTCGGACTCGATTATAATTCTAACGCTAACTCGGCTTGTAGTTGTGCTTAAGTTTATAAATTTCAGATTCACCCTATTCACCCCCCCCCTCTAGGCGACTTTCAGCAGGGAAAATATGCTAGGGTCCAACGCGCAAAGTGGATTTTCTTCTCCATTTAAAATTCAAATCCTTTTTAATCAACATCAGACTTAGAAAAAGCATAACTTGAGTATTATTCATCCAAAATTTGTCAAGCCAATTTTGCTAGGCTCTGCATAATGTAATATACCAAGTAAAAATAGTAGAACCCATATTTCCTATATTACTTTTTAGAGTTCTGATTTCAATAGAAGAACCACTTAAACCTTGGAAATAAGGAAAAGGGTAGAAAAACTTTTAGACTAGGCTTGAAAAAATTTATGGAGATAATTGACCAGTAGTTACAATGTTTAAAAATGTTAAGTACCCCATACCCAAGATTAAACAAATTTTATCCCCTAGGATGTGTTTTTACCCAAACCTTGGAAAAATAGAAAAGGGCACTAAAAATGGAAACCAGACAGCAATATTATTTTCCTAGCATGATTAGATGATAAAGTTCATGGGAAAAATATATGGAACCCTAGTCCATTACTGATCTAGAATTTATCATTTTATTTAGGTATTGAGTATTTAAGAAAGATAATGATTAAAAATAATAGGACATATGCAATAGTGATAAGAAAAAATTTAGTAGACCCTTGACCGCTATTGTACCACTATAAAAATAGTAACCACCCCAGAATATCACAGTAAGTGGGTTAACCAAATAAAACTAGGAAATTGCCAATAGTTCAAAAAATTAAAAACAAAGACTAAAAGTGGGAAACAGTAAGCAACCCTATTTTCCCTAAGTAATTATGATGTGTACTATGAGGGAAAAATATAAAACTAAGATAGTTGTACAGTGGAGTACACCCCACCCCCTGCCCCATGAGAAAGTTTATATATTCTAAGAAATCGTACAACACATCCCCTATAAGTAAAAATAACCAATTTTAGGAATGATTGCTCTTGCGCAAAGAAGAAACTAGAAAAATTGGGAAATCTGTTGTTTGACATTTTTCAAATAGAGTGTTAGTAGAAAGCACCCACTAAACCGCCAAACTTTAGAAAATCATCATTAATTAACCATTAAGTATCTTTGGCTAAAATTTGGCATAGAAGCATATTATCACCCACAAACACTAGCAAAAATAAGTATTAGGGTAGAAGCTATTTCTACTCAAGGGTTGTAGTTCAAAGTACCCCCACTGCCCTAGATTTTAATATTTTTGTACAGAGAAAACCACCCCGATTTTAGGCCTCAATTTGTGAGATAGATTTGTGTAAGCAAATAGGAAGAAACTGTAGTTTTTATAGGATTTTTGGAAATTTCTAAAACAGATGCGTAGTTCAACCTACCCTATAAATGACCTTAAAAGTTAAAAAGAGGAAGAAATCCTTGAAACCTAGTATGCACTTTAGACATGTACAAATGGATAATCATGTTGCATTCATACTCATACATTTGCATTCATTAGATTGCAAACTCGCGGATGGAGAGTACGTCTTGATTCAAGAGCCAGAGGCACAACAAGAGGAAGCTCGGGAACCAGCTCCCGAACTTGTCGCCGAAGAATCTCCCGCTGCACCCGCAATTGAAGGCAAGCCCCGGTTTTATGCATAACCGTTTATATATGCTATTTTACTACACTTAATGTTTGTAGGTTTGTAATGTGCACCTAAGTGTAGGAGTTGGTTGAAACCCTAGTTGCATGAACTCAGGATTCCTTTTTGAGATGGATACTAGTATGCTAGGTCGAGTAGCTGCTTTGCTAGTTAGGGATATAAGTAGATGTCGAGTAATTTTTCTAGCACTGGCGCGAGGTCAGGAATTGATTGTATTCATCTTGATAACGGGATCTATGATGGTCTATGGACTTGCTTCCAGGGTGGATGCCTTGTCTATGAGACGGGAATGGAATTAAGGATTAATGTGCGGATACCTGAGTCAAGCATTTGAAAGTACTAAACACATGTTGGAAAATATGGTAACCGGTAAGCCTAGTACCTGAGTGAAGCCGGGTGTGGACTTTCCCCATCACGTGTCTTGAGACGTGGTCTCCCATGATAGCTATGGTGGGTGCAAGTAAAGCCACTACACGGCGGTAGCCAGGGTCTGTGGGGCATTGCATGCCAATGCAGTGAGCCTTGGCCGCGAACGGGGGATCGATGGGGATGGTTGATGTGTGTGGGGACGGAGTGCTACTACATGTCGTGTGTTTAGGTTTACCTTGCAAGGTTAAAACTCGATTCGAATCGTCTGCTTCTCGCAACTAATGAGACTGCTTGACCCCTTGTACTGCATCAAGTAAAAAGTGAAATGAGGTTCTTGAGGTAACATGTTGATTGCACTATACCATGTATGCTTGGAGAGGAGCAAACCTAGCATAACTAAATATACTAGAACTAGAAAAGCTAAAACTGTTTTTAGACTCAGCTAGTGCTTTTGGCAAACCAAATCCCCTCAGCCAAACAACTTCATGGTCTAGAGGTAGAGGAGTAGACTCCTCACACCGGGTAAGTCTAGCTGAGTATTAGTATACTCAGCCTAGCTTGTGGCATATTTTTCCAGGTACACTGCAGGACATGGTTGATGGTGTGACTTGGCCTTCCACCCTGCCACCGGGTTGGACGGTCGAGTGGGATGCCGCCTCGGCAGGAGAGGACGAGGAGGAGTAGTGGGCTAGGCCATGCCCTATTCCTCAGTACCGTCGCTATCGATTATCCATTGCTTTATTAAGAACTTGTTATCTTTTATCAAACTCTGATTTATGTAATAACTCAAGTACTTTAATTTGTGGTTTCATGTTTATTGTATTCCCTCTGAGTCTCACCATCGTGTGAGCTAATGGTACTCGATCCTTGGTAAGTGGCTCTATCAGACGAGATCCAAAGAACTAAACAGTTTATTCTGGTTTAAGTGTGTTGCTGCCTTTAAGGTGCGACTTGGTTACTTAAGCTAGAATAATCTGGGCAGTTCTGCCACAGCGGCTGACAGCACTCAGCGGCAGAATCAGTGCTCCGTTGAGAAATTCAAGTGGCACGGAACGCTATCCCACCCAGGCAAAGCCCCGCACCCCCTAGGAACACCGGCAAACCACCCCCGACCCCAGCCGATACCCCGAGGCATTGCTTCATGGTTTCCCCAATGGCGACGACAATTCCTCACTGCCACACTCGTGGCGAGTTCAGGGTTTGGCTCGATCTCTCAGTTCGCGGTGACGATGGTCGAGCGTTATGAAAGAGAAATGTGCCCTTGGGCCATTTCTATAAATGTTTTGGTGATTAGATGCCCAACACATATTGTTTTGGTTGATATGCACTAAGTGTCAAAGAGATGCAAATCAAGAATCAAAGTATGACTCTAGCCTTAGTGAATTGTTTTTGATACTAACATATTCCTCTAAATGCTAGGAACCTTATCAAATCAAATGAAATTGGATTGGAGAAGTTTGGCTTCAGATCATTGGCTGACCATGCAAAGACATCCTTGTTGTTGAATAGAAACCTCAACATGATTTTTTCTTGTTCATCAGACAGTTGTGATCCCAGCAACACCTTCTGCTCGGCTATGTCCTCACATAGAAGCATGGGCTTTGGCTGGTCTGCTGAGGCAGCCTTATCTCTTTTGTGCTTGTACTGCTGATGAGCTTCGGCTTCATCTATGTTATGAATAGCCTTCGAATCTATCTAGTTCCCTTCGGCCCTTCTAGCAGCCTCTTGACTCCCATGCACAGCTATGGGACCTTGGTCTGATGGTATCTTCATGCATAGATATGCTGGATGAAGTATTGCTTCAAAAGCATTTAATGTTCCTCGCCCAATGATTGCATTGTAAGGATACTCCATATCAACAATATCAAAGACAACTTGCTCTATCCTTGTATTGTGAACATAGCCGAAGGTAATCGACATGGTTATCTTGCCAAGTGCCACTATTCGCCTTCCTCCAAAACCACAGAGGGAGTGTGTTGCATCAGGTATCTTATCATCCTGCTCCTGCATCTGCCTGAAAGCTTTTGCAAAGATGATATCTGCTGCACTGCCTGTGTCTACAAGGACATTGTGAACCAGAAACCCCTTAATGACACAAGATATAACCATTGCATCATTGTGAGGATAATCCTTGAGCTAAAGGTCTTCCTGGGAGAAGGTGATTGGTATATGAGACCACTTGGACTTGATGAAGGATCCCTGGACTCCAACATGTTGTACCCTTCTCTGTGCTTCCTTCTTCTGCTTCATGTTGGCTGGTTCAAAACTTGAGCCGCCTGTGATTTGGGGCACCAGCTTCGTAGCCGAAGGTGCCACAGCTTGGTTGCCTTACGAAGCCATTGTCGCAGTCGCAGAAGTGAGTTTATCGAAGGTGGGCGCCAATGTTGGTCACTTGTTCTCAAATGTTGTAGGTTAAGAACAAGGCAACACAATTGTTAATTATTATGGACCTTCGTCTTCCGAAGCGTTATCTCCACATGGGTATAATGCTCATCAGACAAAGGTCAAGGACATACCTTCATCATTTAATATGTGAATGAGAATGCAAAAGGATGAAGACAGTAACTTCATCTCATTAATTCAAATATATTTACATGTCATAAAACATGTATGAATATTAACAGTATTAATATTACATTGATACCTTCGGCTTGCTCGAAGGTGAAGACGCGAGAGTGTGATTACCATTCAGCGTGAACAGTACGGTGTTACTGTGCATCTATTTATAGGCACGGGACGAAGCCCGAGTAAAATTACATTAATGACCCTCAACATTTATCTACAGACAACCTGAAATACTAAGGTCTATCTGGTCTTTTCTTCTTCTGCTTGACTCGAACCAAAGCTGATGGTAGCTTCGGCATTTGGCAATATTGCTTCTATGCAAGGTCTTCGTCTTGAGAACCATCGGCAGAGGAAAAGAGAACCTCTGTATCACTTTGCCGAAGTTGTTTTTGCCTTGAGGACCTTCGGCGGAGAAGAAGACCCCCAACATACTAGGAATCATTTTAATTAAAAATACTTTTAGAGAGTGATATAGTTTACAAAGGAAATAATGAAAAAAATCTTTCTTCTAATTATTAATTTCAACTTACTCTTTAGTTTCAAGATTTAAATCTAAATTTTGAACTACACAACTTTTAATAGTACTATTTACTTTATTTAGGATAATATACTTTATAAAGAATTAAACTCACTATTTAGAAGACATTTTATCTCAAACCTTTTGGAGAATTCTTTAAATCATCAAAATGTGATTTTGAGTGTTACAAATTCTGCCCCCCTTAAAAATAATCTCGTCCTCGAGATTAATAGAAAAAAGGATGCAACAAGTTTGGGTTGAAGTTTAGTTTTTTTGTTCCAATACAAAAAAGTTCCTTTTTCCTTTAATATTAACTAATCGGTGATTAGGAAGGCATAAGCATCTTCTATGTCAAGCCCTTTAATAGTCAAGGTGATAGGTGGTTATAGTTAGGATAGGTTGGGGCAAGGGAGGGTTCCATCTCGGATGGTGGATCTTGATTCATTTGGGGATCTGTTTGACTCTTTATCCTTTCTTGATGAGGTCGATATCTTCCTTCTTGGGTGTTGGTGTCTCCATTTAGGGTTTGGAAGGTTTGGATAGGTAGATGTTTCTGAAACCTAGGATAGGTCAAAATAGGGTTTACTTTGACTTTAGATTGGATTAGACGAATTAGGCAACCCATCAGGTAGGTCAAGTAGTTGGGTATGGCCTTGTTCATCTGAGGCACCAATTTAGGTTAAAACATGTTTATAGGGGTAGGGTCTAATCTATTTTAGTGGTACTAACTAACATGTTTAGTAACTCACTTTGGATTAGATCAGATTAACCATATTAGTTTAGATCATATTAGATTACATTAATTTAGATGGGATCTAGATTAGTTTGGCATGTCTAGGTTTGACTAGATAAGATCTAATTAATTTATTTCGTACTAGGTCATGGTTGTTACTTTAGAATGAGAAAAGCAAAGTTGTTAGTATATGATGAATCTATAAGAATAAGTTAGAATCTTTGAAGTTGAGGTGGATCTTTTAAGCTATATTTTAATGGGGGATAATCTAGGTCGGCTAGTTATCTTAAAAACACGTTTTTTATGCTTATACGTATACGTAGATGCAATTGTGGACATTACTCCAGAACTCATCACATTCAATCAAAGAGCCAAATCAAGCAGTTATCATAAGAACAAACATTCAAGCATATAGATACCCACAAAAATAGTTTTGTTTTTGTTCCTAAGATTAGGTCTCCTATTCCTTTAGGTACAAGATTTCAATGTGTGAAATCCACTTTTGTCTTTAGAAGTGAAAAGATAAGAGTAATCAGAGTAAAGCAGCAATAGATGATAAAAGATTAAGGAATGTTTAGACAAAATCAGACTAGCAATGGTAAGTAGGAAAGGGTTGTCCAGTTCTATCTAGGTTACGCCCTACAGTCAACATCCCTCTAATACCACTTCTGTCACACCCAGATTTAGGGGGCCAAACCCGGGCGCAAATCAAATGTGTGTTAGGATCAAGTCTCACACATATGATGACTCATGGTATAGAAACAAATGTCACATCTTTAATATATAATGGAGTTCTATACAAAATAATTAAATAATTACATCATACGAAGGAAACGATCCAACACCCATAGTTTTCTAGGAGATGACAGCCTAGACCACTCATGAACTCATCACAACATCCTTCATGCGCCTCATCCTGCAGTACCTGTTCTTGACCTGGGGGATGTGAGTACCGCAAGAGTGAGCTCACATACGTTCATCGCTCAACAACTTGTGGGGAATAATGTGCATGAACTCACCAAAGGTGGGAGCTCAAGTGAAGTATAAGGCTTACCAAAGGAGATGGTTAAATCTGAGCATTGCTTTTAGAGTTGGTCAAAATTTTATTAGCAGTTACTAAGTACAAGTAGATACTAACCCAAATAAGTAAGAGATCAAAATTAATAACAACATCCACAATGCAATGCATATGACAGATTAAGTTTAGCTCCATAAATTAATCATGTGAGTGTCCGAGCTACTCATGATCGTGAGCACGGCTGATATACCAGTTTTATACTCTGCAGAGGTTGCACATCTTTACCCACAAGTCGTGTTACCCATTTGCCAAGGGATCACGACTTCCCTTTCATCTCTGCTGAGGAGATGAGGCAGGGTAGCACTACGAGGCCTTTACAAAGTTTCACTAGCTTCACAAAACCTGCTACGGTTTCTGGGAACGGCAATATAGGAATCTCTCGTCCAAAAAGCCATCGCAGCATGATCAACTCGAGAACCTCCCTATACGCAGCTCCTTTACCACTCTTGCCCCTTTCGGGTAAGGTAGTCCTCCACTAGCTTTCCTAATTAGTCAGCCAAGGGTGTCCCATACCACCCTTGTGGTAGCACTGTTTTCTCGGGTGGTTGTCCATGTTCCAATTAACATAATGATCTTATCATGAACAATAATTAAAAAACAACATATTTGGAACATGGTCATAATATAACATTACTTTCCCAAAACTAGGTAGATCAATAGCAAATCTACCCAATAGTTCTTTTGTTTGCAAGGTGTGGGATAAATAATGATAGGGAAACCTATTATGTCCCATCAAATTAACCTGAGCATGTCACAGTGATTAACAGGAACATTATTAGGTAAAGAAAAGTGATCAAGGGCACAACATGACTTAGACTTGAGATTCCCAGGTACTTTACCAACTTGGTCTTCACAAGTGACCGGTGACCTCACTACTACTCGTAGCAATACGTTCAAATAAACAAGAAGTACATAAACATAATAGTACACCAAACATGAGCAGAAATAGCGTAAGAATATTCTACGCGATGCTACAAGATCGTCGGTTCGAGAACCACTAAAATCGAAGTTGTGGTTAAAAAGATGTGATTTTTCAAAGTGTTAAGTGTTTGATATAAAACAAATTAAGTGCATAATTTTAATTTATATTTGATAAAAAAATAAAGTTACCATATGATAAACAATATTATTATGAATTTAATGCAACTGGAATGGATCAAAAAGGAGTTGAAACGAGAAATATATTAACTTTCTATGTTTTCTAGACTTGTTTTTATACTTAAAATGAATTTCGAATGTTATTTATAAATAACCCAATTGTTACTTGACAGCAGCCAGTAAATATATTAAATGGAGGGTCAATTTTATAAAGTCTCGGACCCCGCTGTTTAATTCTTGGAAGTTTCGAGGATGGAGGGTTGTTTACCAAGAAATTCGGGGTTTATTTTGCAAATACACACGACTAAAGGGGTATGGCTGCTCTCAGTCGTTCAATCTAAACCATGCGATCAAGATCAGATTCTAATCACAACAAACAAGAATGTGATTCAACCGTAAGATCAGAGATCGATGGCTACAACTTACTAGAACACAATCTGTCTTGAGTTGTAGGATCCCGATCCAACTGTTCACCCGCCAACACTCCATGTGATCAAATCTTGGCCAATCACATATGAGTCAAGGGTCCATGTTATTTCTTCTACCTCGGGCATTCCAAACACGGCGGCAGCCACAGGACTGCGGTGGCGCCATTGCTGGCCATCCTGACTCGGCTCGCAGGTGCCCAGCTCACAACTCGAAAGGTCCTATGCTATGGTGGGAGGATAGAAAAGAGAACATGAGGCATACCGTGGATAGCGACGACGGTTGGAGAGCTGCCCACAGCGGACAGCGGCTAGGCGATAGAATCAATGCTCCGATGAGAAATTCAAGTGGTAAGGAACGCTATCCCACGTAGGCGAAGTCCCGCACACCCACAGGGAACACAAGCGAACCACCCCTGACCCCAGCCGATAACCTGAGGCATTGCGTCATGGTTTCCCCAATGGCGACGACGATTCTTCATTGCCACACCCGTGGCGAATTCAGGGTTAGGCTCGATCTCTCAGTTCACGGTGACGATGGTCGAGCATTAGTCGGGGCAAGGAGGAGCAGGGCTCGGGTCTTATAGTTCAAAGCCAGGAGCTCAGGTTGGGCGGTGTTCGGTTGGATTGGAGCTCCATGATACCCGGCGGCAGTTTTCCAAACCTACCCGAGCTAGGGGAAGGTTCTTACGAGTCGGTCCCAAACGTCAGTGAGGCAACGAGTCCGAGCGCTTAAGGAAATCGCTGACGTGGCGGTCCCACACGCCAGCGAGACAGCGTAGAGCCTATGCACGCGCGATGCCGTTGGGGAGTCTGACGTGCTGGGCTAGCGTGTCAGTGATAGCCAAGAAGATGTGGGCACGCAGTGATCCGTTGAAAGAATGCCCCACCAGTCAGCGCCACATTAGGTCAGGCACGAACTGGGCTGGCGTAGGAATAAATGGGTCGCGCGTCCGTGGCTTTTGGCCCAAACTGCTAGCTGGTCTTTTCCTTTCTCTTTTCTATTTTAATTTCCACATTCCAACTTCAAATTCAAATATGAGTTTCAAATTCTATTCCAAATGCAACATCCAAAATATCGACATGAATGCAAAATATATATTTTTATAAACTTATATATTTATATTAATTATTTTATTCCCTTGTTTAGTTAAAGGCTCAAAAGGTGCCATGCACGCATTCATTTCATTTTAGGAAAAATACTACCTTTAAGTATGTGATCAAATTTTAAGTTAATAAAAATGAGTATCCTTTATTTCACTTATTTAGGGGAAAGTAAAATATAATATTTACTAGGAATTATTTTACTTAAAAATACCTTTAGAGAGTGATATAGTTTACAAAGGAAATAATGCAAAAATCTTTCTTCTAATTATTAATTTCAACTTACTCTTTAGTTTCAAGATTTGAATCTAAGTTTTGAACTATACAACTTTTAACAGTACTATTTATTTGCTTTAGGAGAATATACTTTATAAAGAATTAAACTCACTATTTAGAAGACATTTTATCTCAAATCTTTTGGAGAATTCTTTAAATCATCAAAATGTGATTTTGAGTGTTACAGATCCCTTCCCCAACACTACTATACAATTGATAAGCTTGAAAAGTCTATTAGTCTCAAAGAAATCAAACTATCGAGTAACCTCCCCTAAAAGTGTGCACACAAGTTTTGAATACTTGTACGAGACATGCACTTGATCTTTTAAGGTCTAGATATCACTTGGATGGTTATTGTTGTGAGAGCATTACCTTGGGTAATATTTAGGGGCACAATAATCTACAATTTGAACTTTGGCACATATAATTAAAACGATACTAAGTGAAAAGTTACTTTGACATACCAATTGAAATATGAGCACGTGCATCATTTGATTAGGAGTTTTAATTAATCTATGTGTCGTGCTTTGTTTACCAGTTGAAAACTATGTAGGTTTGCTCCAAGAACTATGAATTCAGAATGCTTGCACTTCAATTCAAAGAAAATATCTATTGAAAAAGATCTATTATTACTAGCATATGGCATATCAATTGAAAAACAAAACAATTGAAAGCAAGACTAGGCATGAAAAAGTAAAGTAGATACATAAGAATAGATACACATATCTAATGAAAGAAATAACAAATCTCGTTACCTTAGTCATGGGTGGGGAACTTGGGTCCATAATATTCACTAACCTACTTGCCAATATTCTTGATTCGATATGATGTACCCCATAATATACATCACATGTTTTCCAAGTCTCCAAATTCTCTGAAGTCCGCCGGACTTCTCACTTCCCTATCGTGACCCAAAATTTCTTGGTGCTTTTCATGGTTAAAATAATCTCTTTTGGCACCCAAATTCATTTGGCTCCCTTTCCCTTGATGGCTTGTTTGTTGGCCTTGATTGCTATCACCATTTCATTCTTCTTTTTCTTGATCAAGTATGGTGTAGCAGCCTTTTTGTCTACCTTGTTTGTGTAGGTGATGGAGATCTTGCTTGTTTCCTTTTTCTTATTGTCTCCCCGGTCTTTGCCTTGTATTGGTAAGACTAGTGTCCTTTCTTATGACACAACCAACAAACCATAGTTTCATCCTCATCATGCATCTTTACTCCTATAGTGGTGTTATCCTGATGAGGTTGGATTTGTTTGGCTTTGCCTTTCTTATCGTACAAAGCCTTACCAAGGTGAGCCACTTCTTTCCATAGTTTCTCATTTTCCATTGTAACCTCATCGGATCAAGTTTCTACAATAACATTCTTAACCAAAACTTGATTGCATTGGTGAGAGTTAATATCTTCTAAGTCTATGCAAAAAGTAGAAGCATCCTTTTTAATAATCTCATGAATTTCAATTTTAGATGCTTTTGGGGTGCTACCGATGTGTTCTAGCTTACTAGTTAGCTCATTATTATGAATTCAAAGAATTTCCATTTTCTCTACCAAAATTTCATAATAATCAAGAGAGATATCTAGTTTTGCTTTTAGTTTTTCATTCTTTTTAATTAAGTTTTCATCAGTTTTAGGATTGAGCATTGGACTCTGTTTGCTCAATTTTAGTTGTTAGCTCAACATTCAAATTTGCATGAGATTCAAAATTTTCTACCAAATTTTTGTAATCATTTTGAAAACTAAGCAACTTAGATTTTAGCAATTTTAATTGAACTTTATGCTTAGTGCAAACATCCTCAAAGAATTTAAAGGCATGCACATGTTCATCTATAGAGGGTCTATCATCATCATCACTAGAGTATGAATCATGAGTGTTACCTCTTTCCATAACGCATTTGTGAGATGATCGTGAAGAACGTGATGAAGAGCAATGGCTGTGACTCCTTGGAGGTTCGTCTTCACCCGATGAATCATCCCAAGTTCTAAGAATGGTGAGCACTTTGCCTTTGCTCCTCTTCTTGGGTTTGGCCTTGTTTGGGCAATTATGCCAAAAGTGGTCCTTCTCCCAAATGCAAAGCATCCTTTATTTCTTTGTTCTTTCCTGTCAACGTTAAAAAGGATATCCTTGACCTGCAGGGGCACACCCATTAGATTAATCTTGCGAATCACCTTTCCGATGCGTTAGACCGTTTGTTTGTCCTTGGAGGATGATGTAGATGGTTGATCATCATCATCATCTTGTTCTTTTTTGTCTTCCTCTTATTTACTTGGGGAACTTGATCTTTGAACCTTCTTCTTGCCTTTTGAAAGTAGTTAACACATACCAAACTTAATGTACTAACCTCTTCAAGGAAGAGTTAGCTAAGTCCTATACCACTTCACCGAGTCAAACCTTAAGTTAAGTCCTTTGTGAGTATTAACACTTATAAAACTTACACTAATAGTGTGAATTCTTGCATATTGCTAAGTAACCTAGTTCTTACTAAACCATGCATCACCATTAAGCATTTCAGCATATAATAACATACATCTCATACATTGCATTCGATAGACTTCAACCTCAGTGATGGAGAGTACATGCTGATCCCGGTGTAAGAAGTCAAGCCAGAAGGAAGTCAGGAGCCTGCTAGCTCTCGAGCCCGTTGCCAAGGACATCCCAACAACACCCACACCTGAAGGCAAGCCCAGGTTTATGTATAACCGCATTATATGTTATTTTACTGCAATGTTATTTGTAGGCTTGTATTGTGCATTAAGTGTAGGAGTTGTTTGAATCCGTAGATGCATGAACCTAGGTTCCCATTTGAGATGAATACTAGTATGCTAAGTCGAGTAACTCCTATGCTTACTAGGGATCTCAGTAGGAGTCGAGTGATTTTTCTAGCACTCGCGCGAGATCAGTAATTGATTGTACGCCTTTTGATAATGGGTTTATGATTGTCTGTGGACATGGATCCCTAGGGGATGCCCTGTCTATGAGATAAAATTAGAGTAAGGATTAACGTGTGAATACATGTGTCAAGCGTTAGAAAGTATCACTAGTAGAAAAGAGCTCATAGCCTGCGGCACCCATAAATTATCACTGGCGGTTTCAGTTATCACGCGCCAGTAAAAAAAACAAGGTGGACCCGACTTAGGAACCGCTAGTGGAAACCCATTTCCACTGGCGGTTATCTTAACACAACCGCCAGTGGAAATAGGGTATTTCCACTGGCGGTTAGTGTAACAGAACCGCCAGTAGAAAGCAATTTCCACTGGCGGTTGGTGTAACAGAACCGCCAGTGTAAATACCCTATTTACACTGGCGGTTGTGTTAAGATAACCGCCAGTGGAAATAGGTTTCCACTGGCGGTTTTTCAAGCCAACCGCCAGTGAACTGTCTGTTATAAATACCCCTCTTCTTCCCCGCGACAGGGAACTGTATGCTCGCAGCCAGCTTCCATTGGAGGCGATTTTGGAGGTCCAGATTTCACAAAAATATAAGGGGGGAGGTTTTGGTCTTCATTTCTTGGAAGAAGGTGGATAAGAAAGATTGGTTTATGTTTCTTTGTCAATTTTTGTTCATTCTTGCTCAATTTTAGACACATTTTGGATCTAGGGTTTTACATGTGAGAGAGAAGAGTATAGCTAGGTAATTTTCTCTATTTCCTCAAATGAGGTTGCATAAGATGGTTAGTTTTTGTCTATTCCCTCTCTTTTTCATGTTTAGTTGCTTAATGAATGGTGAATGTGTTGTATGGAAGATTGGTTTAATTATGTTTCAATTGTTAGTTATTGTTTATTTTTGCTCAATTTTAACTACATTTTGAAACTAGGCTTTCACCATATGTTAAAGATAGGTTTGGGTATTAATTTTTTTTGTTTATTAGTTGCTAGGAAAGTTTGGCTTATGTTTCTTTTGCCAAATTTTGTTCATTTTTCCTCCATTTTAGCCACATTTTGGATATAGGGTTTCACCATGTGTTAGAGATAAAGTAGTCTAACTACTTTTATTGGAAGAGATAAAGTAGTCTAACTACATTTGTATATATACCGATCAATATGTACTGTATATATACATGCATGGTAATCTGACTTGCCATGAAAACTTCGGACTGGAAGGGTAGGCAGCAGATGTCGCACTCCAACGCGTCCTTCTCCATGGATAGTGTCACAGTCGCCTCTTCCTCATCCTCCAACCCCGACTCTTCCTCATCCTCCATGTGCAGCATGTAATTTTACACGACTTTCTAGAGAGGAGAGGGAGAGGGAGAGAGAGCTATTGTTGCCAATGCGCTCGGAGCAGGTGCAGCACTTACCGTCCGTGCGGATGCAGCACTTTGCACATCCAGAATGCCCGTTCTTGCACTGATTTTACACAGAGCAGAGCATCATGCTGGAGTCTACCGATCAATATGTACTGTATATATACATGCATGGTAATCTGACTTGCCATGAAAACTTCGGACTGGAAGGGTAGGCAGCAGATGTCGCACTCCAACGCGTCCTTCTCCATGGATAGTGTCACAGTCGCCTCATCCTCCAACCCCGCCTCATCCTCCATAGAGAGAGATAGAGGAGAGAGAGAGATAGAGGTGAGAGAGAGGAGAGAGAGAGAGGATAGAGAGAGAGAGGAGAGAGAGAGAGAGGGTTTCACATTTTAGCCACATTTTTGGATATAGGGTTTCACCATGTGTTTTATGTTACTTTTTTACAGGTGGTGATGGAGAGGACATCCTGGATGTATAACTTATCAAGGCTAGATCCATCATACATATCCGAGGTCCATAGGTTTATTGATGTCGCTACGAACCATGCTTGGAGAACAAAGACAAAACACATATATTGTCCATGCATGGACTGCAAAAATGCTGCTGTATTTAATGACACAGAACAAATCATATCTCATCTGGTATGCCGAGGATTTATGAAGGATTACACAATTTGGACAAAGCATGGAGAGGGTAGCTCTTCGCCTTATACGACTGGAAACCCTGAGAACATCGACGACAGATTTCAGTTTGTTCACGAGACACACCAACCTCTTCCACAGAGCGAACATGTAGTGCAAAATGTTACTGATCATGGTTACGCTGGAGGAAATGAACATGATAGACCTCATGTTCTGCCAAGTGTTATGGATGAGGAAGATGCAGAGTTGCTAGAGGCAATGTTGCGTCGTCATACAGATCAATCGATGTTCTTAATGAAAGGTATGGAGTCCCTGAAGAAGGCAGCAGAAGAGCCTTTGTACGACGAGTCTAAGGGTTGTACCAAAGAGTTCACGACGCTCCGGTCTGTGCTAAAGCTGTTGATGTTAAAAGCTAAATATGGTGTGTCTGATGCTGGCTTCGATGCGTTCTTGAGTATTATCGCAGACATGCTTCCAAAGGAGAACAATGTGCCTGCTAACACGTACTATGCAAAGAAACTAATCAGTCCGCTCACTATGGGTGTGGAGAAGATCCACGCGTGTAGAAATCACTGTATCCTTTATCGAGGTGATGATTATAAAGACTTGGAGAGCTGCCCAAAGTGCGGTGCAAGTAGGTACAAGACGAATAAAGACTATCGAGAGGACGAAGAGTGTGTTGCATCCGTGTCTAAAGGGAAGAAGCGAAAGAAAGCCCAAAAAAAGACTTCAAAATCCACGAGCAAAGAAAAAGAAGAAGTAGACTATTATGCGCTCAAAAAGATTCCTGCTTTGGTGATGTGGTACCTCCCCGTCGTCGATCGATTGAGGTGTTTGTTCGCTAATCCTGAGGATGCCAGACTTATGAGCTGGCATGCTTCTGATGAGCACAAAAACGATGGGAAGCTTTGACATCCAGCCGATGGGAAGCAGTGGCAAGATTTCAATGACAACCACCGAGACTTTGCCGATGAACCGAGAAATGTTAGGTTCGCACTGAGTACTGATGGAATGAACCCATTTGCTGAGAGGAGCAGCAAGCATAGCACATGGCCGGTGATCCTCACCATATACAACCTTCCTCCATGGTTGATGCAGAAACGGAAGTACATTTTGCTAACCATCCTTATTTCTGGACCTACACAACCTGGAGTTGACATGGATGTATTTTTGGAGCCCTTAATGGAGGATATGAAAATATTGTGGGAAACGGGTGTTCAAATGTTGGATGAGTATCGTAAAGGTTCATTCACGCTGAGAGCAATTCTTTTTGTTACGATCAACGATTACCCTGCTCTCTTCACATTATCAGGCCAGTTTAAGGGAAAGGTTGGTTGCACAGTATGCATTGATGGAACTGCTTACGTATCCCTTGCTACATCTAGGAAGATAGTTTACATGAGGCACAGACGTTTTGGGTTAGGGTTAGGGTTAAGGGTTTAGGGTTAGGGTTAAGGGTTATAGTTAGGGTTAGGGTTAGGGTTAAGGGTTAGGGTTTAGGGTTAGGGTTAGGGTTAGGGTTAAGGGTTCGGGTTTTGGGTTAAGGGTTCGGGTTTTGGGTTAGGGTTAGGGTTAAGGGTTATAGTTAGGGTTAGGGTTAGGGTTTAGGGTTAAGGGTTTGGGTTTTGGGTTAAGGGTTCGGGTTTTGGGTTAAGGGTTCGGGTTTTGGGTTAGGGTTAGGGTTAAGGGTTTAGGGTTAGGGTTTAGGGTTAGGGTTAAGGGTTTAGTGCCTGAGGATGTATTTAATTATACTATTTGTTAATATGAATTTAATTATTGCTTACGTTAATATGTGTTAATATGTATTTAATTATTGCTTATGTATTTGTATATATATAGCTCAATGAGTTCTCCGATCAAGGACCAAGATTTAGTGCCCGAGCACATGGACAAGAGTGTTGCTCAAGAACAATCCAGCAGTGAAGGATATGAAATGCCTAGCGACCCTTTTCCTACCACTAGCATAGATAGGGCCGCTCTCCGTGAGTTGCAACGTGACCCTACTTATGATCCACAAGAAGCTGAGGTAAAAGTACGCATCTTTAGCTTCGTATGTGTACCCTACTGATTTCACATGCATGATCTCTTGTGCATTTTATTACATGAATAGGAGGTCGTGTCTGAATTTCGTGCGATACTCGAAGAAGCCGTGGCACGAAACGAAGACGTACCGGAGCCGACCCAAGACGCACCGGAACAGACCAAGACAACAACCGAGACGTCAAGGAAAAGGAAGCAGAGCGATCGAAAAAGAGGTGACAGGGGGCTGAACAAGTTTCCCGACAAAACATACAAAATCTCAGACGTGAGCCCGAAAGGTCAGCCCCTAGCTCCAGAAGAGGCACTACCTAAGTTCCGGAATGCACTTGGGTTTTTAGTTAGAGATAATCTTGACATAACAATACGACAGTGGAGAGATGTGTCAGATGATGTCAAGAATCAAATATGGAATAAGCTATTAATGAGGTTCGTTCTGCCTCGGGGTTCAGAAGAACTCGTGAAGGAATACACGATGAAGCAGCTTGCAATCAATTTCCGAAACTGGAGGTCTGAGATGAACACAAAGTTTGCAAAGAAAGGTCTGGACCCGACCAAAAAATATAAAATCTCAGCAGGTCAGTGGGCAGTATTTCTAGAGCAGAGGAGCAGCCCTGATTTCATATCTCTAAGTGAGGCAAATTCGGAACTATCAAAGAAGAACAAGTACCGCCACCACCTAGGCACAGGTGGTTACAAGCGTCAGGTTCCTAAATGGAGACAAGAAGACGCCGAGAAGAAGGCCGCAGGGTTGCCGACGCTGTCCGAGCAACTTGGTGAAAGGGCGGCAAATTGGCTCCGTGCTAGAAAACCAAGGGAAACCGAGACCGGTGTATCTTTTGATGATCCCATTGTCGAAGAAGCGGCAAAAAACATATATACAATGGCAGCTAAGCAGAGCCAAGGAACTTTTAAGCCACAAAGGGAAAGAGACATCCTAACGGCTGGTCTCGGTAACCCTGAGCATCCTGGCCGTGTACGAGGAATCTCGTCTAAGGAAGGATGGAAGGAAGGATTCAGACAACAGTGGGAAAGTCTGTACAGGAAACGTGATCGATACAAGGAAGAGATGGCGGATTATTTTAAGGAGGAGGCCAAGAAAGAGTTCAAAGCCATGATGTCTCAAATGCTATCTAATCCTCCTCCAGAATTGATGCAACAGTTGGCGAGTGCGATGTCTGTTCAACAGATGACCACTCCACAAATACAAATAATTCCAGCAGCTCAACCGCCGGCTTCCACAGATTGTACGACATTACCAAGCTCTGTTGCTTCAACGGGAAATAAGGACCGTTATCCAGTTGATGACATCACAAGGCCTGTGGCGTGCACACTGGTTATAAGATATGGTATTAACAATAAACGTACAAAAAAAGTAGCCACAGGCCTTGCGATCCCAGGACGTAAGTTCCATGGAAACGATATTCCAGATGATTATTGCAAAGTAGAAGTGACGATGGTCGTCCAAGGATCTGAGGACGACATGCTAGACATCCCTAGGCCCGAAGGTATCGAGAAACTTGGACAAGCTATCAAGAATTTTATCCTTTGGCCTCGAAGGGATGTCGAATTGCTTGATTGGTCGAATTCGTCGCAGGCGTCGCAGGCCCAACCGTCTCCGCCTTCTCAAATTTTTGTTCCTATTGTACATCCATCATCCTCACCTCCTCAAACTTCACATGCTGCTCCTCATCCTTTTTCTGACCCACCGTCTCCGCCACAAGCATCACCATTCAGGGCTCCACCACCTTCTCCTCCCCATCCTCTTGGTGACCCACTGTCTACGCCACCATCAAGGGATCCACCTTCTCCACAACCATCAAAGGATCCAAGGCCATCAAAGAAATCTAAACTTCCTATTCCAAAATTGGTGTCCCCGTATCAGAAAAAGAAGAGTAAAGCTACTACTGCTGGCACAGCTTGGTTTTTGAAAGGGATTGGACGGAGCCTCACGTCACAAATTGTTGATTTGGCCAAGCACGAGGAGTTTGCAAAAAAGGCTGAGGCAATGGCCGCAAAGATAAAGAAGCCAACTAAGGCAGATTACAAAAACGTGCCTAAAAAATATGTGCCGGGCAGACCTCTGCTACCTCTTGAGAAACTAAGAAAGGTCCCGGCTGGTGTTAAAAGGTTGCATGACTAGTACATGCGGGCATCATCGGTTGGCATCGACACCATCAGTGTGCATATACCAGACCATGCTTTTATTGGTTCGGACCAAAAGGCCGTTGTTACATTCGAGGACATGTGGTTAATGATGAACCTTCAGAGACTCGACGTGCAACTTGTAACGATGTTTGCATTGTAAGTGTCGCTCATACTTCCACATATGTGTGTTATTATTAGTGAGCTGTATAAAATTTCAATATCTGACATGCACGTGTGACTTGCAGAATGCAACATGATCAGCAGGAGATCCTTTACGGTACCAAGCCCAATGCTAGTGCCAGTAAAAGGGTTGGGTATCTCAACCCAATACTTATATCCGAGGAAAGCCACACTTTTAGAATCGGGAAAGACAACGATGAATTACGGGGAAAGACGGACGAAGAAGTTGAGAAGCGTATAAAGGATATGAAGGAGGATTTTGAAGCTCGATACGCCACCTATATAGGACATGCAATGCTTCAATTTCAAGACAGGGAAGCCATAATGGCCCCGTACAACTTTAAGTAAGTGTGATTTTGCATAAATAAAATTAATAATTTCAATACACATGCATCACAAATTTGATTCGTACAGGGACCACTGGATATGCTTCCTCATTTATCCTAAGGTTGGAAAGGTGCTGGTGCTCGACTCCTTGAACTTCGACCCTTCGACATATGCAGAATTCCTCAGCATCTTAGAGCTGTAAGCCTTTTCTATGCATGCATACTTTTATCGATTAAAATTTGAGAATAACATGGTGATTCTATTTGAGATCACAGGGCTTATAGATTCTATAAGATGAGAGGTGGAAAGTACGACCTGTCGAAAAAAGGCGTGCCACTAGACATCCATCATCACTGGCCGGTAAGTATGTGATTTTATGAATACATATCATACACAATGTTGCAACTAAATAACCAATCTCCCGTTATGTAGTGCCACAAGCAACCACAAGGATCGGTCCTATGTGGATTCTATGCGTGCGAGTTCATGAGAGTGAACGGACGATACATCACGAACCCTGACAAGGTATTATTAGTAATAGTCAAGTATGTATTTATGTCATTAAAGATGCAAATGTGTTATTATTGAGTATAAATAGATGATGTTTATAAAATTCCTTTACAGCAATTTCAACGAGGAAACCCGGAGAACTTGACCGAAGCTGCATTGTATGGCATAGTCGAGGACCTCTGCACATTCATATTGAAAGAGGTCATTCCCGCAGAAGGAAAATATCACGATGCTTCCGGGACATTAGCTTTGCCAGAGTTTAGAATACTAACAGAAATTAGTAGATTATCTCTTAGCCGAGATAGTTATTAGAGCTTAGGTGAAAACTTATGATGTATAGAATGCATGAAGCATATATGGTTGTAAACAGAATACTTTGATGTATATAAATGTATGATATAATTTAATTTTATGTTGCTTTCAATATCAATATAGATCTATATATATATATGTTTGTGTGTGTGTAAATAAATATATATATAATTCAGTATTGTTTGAAATTTTGAAAAAAAGGCGGGAAAACTTCCACTGGCGGCTAAATAAAGAAAACCGCCAGTGAAAAGTGCATTTCCACTGGCGGTTTGCTTTATAAAACCGCCAGTGGAAATGCACTTTTCACTGGCGGTTTTCTTTATTCAGCCGCCAGTGGAAATGCACTTTTCACTAGCGGTTCCTTAAGAAAACCGCCAGTGAAAATGCACTTTTCACTGGCGGTTCCAAAATAACCGCCAGTGGAAATGCTGATTTCCACTGACCCCTAGCACTGGCGGTACTAAAAAACGCCTGTGTAAATAGGTTTAGAACCGCCACTATAGAGCTTCTGTGTACTAGTGTACTAAGCACATGCCGAGAAATATGGTAAAACTGCAAGCCTAGTACCTCATTGAACCTGCCCACAGACTTTTTGGTCTCCCATTCTAGTTATGGTGGGTACAAGATGCAGTCACTACATGGCTGGGTCGGAGACAGTGGGCGGCTCTATACGCCAAGGGAGTGGGGTTTGATCTATTGCCAAGGAATTGATGGCGATGGTTGATATGAATGGGGACGGAGTGCCCCTACATGTCGTGTGTTTAGGTTTACCTTTTAAGGTTAAAACTCGATTCGAATCGTCTGCCTAGCAGCTAATGAGACTGCTTGATCCATTGTACTACACTGAGTAATAAGTGGAAATGAGGTTACTTGCAAGAAGATGTTGTCTGACTTAATGTTTGATACCTTGTGTGGATAGCTAGGTGCTCATCTAGTTTAAAGTATTACTCTAGAACATGAAAACCTAAAATTTGACTTAGACTCAGCTAGTGCTTTTGACAAACCAAACCCCTCTGCCAAACGACTTCATGGTCTAGAGGTGGAGGAGTAGACTCCTCGCACCAGGTAAGTCTATCTGAGTATTAGTGTACTCAGCCTTGCTTGTGGCACCAATTTTTTAGGTACCTTGCAAGACATGGTTGAAGGTGTGACTTGGCATTCCACCCTGCCACCTGGCTGGACAGTCGAGTGGGATGCTACCTCTACAGGAGAGGAACAGGAGGAGTAGTTGGTCAGGCTTCGCCGCACTCCCTTGTTATCTTTGTTAGTTTATTTTCGCTGCACTAAAAACTATGGTTCACAACTTTTGAACTCCGATGCTGTAATAACACTTAAGTACTTCTTTAAATTTTGGTAGTATGCTTTATTATATTTCTCTATGACTCACTTTTCAGTGAGCAAGTTCTATTCGATCTTGTTTGAGTGGTTTTATCGGACTAGAAACGACGGACTGGCGGTTTATTCTGATTTAATTGTGTTGCTATCTCTAAGGCAGGACTGGACACTTAAGCTAGAATAATCTAGGTGGTTCCCTATAAATAGGTGAATAGTGCCCTACATAAATTCACCATTTTGAGGGCGTTAGCTTTGTTTCGCTTAGCCTTTGAAGTATCTTCGAGCTATCCTGTGTAGAGAAGTCGAAGGTATGCTTGTAAACTCATTTAATACGAAGATAAATGGAATGAAAATTGTGGCGGAACTGCCCGAATTATTCCAACTTAAGTGCCTAAGCCCTGCCTTAGAGGCTAGACTACACTTAAATGGGAATAACCCGTCAATCCCTCGGATCTGGTCCGACGAGGCCACTGACAGGATCAAGTACCACAATCTCACTCGATGGTGAGTCACAGAGCAAATACAATAAAGCATAAAACCATGAAGGTAAGAGTGTTAAATTATTACATCATCATCATCGGAGTTTTGCAAAAGTGACCATCATTGTTCGAAGTGCAGTGGAAATTAACTAACGGTAAATAAACAGAGAGATGGGGAAGCCTGTCCCATCACTCCTCATGCTCCTCCTCAGCCGAGGCGGGGTCCCACTCGACAGTCCAACCCGGTGGTAAGGTGGACGGCCAAGTCACTCCAGCAACCATGTCCTCCAGAGAACCTGTAAAAATTATGCCACAATCAAGGCTGAGTATACTAATACTCAGCTAGACTTACCCGGTGTGAGGAGTCTACTCCTCTACCTCTAGACATGCAGCTATTTGGCTGTGGGGTTTGGTTTGCGAAAAGCACTAGCTGAGTTTCTAAGTCAAGTTTTAACTTTGTCAATTTAAGTGTGACTCTCTTAAGGCTAAATGTGTACTATCTACTCATACATAGTAGCAAACATTATTAGCAATCAATATCTTATATCAACTCATCATATTTCCACTTGTACTCAATGCAGTACAATGGATCAAGCAGTCTCATTAGCTGCGAGAAGCAGACGATTCGAATCGAGTTTTTATCCTTGCAAGGTAAACCTTAACACACGACGTGGCGAGGCACTCTGTCCCCACACACATCAACCGTCCCCATCGATTCCCCGTCAGCAGAGAGGGGCTCACCGCCTTGGCGTACAATGCCCCACTGACCCCGACTGCCGTCGTGCAGTGACCGCACTTGTACCCACCATAACCGGAATGGGAGACCACATCTCAGGTCGCGTGAGGAGGGCAAACTGCAGCCAGGTTCACTCAGGTACTAGGCTTACCGATTTACCATATTTCTCGGCATATGTTTAGTACGTTCAAATGCTTGACACATGTATCCGCACGTTAATCCTTATTCCCATTTTCACCTCGTAGACCACGCATCCCCATGGATCCGTGTCCACCAACCAACTATCAATGTGATAAGGAAAGTGGATACAATCAATTCCTGATCTCGCGCGAGTGTTAGAAAAATCACTCGTCTTCTACCGAGATCCTAATTAAATAAAGCAGCTACTCGACCTAGCATACTAGTATTCATCTCAAAAGGATTCCTGAGATCATGCAACTAGGGTTTCAAACAACTCCTACACCTAAGTGCACATTCAGTCCTACAATCATTAAGTATAGTAAAATAGCATAAATAACAGGTTATGCATAAACCGGGGCTTGCCTTCCAAGGCTGTGGCAGGCAGATCCTCTGGTGCAGGCTCGGGTGCTGGATCTAGGGCTACCTCCTGAGCAGCTCCTTGCTCCAGCACAAGGACGTACTCTCCGTCAGCAAGGTTACAGTCTATCGAAATGCAATGAACACGTATGTCATGATTATGCGGGATTTAATAACATTATGCTAAGAGAAGAAAAAATTAAGTTAATGAGCAATTTAGGGTTTCTGGGTCATACGTGGCTTTTAATGGTTTATGCTTATCATTTCTAGGTTTAGGTTTTGCTAGGGATAGGCATAGGGAATTGGTATTGCTTTTATGTACTTCAGTGGGCAAGTTTATAAAGAGTTTTTAGGATGACACCAATTTCCTGTCATTCACTTTTCCCTTTCCTTCCTTTTCTACTTATAGTTTCTAGTGTAGGTTTGAACTACGATAGTGGTTTAACATTTTCCAAAAATTCTGTAAAAATTACAGTGGATTGCCATTGGTCACTATAGCCCATTCTAGGAAATTGAGGTTCAAAATAAAAAGGCTAAGCTTTAGACAAAAATAACAAAGGTGGTGTAAAATGGGCCACTTTACACTACATCTCTCCATTAGAGTTGAGTTCCTTCCTAAGGGTTATTTTTGTTGGGATCTAACAGTAATACTAAACCTCTGTGCCAAAATTCACAGAAAGTTAATTGGTGATTATTTAGTTGTGATTTTCTAAAGTTTTAGGTCCAAAAGGTGCTTATAACCTCTGGCCCAGTTACTCACTCTATTAATATCACTCCCAACCCCTGTTTAGGGTATGGGTTCAGTTTCCAACATGGTATCAAAGAGCTGGGTTTAGGGTTTTTTTCCTCTCTGTCATCCGCCAGCCCCAACTGAGCGGCCGCCACCCAGCCGCCGGCTCCAGCTGCCGGCGCTTCTTCCTTCCCGGCGCGCCGCCCCAGGGCCGCCGCCCCTGCTTCCCATCGCGCCCATGGCCGCCGCCTCTGCGCAGCCGTTGCTCGCCGCGCCTGTGCCTCTTCCTCCCCGGCGCGCCGCCCCAGGGCCGCCGCCCCTGCTTCCCGTCGCGCCCAGGGCCGCCGCGCAGGTGCGCGGCCGTTGCTCGCCGCGCCTGGTGCCGCCGCCAGGACCACCGGCCCCTGCTGCCCGACACCCTGCACCCGCCTCTCCTCTCCTCGCTCCATCTCTCCTGCGCGCGCCTAGCGCCCGGTCGGAGCTTCTTCTAGCTCGGTCCCTGCCGCGCGCTTCTCTGCTGGCTAGCGCCCACTCTGTGCCTCTCCGTGGCCGCACCGCTCCCTCCTCCCCTCCAGCGGTCGCCGGTCCCCAGGCCAGCCGCCGGCGTTCGAACGGCGTCCCCATCCGTCGCCCCCACCATCGCCGGCGCGCAGCTGCCCAGGGGCGCTCGCCCACGGCTCGCCAGCGACAGCCGCCAGGCCACCACGCGCCTCCGGCCTCCGCCAGGCGCCCAGCCGCCCCGGCGCGCTCGTCCAGCTCCGCAGCACGCCCGCGACTCGCTCGCCAGGCCAGGTCCGAACCACCGGAGCACCACCGTGCCGCCGCTCAGCCCGTGCCCCTGCTGTTCCACGCGGATCTGCACCCCTGCTGTCCCGTGCCGTGGATGCCCGACGCCGAGCACCCAGCCGCCCCTGCTGTTCCGCGCCCGGTTGTCCAGTCCGCGACTCCCTGCGTCGGCTGACCGCTCCCCGGCTCCAGCAGTGCCTCGCCCCTCCTGCACCGGTCGCCATGAGCTTTACCTCGCCTGCCGCTCTCGTGACTGTGCGTGTCCTCCTCCACGACGGCCAGCTCATCCGTGGCATGTTCATGTCATTCGATCCAGTCTGGAACCCTATTCTTCGGGACTGCGTCGAGGTCCACCCTCAGGCGGGCCATCACGTGCCTGGACCGCTTGTCTTTCCACGTGCTGCGATCGCCTCCCTAGCGGTTGAGCCCGTGTCCTCTCCCTCCCTTCCTAGTGCTCCTGTCGGGGCACCTTCTCTGGCCCTCTCCGCTCACACCGTACCTTCGCCACTTCCACCTCCCTGAACCACCACCGATTGGGTGGTTGACTCCGGGGCCTCCTTCCACACTACCCCCACCACTAATTCGTTACTCCACTCCCATCCACCTCACCCCTCACATCCTACCTCCATCGTCGTCGGTAACGGTTCCACCCTCCCGGTTACCTCAGTAGGTACATCGGTTCTTCCAGGACCATTCTGCCTTAACGACGTCCTTGTTGCTCCCGGACTGACTCATCCCCTCCTCTCGGTTCGTCGCTTCACTAGTGACAACCAGTGCTCTATGGAGTTCGACCCCTGGGGCCTCACCATACGCCACCTCCCCACACATGATGTGCTCGCTCGCTGTGACAGCTCCGGCCCCCTTTATTCTCTTCATTTGCCCTCCACTCCCCACACCAAAGTAGCCTCATCTCATGCTCTCGCTACTACCACCACCTCCTCCGCCATTTGGCACCGTCGCCTCGGGCACCCTGGTCCTGACGTCATGTCCCAGCTCTTCGGCCACTCAGACATATCATATACTCGGGGCTCTTCTGAGCGCCTCTGCCATGCTTGTCAGCTCGGCCGTCACTCACGTCTCCCTTTTTCCACTTCCACGTCCAGGGCTGTTCAGGCCTTTGATCTTGTCCACTGTGACCTCTGGACGTCTCCTGTCCTTAGCCTCTCCGGCTACAAGTACTACCTAGTCATTCTGGATGACTACTCCCATTTCCTTTGGACTTTCCCCCTTCGGCTGAAGTTCGACACGTTTACCACCCTCACTCACTTCTTCACCTGGGTATCCACCCAGTTCCAGCGCCCGGTCCGTGCCCTGCAGTGCGACAATGGCCGCGAGTTCGACAACAACGCCTCCCGTTCTTTCTTCCTCACTCACGGCGTCCAGTTGCGTCTCTCGTGTCCCTACACCTCTGCTCAGAACGGCCGGGCCGAGCGTATGATTCACACCACCACCAACATGATCCGCTGCCTTCTCTTTCAGGCATCTCTCCCTGCCACCTACTGGGCAGAGGCCCTTCATACTGCCACGCATCTCCTCAACCATCTTCCCTCGAAGGCGGTGAGCCACCCCACTCCTCACTTTGCCCTGTACGGCACAGCCCCTTCCTACGACCACCTGCGCGTGTTCGGTTGTGCCTGCTACCCTAACACTTCCGCTACCGCCCCTAACAAGCTTTCTCCTCGCTCCACTCGATGCCTCTTCCTCGGCTACTCCCCTGACCACAAGGGGTATCGGTGCCTAGACCTCACCTCCCACCGCATCATCATCTCTCGTCACGTCGTCTTTGACGAAGATGTGTTTCCCCTTGCTGGCTCCACCCCACCCACCGACCTTGACTCCCTCCTCGAGTCTGATCCGATTCCTCCCCCACCTTCGGCTCCCCATCTTGCGCCGTTACCTGCTCCTCGTGCGGCCCCCACGACCCCGCCTGCGCCACGCGCGGCCCCGTCGACCACGCCTGCGCCACGCGCGGCCCCGTCGGTTTCCACGACACGCGCGACCCCGTCGACCCCACCTGCGCCACGCATGGCCCCGTCGACCACGCCTGCGCCACGCGCAGCCCCGTCGGTCCTGCCTGCGCCACGAGTGGCCCCGTCGACCCCGCCTGCGCCACGCGCGGCCCCGTCGACCCCGCCTGCGCCACGCGCGGCCCCGTCGACTCCGGCTCGATTCGCCAACCCCGCCCTCGTCTACCATCGCCGCGGCCACGCCACTACCTCGGCGCCCCCCGACTCGGGCCCGTCGACGAGCGCGGCCCGATTCGCCGACCCCGCCGTCGTCTATCACCGCCGTGAGCCGGCCCCACCAGCCGCTCCCGACGTTCCGGCGGCTCACTCCGAGCCGTCCGTATACCACCCGGTCGCCATCCATCTCGACCCCGGGCACGTCCACCCGATGGTGACTCGGCGCGCTGCTGGCGTTCTCCGCCCCGTTGACCGGCTCATCCTGGCAGCCGCTACGACCAGCACTCCACCCGACGCTTCCCCGGTACCCTCCTCCGTTCGCACTGCCCTCGCCGACCCACATTGGCGTCGCGCTATGGAGGAGGAGTACGCGGCCCTCTTGGCCAACCACACCTGGGACCTGGTGCCGCGTCCACCAGGCACCAACGTGGTCACCGGCAAGTGGCTATTTCGCCACAAGCTGACCTCGGACGGCTCCCTCGACCGCTACAAGGCCCGTTGGGTCCTTCGGGGCTTCACCCAGCGCCCCGGAGTGGACTACGACGAGACCTTTAGCCCTGTCGTCAAGTTCGCCACTGTTCACGCCGTCCTCTCCCTCGCCCTCTCCCGCGACTGGGCGATCCATCAGCTCGATGTCAAGAATGCCTTCCTCCATGGCACTCTGACGGAGACTGTCTACTGTAGCCAGCCCACCGGCTTCGTCGACGCTGACCGTCCGGACCTGGTTTGCCGGCTGAACCGGTCCCTGTACGGCCTCAAGCAGGCGCCACGGGCTTGGTACAGTCGCTTCGCCTCCTACCTGGCCTCTGTCGGCTTCGTCGAGGCCAAGTCGGACACGTCCCTGTTCATCTACCGGCGCGGCGACGACACCGTCTACCTCCTGCTCTACGTCGACGACATTGTGATCACGGCATCCACCGCCGACCTCCTTCACCGCACGATCGTCGCCCTTCAGCGGGAGTTCGCGATGAAGGACCTGGGGCCCCTCCACCACTTCCTCGGCATCACCGCCGAACGTCGGCCTCAGGGTCTCTTCCTCCACCAGCGCCAGTACGCCATCGACATCCTGGAGCGGGCTGGCATGTCTGACTGCAAGCCCTGCTCCACGCCTGTCGACACTCAGGCGAAGCTCTATGAGGACGATGGGCCTCCGGTCGCCGACGCGACGTCATACCGGAGCCTCACCGGCGCGCTCCAGTACCTCACGTTCTCCAGGCCCGACATCGCCTACGCCGTCCAGCAGGTGTGCCTGCATATGCACACTCCACGGGAGCCCCATCTCACTGCGCTCAAGCGGATTCTACGCTATCTCCGTGGCTCCCTCGACTACGGCCTCCTACTCCGCCCATCCCCGACGTCGGAGCTCGTGGTCTACACCGACGCTGACTGGGCTGGCTGTCCCGACACGCGCCGGTCCACCTCCGGCTACGCCGTCTTCCTGGGCGCCAACCTCGTCTCTTGGGCCGCCAAGAGGCAGCCCGTCGTCTCTCGCTCCAGCGCTGAGGCCGAGTACCGTGCCGTGGCCAACGGCGTGGCCGAGGCCTCCTGGCTGCGCCAGCTCCTCCACGAGCTCCACAGTCCCCTCCAGCGCGCCACCCTCGTCTACTGCGACAATGTTAGCGCGGTCTACCTCTCCACCAACCCCGTGCAGCATCAGCGCACGAAGCATGTGGAGATCGACCTGCACTTCGTCCGCGAGCGTGTCGCTGCCGGTGACGTCCGCATTCTCAGCGTCCCCACCACGCTTCAGTTCGCCGACATCTTCACCAAGGGGTTACCGTCGAGTGTCTTTTTCGACTTCCGATCCAGTCTCAACATCTGTACAGGATAGAGTTGTGACTGCGGGGGGGTGTTAGACTACCCGTCTAGGGTTTGTGTTATTCCCCTTGTAATGACCGTTATACCCCTGTGTAATGGGCCTGGCCCAGTTACTCACTCTATTAATATCACTCCCAACCCCTGTTTAGGGTATGGGTTCAGTTTCCAACAAAATAGGACAACTATTTTTCTTTCTATTATTGAGCTTTTGGCTAAAACTATAATTAAATCAGAACCTTAAAGTTTTCCATAGTACATAGGGGGTTTATATTTCTCTTAAGTAGGTTACATTATTTAGAGTCTGACAAAATTTGTTTGACCAAAATTGGATGAACTAAACAGAAGTTATGGATTTTCAAAGTTTCTGCTCAATTTAAAAACAGATTTAATTAAGAGTTTCCTGGAAAAACAGTTTACACCGAGGTCCCTAGGTTTAAACTAAATCAACCCGCACAGATCTACCCCTGCGCCACTATTCCCCTGGGTCGCTGACAGTTCAAAAAGCCCCCTGACCTTTCCTTCTTCTTCCCCGAGGTCCTTCCCCCAATGTAAACAGTACCCGCGGGAAAGAAAAGGATGGCGCGGCTTACCGGCGGCGAGATAGGTCTGGCGAAGGGCAGGGCTGGCTCGGGGAGGCTCTGGCGGTCACAGCGAGGTGCGGCTCGATAGCGGGGATGGCCGGAATCGCTCGGTCCACGCGCGCAGGCGGGGGTTCTCGTCGGCGGCGAGTGTACCGGCCAAACCACGGCGATCTGGTTCAATCCAAGGGCACGGTGAGCTTCACGGGGTAACGTAGTGACTGTGTGCACCAGGAATCGGAAAGTGGTTGAGCGGATTACCTGGTCCACGTACTCCGGCGGGGTTGTGAGCTCCGGCGACCGTGGACTGGCCTCTCCGGCGAAGCAGGCTTCGATTCCTCGCTCGGGGAGCTTCACTGAGTTGTGCACACTCGTCTCCGAGGGTTGGACGGGGCTAGGAAAAGCTGGTCTGGTCGGTTTACAGCGGCAGTGGCTCGGGTGGTCGCGGACACGCCGCGCACGAGCAAACGGCTTTGAGCTGAGCTCCGGTGAGGTTTGAGTGTGCGCGGAAGAGTGCAGTCGACCCCCGAGCGGGCTTTATAGGCGCGGGCGCGGGCCATGGCGTTGGCTGGCCGTTTGGCGCGATGCGGGGCATGCGGGGGCGCGCGCGGGCGTGCTCTGGCGAGCTCAGAGCGTGTCGAACACGTGGCTCATTGCTTCTGCCCGTGTTCAACGGCCTGTTTGGGCGCCTTAGGGTGCAGATCTTGGCCAACGTCCCGTACACAATCTCTTCTCTGCACCGTATCCTACCTTTTTGCTGTGAGTTCCAAGTCAAGATATGGTCGGGGTAGGGAGATAGAGGGGTGAGAAGTTGGCTGTGTCAGACATGTCCAAACCGAGCCAAAAATGGTGCCAAGTCGTGTCAAACGCCCTAGGGTAGGTGTCACCTCTTTCCAGGGCATTCTAGGGTTAATTTGGCGCCACTTTGTCAATTGTGTCGAAGTGTTTTGAATTTTGGATTAAGGTGAACATGTGAGATCTTTGTTCAAGGGTTAGTTTTTAGACTTAGGCAAATTCTGAATTTTCCCTTGTGCTCAACCCTTGGTGAACTTTTTGGGGCTTTTCTGAAATCTTTTTGGGGGTACTTCCTTACTATTATTTGTAGGTTATGAAGCATACTACAACTTTTATATTTGGCCCAAGCCATGATCATAAGGTTTACATGACCTTTTGATCCTAGCTTCAATTAGGGTTCCTATGTCTCAAAAGGGGTTTGCTTTAGGGTTTTGGAAAATTCCCCTCTTAGATGTGCATGACAAGCTAGGGCATGATATCCAAGATGGTTGGCACTTGTTTAGGACCTTGAATTCCAAGTTTGGTGTTCTTTGCCCAAACCAAGGACATGGGATAATAGGTTAAATGGGGTAGCCCTGAGTGGACACCCTGAGTAACACCTAGGGTGTTACAGCCCTCCCCCCTTAAAGGAATCTTGTCCCGAGATTTTAGGTAGAGTCCCTTGGAGGGGTGCTTGAAGGTGTGCTAGTGTGCTATTCCTTCTTATATCCGAGTTTCTCTTGTTAACTGTTCTTCGAATGTCATCCTCTTTGCAACTTCAGAAGGAAGTCCTTTTTAAGTTAATTCCACAACTTAGACTATCCTTGCTATTTAAGTTTTTCTTATATTTATTTTCAAAGGGCAGGGGGGGTGGGGTTTTGTGGTTACGTACCGACTCCTTTAGGCAGAAAGTCGAGGAAGCGAGAGCGTAGAAAATCCTCCATCTCCCATGTAGCTTCTTCTGCTGAATGGTGACTCCACTGAACTTTATACATCCTGATTGACCTTGCCCGTGTTGATCTCTCCTTTTGATCTAGTACCTTGACGGGGTATTCTTGATAGGACAAATCTGGTTCTATTTCAATGTCTGGTTCCGGCAGTACTTCAGTGGGTAGGCGAACACATTTCCGCAGCTGAGATACATGGAACACATTGTGAACTGTTGACATGTGGGGTGGCAATTCCAATTGATAAGCCACAGGTCCACAACTTGCTTTTATCTCATAGGGTCCAATGTATCGAGGAGTTAACTTGCCCTTAATTCCGAATCTCTGGACACCCTTGGTGGGTGACACCTTAAGATAGACATGGTCTCCCACTGTAAACTGGAGAGGTTTCCGCCTCTTATCATGATAGCTCTTTTGCATGGCCTGAGCATCTTTTAAGTTCTTCTTGATGACTCTGACCTTTTCCTCTGCCTCAAGTACCAAATCTGGCCCAAATATTTCGCTTTCTCCTGCTTGAGACCAATTCAGCGGGGTCCTACACCTTCTCCCATACAAGGCTTCAAAAGGTGCCATCTTCAGACTGGACTGATAGCTGTTATTGTAAGAAAACTCTGCCAAAGAAAGACACTTATCCCAATCCTTCCCGTAGTGTAGTGCACATGCTCTCAACATATCTTCCAAAATCTGGTTTACCCTTTCTGTCTGGCCATCTGTTTGGGGATGGTATGCTGAGCTCCGTATGACATGGGTCCCAAGTGATTCTTGGAGTTGCTCCCAAAAGCGTGCCACAAACAGTGCTCCTCTGTCAGATACAATGGTCTTTGGAATACCATGCAATCGCACTATTTGATCAACATAAATTTCCGCAAACTTCTCTGTCTTGTGGGTGGTATGTACTGGCAAGAAATGTGCAGTCTTGGTCAGCCTGTCCACAATAACCCAAATGGAATCATGGTGCCTAGAGGTATTGGGCAATCCTACGATAAAGTCCATGCAAATGTCCTCCCATTTCCAAGATGGTATGGGAAGAGGTTGCAAAGGGCCTGCTGCCTTCAAATGACTGGCTTTGATTCTCTGGCAGGTGTCACACTTGGATATATACTTGGCAATTTCCCTCTTCATTCTGGTCCACCAATATAAAGATCTGAGATCATGGTACATCTTGTTGCTACCAGGGTGCATGGAGAACTTGGAAAGGTGAGCTTCATCCAATATCTTCTTTTTGAGCTCAGGGTTCTTGGGAACAACCAATCGATCTCCAAACCATAAAATTCCCTTGCTGTCCTGACGGAAACACTTGTATTTCTCTGCCTTCTGCTTGATCATGTTTTCGATAACCTGAACACCTTTATCCCCAATTTGTGCCTGGACTATTTGCTCTTGCAATGTGGGCTCCACCGAGATATAACTTAATTCACCGGAAGGAACAACTTCCAAGTTTAGCTTGCACAACTCATCACACAGGGTGGTAACTCTTGCATCCATGCTCATACAGTTACACTGGGCCTTTCTGCTCAAGGCATCTGCCACAACATTTGCCTTGCTAGGATGGTAATGCACCTCCAAATCGTAATCCTTGATTAATTCTAACCATCTCCTCTGCCTCATGTTCAGATCTGCCTGAGTGAAGATGTATTTGAGACTCTTGTGATCCGTGTAGATGTTACAGTGAGCTCCCATCAAGTAGTGTCTCCATATCTTAAGAGCATGAACCACGGCTGCCAATTCTAGGTCATGTGTAGGGTAGTTCTGCTCATGGGGTTTGAGTGCTCGAGAAGCATAAGCAATTACCCTGTTCTCTTGCATCAAGACACATCCCAAACCTGTACCAGAAGCATCACAATAAACTTCAAAGGGCTTGGTGTTATCAGGTTGAGCCAATACTGGGGCTGTTGTCAAATGCTGCCTCAGTGTATGAAAAGCATCTTCGCACTTCTGGCTCCAATCATATTTGGCTCCCTTCTTCAATAGCTCCGTCATTGGCTTGGCAATTCTGGAGAAATCCGGAATAAATCGTCGATAATACCCTGCCAATCCCAGAAAACTCCGAATCTGCCTCACTGTAGTTGGGGGTTTCCAGTCCATGACCTCTTGTACCTTCTCAGGATCAACTGATATCCCTTCGTGAGAGATCGTGTGCCCCAAGAATTTAATTTTCTTTAGCCAGAATTCACATTTAGACAATTTAGCATAAAGACGATGATCGCGTAGTCGCTGAAGCACGATGTGCAGATGTTCAGTATGCTCGTCTTCATTCTTGGAATAGACCAGAATATCATCAATGAAAACGACCACGAACTTGTCCAACTCTGGCATGAATACCGAGTTCATCAAGTACATAAAATAAGCCGGGGCATTGGTCAGCCCAAAAGACATCACCAAAAACTCATAAAGCCCATATCTGGTAGAGAAGGCAGTCTTCGGAATATCACTAGGACGGATATTGATTTGATGGTAACCTGAGCGAAGATCTATCTTGGAGAATACCTTGGCTCCTACCAATTGATCAAACAAGACATCAATGCGGGGCAGTGGGTATTTGTTCTTGATAGTCACTGCATTGAGAGGGCGGTAATCAACACACATTCTCAAACTCTCATCCTTTTTCTTCACAAATAAAGCGGGACATCCCCAAGGTGAAGTACTTGGAAGAATAAACCCCTTGTCCAACAGTTCTTGCAGTTGCTTCTTCAGTTCTGCCAGTTCCGCGGGAGGCATCCTATAGGGTCTCTTGGAGATAGGAGCAGTCCCGGGTTGCAATTCGATTGCGAAATCGATGTCTCGGTCAGGTGGCATCCCTGGCAACTCATCCGGAAACACATCCGGGTAGTCACAGACCACTGGGATCTTTTCCACTGGGATTCTATCATAATGAAGGCACAGGAACGGGTACAACATTGGTCGGGCAAATATAAAATAGTCTCACCATAAGCAGGGGAATGAATTTCAATGGCCCGGGCTGCAATATCCAACACTGCCCGATGCCTGGTCAACCAATCAGCTCCCAATATAATATCCACGCTATCCAATCCTAAGATGAGAAGGGTGGTTCTAATCACAAGACTACCAAATTTTATAGGCACTTGCCTGCTGATTTGATTGGTGGCAATCCTGCCTCCGGGTGTTGAAATTGTGATACCCCCATTGGTGTGATGAAAGGGCAATTGACACTTGGCACTAAACTTGGCACTAATAAAGCTATGTGATGCACCAGAATCGAAAAGAATAATAGCAGGAAATTTAAAACGGTAAAGATACCAGTCATGACGGGTGCTCCCTCGGGAATATCAGCCATGGTGGTAAAGTTCAGCTTGCCCTGCCTCACTTGCACCTTCTACCTCTTGCCCTGGTTCTGATTAACATTCTGCCCCTGCCTCTGCTGGTTCCTAGGGCAATTCTTGGCATAATGTCCGGTGTTGCCACACATGAAACACCTATTGTCATTTGCCTGGCGGTACTGCGGCTGCTGATTGTTCCTCTGAGCTGGAAACTGGGTGCGGGTGGGTGCCTGCTATTGCTGCTGCGGTGGTCGGATCACCCATCTCCCTTGCTGCTGCTGGGGTCCCCTGTTCTATGTGTCGGACACAATCCTGAAGCGCTGTGGCTGAGCTGAGGGTCCTGCCACAGGGGTCTTCCTCTTCTTTTCTGCCTGTCGGGCTATGATGCAGTCCTCCTGGGAGATAGCCATGTTGACCAACTCATTGTAGCTGTTGGCCCTGACAGTGTTGAGACGATCACAGAGCTTAGTGCTGAGCCCTCGTCTGAACCTATCTCTCTTCTTCTCGTCCGTGTCTGCATGGTACCCAGCATACTGGCACAAGTCATTAAAAGCTTGGGCATATTGCAACACTGTCTTGTTGCCCTGAGTGAGTGCCAGAAACTCGTTGAGCTTTCGGTTCATGATGCCTGCGGGTATGTGATGTCCCCTGAAAGCTACATTAAACTCTCTCCAATCCACTTCATGGTCAGCTGGTTGCATAGCAAGATAGTGGTCCCACCATGTCCGCGCGGGTCCGCGAAGCTGCTGAGTAGCGAACCGGACCTTAGTGACTTCTGAGCAAGCTCCATGGAGTAGCGGGAATTTGGATTCCACTACTCGCAACCACACATCTGCATCAAGTGGATCCTCTACCCTTGTGAACAACGGTGGCTGGGTACTGAGGAACTCCTGGTAGGTAGCTGCCGCGGGGTGACGCTGATGGTCTCCACCACCATAGTGCTGAGGTGGTGGCTGACGCTGAGCTAGCTGCCTCAAAATCTCGTTTTGCTGAGCCATCAGCTCCTGCAGAGTGGGGGGTGGTGGCGGCGGTGGAGGAACGCGCTCATTCTGGCCACGACGCTGCCTCCCGGCCATCTGAAAAACCACATAAATACTTAACACCATATCTCCAAGTTCAAGATTTAATCGCGGCGAAAAGAGTCAACAGCAAAATGATAGACTCCAACTTCAACAAAAGGATTTATAAAGGCATAACTTTTTCCTTCTAAATTTAAAACTGATAACAGCATCCATCCAACATGCTTCCAAAAGAGTTTATCACGATTACATCATTTGTCCCAAAAAGACTCAACTCTATCTAGCCTAGTACCCCAAGGGTGCAAAAGCTAAGCTAGCTGCGAGGAGTCCTACATTACCAATTTCTATTCCTACTCCGGCACCTTAATGAGCGAATGAGGCGACACTCGACTCGGGGGAAGGTGGCCTCCCTGAGCCAGCAGTGTCTACGCTGGAAGCAGGCTCCTCCCCTCCCTCAATGTCGACGTCCTCGTCAGCCTCCCCATCATGGATCTCCTGATGATGCATATCTAGGTGCTCATTAGCCTCTGTGAGCTGCTGCTGGGTGTTGAGGAGCTGATCTTCGAGAACCTCGATGGTGTTCTCCCTCGTCCCCACCAATTCCTCCAGCTCATGGATCTCATCAGACAGCTGCTCCACTTGTAAATCTTTTTCTACCAGCTCCTGGGACAAGTCAACCACGAGCTCCTCCCTGTTGTCCAGGGTGATCTTGGTTGCCTCCAATAATGCCATCAGATGAGACATTGCCTCTCCACGCATCACTTGCAGACGATACAGGGCATTCATGCATCGCACCGACAAGTGAGCTGTGTGGCCTGGGTAGAGAGCCCAGATGTCCTTGGCATGCTCCACCCGATCCTTCCACATCGGGTCGTCCTCCTTTTCCGCGGGGAACAAGCCAATGGGGTGGGTAGAGAGCTCCAAGGGATGGAATCCACAAAAAGTCGTCAACCCGTGCAGAGCGATCGCCTCGATCGTGTCCTCCGCCCGGTATCCGAAAGACTCGAAGTCCAGCGAACGCCAGCCTGGCTGCAGGGGATGAGGCTCCAAGGTCATCCTCACCCTACAGCGGGGCACCCGGTGCTTCTCGAACTGCTGCACAGCGTACTGAGGGGGTGTTAGGTACCCAGCCCCCTGAAGTACCTCCCACAAAATGCGGGGAAAGCCCTCTCGTAGTCTCGTGCAAGCCCGTTAGTGTGGGTTAGTGCATTTCCGTCCTCTGAGGATCCGTGGGAAGTCATCTATGTACGGTTAAGCGTAAGTAAAAGAAAAAGAATTATAAAAAGAACAAGAGAAATAAAACTCAACCTTTCTTTAGTTAAATAAAAAGGTACTGGAGACTTAGTTGGTTATCACCTTGTTTTTAAGTCTTTACTCAATTGTTTAATTTAGCAATGCATGCATGCTCGTCCTGAACGACCTCACCAACATAAGGGGATAGGGAAGGACTCCCATCCCTTAAAGTGGCCTGTGGGGCCTAATTATTTAGCCACCTAGCTACCCTTCTATCATCCTAAGGCTTCACGTCCTAGGTCTATCCTGCTCGTCCTACGATCTATCCAACATTGTTTCTATCAAGTTTTATTTTGAAAAGGGATGGTATTCATATTTTATTGATTCCTCTGTGGTGGTACAAGCTCCGATACCAGCTGTGGCGGAACTGCCCGAATTATTCCAACTTAAGTGCCTAAGCCCTGCCTTAGAGGCTAGACTACACTTAAATGGGAATAACCCGTCAATCCCTCGGATCTGGTCCGACGAGGCCACTGACAGGATCAAGTACCACAATCTCACTCGATGGTGAGTCACAAAGCAAATACAATAAAGCATAAAACCATGCAGGTAAGAGTGTTAAATTATTACATCATCATCATTGGAGTTTTGCAAAAGTGACCATCATTGTTCGAAGTGCAGTGGAAATTAACTAACGGTAAATAAACAGAGAGATGGGGAAGCCTGTCCCATCACTCCTCATGCTCCTCCTCGGCCGAGGCGGGGTCCCACTCGACAGTCCAACCCGGTGGTAAGGTGGACGGCCAAGTCACTCCAGCAACCATGTCCTCCAGAGAACCTGTAAAAATTATGCCACAAGCAAGGCTGAGTATACTAATACTCAGCTAGACTTACCCGGTGTAAGGAGTCTACTCCTCTACCTCTAGACATGCAGCTATTTGGCTATGGGGTTTGGTTTGCCAAAAGCACTAGCTGAGTTTCTAAGTCAAGTTTTAACTTTGTCAATTTAAGTGTGACTCTCTTAAGGCTAAATGTGTACAATCTACTCATACATAGTAGCAAACATTATTAGCAATCAACATCTTATATCAACTCATCATATTTCCACTTGTTACTCAATGCAGTACAATGGATCAAGCAGTCTCATTAGCTGCGAGAAGCAGACGATTCGAATCGAGTTTTTATCCTTGCAAGGTAAACCAAACACACAACGTGGCGAGGCACTCCATCCCCACACACATCAACCGTCCCCATCGATTCCCCGTCAGCAGAGAGGGGCTCACCGCCTTGGCGTACAATGCCCCACTGAGCCCGACTGCCGTCGTGCAGTGACCGCACTTGTACCCACCATAACCGGAATGGGAGACCACGTCTCAGGTCGCGTGAGGAGGGCAAACTGCTGCCAGGTTCACTCAGGTACTAGGCTTACCGATTTACCATATTTCTTGGCATATGTTTAGTACGTTCAAACGCTTGACACAGGTATCCGCACGTTAATCCTTATTCCCATTTTCACCTCGTAGACCACGCATCCCCATGGATCCGTGTCCACCAACCAACTATCAATATGATAAGGAAAGTGGATACAATCAATTCCTGATCTCGCGCGAGTGTTAGAAAAATCACTCGTCTTCTACCGAGATCCTAATTAAATAAAGCAGCTACTCGACCTAGCATACTAGTATTCATCTCAAAAGGATTCCTGAGATCATGCAACTAGGGTTTCAAACAACTCCTACACCTAAGTGCACATTCAGTCCTACAATCATTAAGTATAGTAAAATAGCATAAATAACTGGTTATGCATAAACCGGGGCTTGCCTTCCAAGGCTGTGGCAGGCAGATCCTCTGGTGCAGGCTCGAGTGCTGGATCCGGGGCTACCTCCTGAGCAGCTCCTTGCTCCGGCACGAGGACGTACTCTCCGTCAGCAAGGTTACAGTCTATCGAAATGCAATGAACACGTATGTCATGATTATGCAGGATTTAATAACATTATGCTAAGAGAAGAAAAAATTAAGTTAATGAGCAATTTAGGGTTTCTGGGTCATACGTGGCTTTTAATGGTTTATGCTTATCATTTCTAGGTTTAGGTTTTGCTAGGGATAGGCATAGGGAATTGGTATTGCTTTTATATACTTCAGTGGGCAAGTTTATAGAGTTTTTAGGATGACACAAATTTCCTGTCATTCACTTTTCCCTTTCCTTCCTTTTCTACTTATAGTTTCTAGTGTAGGTTTGAACTACGACAGTGGTTTAACATTTTCCAAAAATTCTGTAAACATTACAGTGGATTGCCATTGGACACTATAGCCCATTCTAGGAAATTGAGGTTCAAAATAAAAAGGCTAAGCTTTAGACAAAAATAACAAAGGTGGTGTAAAATGGGCCACTTTACACTACATCTCTCCATTAGAGTTGAGTTCCTTCTTAAGGGTTATTTTTGTTGGGATCTAACAGTAATACTAAACCTCTGTGCCAAAATTCACAGAAAGTTAATTGGTGATTATTTAGTTGTGATTTTCTAATGTTTTAGGTCCAAAAGGTGCTTATAACTAACTTGTCATTTGAAAAATACCAAACAACAGATTTTGTATTTTTCTTATGTTTATAATAACAAAACATTAGTTATCCCAAGGGTTGGGGTGTTTTCATCTTAGGGTTATTTTTGTAGGGTTTTTCTAAGCTTTCCTTGTTTTCTTAAAATCAAAAGGGATCCTACTTATTTTATGCTAAACAGGGTATGATAGATTTTTCCAGTGAACTTCATTGAATAAGTACCCTAACAAAAATAGAGGTGCCCTCTGGTTCATTATTGAAATCACATTTTCTATTTTTCTTAACCTTAAGCATATTGTAAAATAAGTGGTAAAAACTAACTTAATGGGGTGGGCAGAGAGATTCAACATTTTTAAATAGGTTAGTAGGTAGATACAAACTTCTCCAAATTTTTCTAACCTTAGTCAAATAGGACAACTATTTTTCTTTCTATTATTGAGCTTTTGGCTAAAACTATAATTAAATCAGAACCTTAAAGTTTTCCATAGTACATAGGGGGTTTATATTTTTCTTAAGTAGGTTACATTATTTAGAGTCTGACAAAATTTGTTTGACCAAAATTGGATGAACTAAACAGAAGTTATGGATTTTCAAAGTTTCTGCTCAATTTAAAAACAGATTTAATTAAGAGTTTCCTGGAAAAACAGTTTACACCGAGGTCCCTGGGTTTAAACTAAATCAACCCGCACAGATCTACCCCTGCGCCACTATTCCCCTGGGTCGCTGACAGTTCAAAAAGCCCCCTGACCTTTCCTTCTTCTTCCCCGAGGTCCTTCCCCCAATGTAAACAGTACCCGCAGGAAAGAAAAGGATGTCGCGGCTTACCGGCGGCGAGATAGGTCCGGCGAAGGGCAGGGCTGGCTCGGGGAGGCTCTGGCGGTCACAGCGAGGTGCGGCTCGACGGCGGGGATGGCCGGAATCGCTCGGTCCACGCGCGCAGGCGGGGGTTCTCGTCGGCGGCGAGTGTACCGGCCAAACCACGGCGATCTGGTTCAATCCAAGGGCACAGTGAGCTTCACGGGGTAACGTAGTGACTGTGTGCACCAGGAATCGGAAAGTGGTTGAGCGGATTACCCGGTCCACGTACTCCGGCGGGGTTGTGAGCTCCGGCGACCGTGGACTGGCCTCTCCGGCGAAGCAGGCTTCGATTCCTCGCTCGGGGAGCTTCACTGAGTCGTGCACACTCGTCTCCGAGGGTTGGACGGGGCTGGGAAAAGCTGGGCTGGTCGGTTTTACGGCGGTAGTGGCTCGGGTGGTCGCGGGCACGCCGCGCACGAGCAAACAGCGGTGAGCTGAGCTCCGGTGAGGTTTGAGTGTGCGCGGAAGAGTGCAGTCGACCCCCGAGCGGGCTTTATAGGCGAGGGCGCTGGCCATGGCGTTGGCTGGCCGTTTGGCGCGACGCGGGGCATGCGGGGGCGCGCGCGGGCGTGCTCTGGCGAGCTCAGAGCGCGTCGAACACGTGGCTCGTTGCTTCTGCCCGTGTTCAACGGCCTGTTTGGGCGCCTTAGCGTGCAGATCTTGGCCAACGTCCCATACACAATCTCTTCTCTGCTCCGTATCCTACCTTTTTGCTGTGAGTTCCAAGTCAAGATATGGTCGAGGTAGGGAGATAGAGGGGTGAGAAGTTGGCTGTGTCAGACATGTCCAAACCGAGCCAAAAATGGTGCCAAGTCGTGTCAAACGCCCTAGGGTAGGTGTCACCTCTTTCCAGGGCATTCTAGGGTTAATTTGGCGCCACTTTGTCAATTGGGTCGAAGTGTTTTAAATTTTGGATTAAGGTGAACATGTGAGATCTTTGTTCAAGGGTTAGTTTTTAGACTTAGGCAAATTCTGAATTTTCCCTTGTGCTCAACCCTTGGTGAACTTTTTGGGGCTTTTCTGAAATCTTTTTGGGGGTACTTCCTTACTATTATTTGTAGGTTATGAAGCATACTACAACTTTTATATTTGGCCCAAGCCATGATCATAAGGTTTATATGACCTTTTGATCCTAGCTTCAATTAGGGTTCCTATGTCTCAAAAGGGGTTTGCTTTAGGGTTTTGGAAAATTCCCCTCTTAGATGTGCATGACAAGCTAGGGCATGATATCCAAGATGGTTGGCACTTGTTTAGGACCTTGAATTCCAAGTTTGGTGTACTTTGCCCAAACCAAGGACATGGGATAATAGGTTAAATGGGGTAGCCCTGAGTGGACACCCTGAGTAACACCTAGGGTGTTACAAAAATGCTAAGGCATAAGAGATGAGCCTTGAGCTCCATTACTTCTTACTCTATGATTCAATATTCTTCCGTCCATATTTCTTCTCGAGAACCTTCGTCTTCATGTTGTTACTTTGAACAAGTAACGGCTTGTGGGTGAAGGTTCATACTCCTAGCTGTGTTGCCTTGTTTTTGATGCCATGTAGCAATCGAAAACAAGTGACCAACATTGATGCCCACATCCGATGATTCCGTGGCCACAATAACCTGAACCATGATAAAGAGGATGACAGGCCGCCATGCTTCGTCGTCATCCTTGGAGAAGCTTGTGCTCCCCATCACTAGGGGCTCGAGCATTGAACCTATAACGAGAAGCAAAAGAAAGAGGTCCAAAAATTGGTGCAACATGTAGGTGTCCATGGACCCTACATTAGGATCAAGTGGTCCCATATTCCTATCACCATTTATCAAGATTATCTTCGTCTCAAGGATTATCCACATAGAGAAGCCATGGTTATCTCTTGTGTCATAAAAGGCTTCGTCGTGCCTAATGTCCTAGTTGATACAGGCAACACATTAGATTGAGGATTCAAGAAAATGCAAGAGCCCAAAGACAAGATTGAGGATTCATCTTTCCACTTTATGGATTCTGAGGGCATCAAGTGATGGCACTAGGAAAGCTGGTTATGCCAATTCCTTCGGCTATGTCAACAATACAAGAACAGAGGAGGTCATGTTTGAACTCTTAACATATTCAAAGCAATCCTGCATTTAACTTACCTCTGCATATGAAGATACCTAGCAACCAAGGAGTCATATCAATCTATGGAAGCCAAGAAGTAGCAAGAAGGGCATAGGGGAACCTGTAGGAACATAAGATTGTCTAATATAGACAAAGTTGAAGTACAGGTTCATGAATCTGAGAACCAAGTGAAAGAGAAGGCATCCTCCGCAGGTCAGTCGAAGCCATTGCTCCTCTATGAAGATGTTGCAGACCAAAGGGTTTTCTTCGGCAATCAGCTAACTTCAGAGAAAGAATCTGTTGGAGACTTGTTCTCAAATGCTATGAATTAAGAACAAGGCAACACAAGAAAAGTTAAACATTAAAGTCCTTCGTCCTTCAAAGCATTATTTCCCTTGGGATATAATGATTTTCGGACGAAGGTAATGAAGGGCATACCTTTATCAGCACAACATATAATAATGAAGAAGGAATCATATGTAGTATAAGAGATAACATAAACAATTATGTATTATTATCAACTCCTTTCTATTTAATTATTATGGAAAAATAGAAATGATATCAAGTTACAAATGTACCTTCGGCTTGAAAGAAGGTAAGAGTACAAGCGTGACGCAAATGAAAATGCCAAGTCAGCGTGAACAGTACGGGAGCACTGTTCATCTATTTATAGGCACGGGACGCAGCCCTTGTAAAATTACACCCATGCCCTTTACATTTGCTAATGATTCTATAGTAACCCATCGAGGTCTGAATAGCCTTTTCCTTTTTAAGTCGGTTTCATTTTCTGCCATCGTGCCGAAGCTTTCCTGCACATAGCTTCGGCTTTGCGCCAACCTTCGTATTCCTTGTGCTTCTTCAGACCGTGGTTCTAATCCGAGTCCGAAGGTACTGTTCATGTATTATACTCTAGAAAAATTGTTAAATCATGTTTTTGAGGACCTTCGGAAGCCAAAGGCCCCCAACAGAATCCAATGTCCGAAGGTTCTTGTTTCACAACATGGATGTCTTTGCTTGGCCAACAAATGACTTGTGCAGAGTGGATACAAGCATTATAGAGCTTTGAAAGTGCAATCAACCCTAATTGAGGGTTTTGGTGACTTAATGACAAAAAATAAGGGTACTAACAAGTTTGCTCCTAGTGAATGCTCAGAAACTACAAAAATTAAAGGAGTTACAACTTTTGTTGAGAATTCAAATGGGGAGTTTCAAGTACAAAGCAAACACATCAGTGGTGCTTTGAAAAGACTCTGTGACACCCTAGGTGTCAGTTTCGTGTTATGTTGGGAGATCTGTCCCTAACGCGAATGCTCAGTGAAAAATTTCCTATTTCTTGATCGTGTCTATCTCCGTTTATCAGGATTATTCATGGAAGCTCACCGAATTCGGAGTTATTCGATCGCGAGAAACAACCAATTTTAGAGCATGTTAAAACTTTTATTTCTTGGCACGAATGAGAACTCGCTGATCAATCTCGATTTATAAAATCTCGTCGAAAGCTCATTTAATCAAATGCTCGACAGTTGCTAGTCGAGCTGTGTCTGAATCCGATTCCTCGACCTTCGATCGATGTCCGACTATTTTAATCCGAGTCCATACTCTCAACGGAATACTCAGTATGTCATCCTCTAATTAATTCTTATCCGACTCGGCTTAACACCTCTGTATCCAATCCGATTTCAAAATTCAACATCAGTGACGATTTTAAATGTCATGATTTGTCTCTTTTAATCATAAATCCGAAAGCCAGTCGTATCCCGAGACAATTTACTTTCAAATCACATGTAGGGAATTATTTCCAAGCGAATTCAAATCAAACTCTCGGCCGAGTTAATCGCGCAATCGTTCGTTCGTCGGAACTCTAATTCGCTCTGTTCTCCGTAGAAACGAATTCCGCAGGAGCATTTTTTATTCCAGAAAATAATTAGCGCAGCCAATTTAGTGTTTTGGGCCAAGCCCATTCTAGCCCATTTGGCCCACTAAAGAACCCTAACCCTAGCCCATGTCTATAAATAGGAGCCCTCTCCCTTGCAAATTGGAAAATTTCCATCTACCCCCCCCTAGCCGCCATTTTCTTTTCTCCCAGCCATCTCCACTTCTTCTCCCCACGCCATCCTCCTTCCTGCTCCTCACGCACACCAGTGGAGGGCCTCCCATGGTGTCTCCTCCCCTTTCCTCAAGCCAGCCACCCTAGCTTCCATTCCTCTCGCCACCAGCCATGGGGGTCGACATCCCCTCCTCCCCCTCTTCACCATGGTCGGTTCTTTGCTCCCCTCGGAACCCAGCAGGGAGAGCACGCATGGAGCTCCCTAGGCTCCCTCGCTTGGAGCTCGACCAAGGCCGAGCAATCCACTGTTGCAGCCCGCGCGCAGGGGGGTTTCCCCAACTCGGCGCCCCTCCCTGGCGTCCATGGCGCCCCTGTTTCACGCCAGCGCAGGGGGCCGCAGCCTCCATTGCTGAGCACAGCTCCATGGCCGCAGCTGGGGTCGACGACCGACATTCCCCCACTTGGACCTCCATTTTTCCCCTTGCTGCTGCTCGCCGCAGAGCTCTCTGTTGGCTTCTTCCCCGTCGTGCGCAGGGCACCATCGGCGTTCGCCCCTGCGAGCTCCCTTCCCTTCTCCATGGCTCGAGCTCGAGTTTCCTCTTGGTGCTCCCTCCCTGTCCATGGCTGCCAGCCCTTGCTCCCCTTTCTCCCCCAAGCAGCAGCAGCAGCCCTGCTATTCCCTCCCCATGGCGCCACCCCCTGCAGTCCCGCGTTGCGCATGCTCTGCGAGTGCTCGACAAAATGCATGTGAAAGGTTTGGTGTTGTAGACAGCTTCGCCCACGACGCTGTCGACCTCGCGCAGCAGCCGCGACGCCAGTTCACACAGCCGCATGGGTTCCCTCCGTGTCGCGACCTTATCATGCTTGACGAAATGGCGCAGCAAGCAGCAGTCATGAGATCCCGTCCGTGTCGCTTGCATTGACCCGATCTGCGCAGCGCCTGCGCGCTGTCGTCGAAACCTGTGGTGAGAAAACCCTCGCTGCCCTTGCTGCTATTATATTTTTATTTTTGTGCTTGGTAAAACTGTTGAACGGTTGTGTGTGTGTCTAATTGCAGCTAGCCGCCAATGCCATTCATCGCGCATGCGTGTTCGATACAAGACCGGTCGGGTGAACCACGTGCTTGCACAACTCAAATCTGATCCCGTTCAGGTTGAATGATTTATAGTTTACATTATGTATGATTTGGTTGATGTCAGGCAGTGCATGTATATGTGTGGATGTGTGTAAAGCATTTCAGTTATACGCATTGGTAGGATCGCGTTTGCGGTTGGAGAACAAGAGGTTGTTTGATATGTGCGATTGGTAGTTTGTATAATTATATTTTGGTCGATGTGGTGTACATTGGTGTTGGAATGTGTGTGGGTATAAAAATGTTTTGGTTATATGTCGTAGCAAGGTTGCCTTAACGTTTAGGTAAACAAACGTGTTGTGTTGTTTAATGTGATGAGTAAATTGGAAATACATAGGATGCGAGGATTTAATTAGTACACGTATGTGCGTGTGTGCCGTGGTGTATTATAGTGATGGTGGCGTAAGATATTTGATTGAGGTGTGCGGGTATATGCCATGATATGGTTATACTCGCAACGAGGAAAGGTGTATGTATTGTGTAACACGACGCTTAGATCGCTAATATATAGTTGTGCGAAGTATGCTCATGATGGTTGTGTGATTAAGGAGTGTTGTAGTAGCGAAGCAAGAAGTAAGTTTAGTATTTTTTTAAACGATTAGTTGATAGCACCTATCAGTGTCATCATGATTTTTGTTGTATGGCGGATCGATGCCTTGTCGTCGTAGTCTCGGGGAATTTTTGGAAATGTGCTGGTGCCTTACTGCTGGGGTTGAATGTACTTGTGATGTATTAGAATAACTACGTGTCGTACGAGTATCCAAAAATAGTGAAAGTTGGTGTATGTTGGTAATTAGAAAATAGTCACGATGTTAGCCAATAGCCAAGCTTATGCCGAAATGTAAAATATGGGCAATTTGAGTTGAAATTATGTTTATCTAGGCGTGTGGATTAATAATAATATTTGGAAGAACAGTCGTTCAAATTGGTCAGTCCAATTAAGAATGATTTTGCGTGTGAGGTGAGGTGGTGACATGCCAAGGTAGTAATCGCTTCTCTATGTTTATAAGTCGAGTCAATACCCATTAGGCATTCATTAAATTTCACATCGCACATAGTGTATGTTTGTATTCGTGACAAGGAGGTGTAGGTTTTACTAAATTAGAAGTTTGGTTGATGTGGCTAGTAAATTTGTTTCGGCTTGGGTAATGAAGTGGTGACGTGACCAAGTAGTCCCCCCCCCCCCGGTTATGAGTCGGGCCTAGATGTGTTATGCCTTCGCCGTGATACCCATCGCATATGCTAATTTGATGTATATGAAAAAAATGAAATAGACGCATCATATGATTTAGTGGTGCTATTATTGTGATCTAAGTACATTATGTATGTGTGATAAATGTTAGGCTTGAGGATTGCCTTTCCGGCGAGGAAGGTGTAATAGACTTATATGTGTAGAATGATTAAGCTAGTAATACAAAATGACATGGATAAAAATTAGTGAGTCTGCTTGTTAGTTCTCCATTGATTATTTTAACTCTAACAATTGTCAAAGCGTTAGAACAATTCAAGTATCTAGAACGCGGCAATTCTTGAATTGTATAGGAGCTGAAATTTATTGATTGCTGTTTTGGGCTGCACGTACTGTTTTCGGTGTGCTGTATGTTTGATGAACTAAATTGTGTTTTCTGTAGATATGTGCTATAGAAAAGTTGTAGATAACATGATTATCTTGCTTGTACAAAAATTTGACAGGCATAAGTCTAATCGTTTAGGAGTTATGATTTTTACAAATTCAGTAACTGAATCTGTCCAAATTCTGTACAGATTTCAGAAACTGCATTGTTTGCCTAATGTAATTTTAGAATCAGTCCTTGTCGGTTATAAGAAAGTTGAAGATGCTTTTCTGATCTTGCTTGTGTTAAAAGTTCATAACCATAGGCCTGGTAGTTTAAGAGTTATGAATTTTACAAACTGGTTGCTGTGTTCTGTCCTATGTTAGAACAGATTTCGAAAACTGTAATGTGTGATTTGATTAAACGTGGAATCACTTCTTGGTGATTATAAAAGTTATGTAGTGCTTTTGCCAAGCTTTCCAAAAAGTCTTGGATCACTATTTTTGGTGGTCTGAAGCTTAAGTTATGAATGTTTCAAATATGAAGACTGAATCTGTCCAGTTCTGGACAGCAAAGTCTTTTAGTGATGTTTATCCTTAGTTAAATATTGAATCACCTTGAGATGTTTATAAATAATATGTAGACAATGTTATTACCTTTCCAGAAATTCTAGGATCACCTTGTTTGGATGACTGAATCTTCAGTTATGAATTTTTAAAGTCACAAGTCTGAATCTGTCTAAATCTGGACAGCGCTGTTGTGTTAACACCTTTTGACCTTGCTAAGTGTTTAATCATGCTGTAATGACAATACCAAAGATGTAAAGCACTTTTCAAGCTTTCTAGAAAGTCCTAGTTTACTATTTTTGGTTAAATATCTTGTGAGTTATGACTGAAACAAGTGACTGCTGTATTGCTCTCCAAAAATTCTGCTAGTGCGCTTTTGATTGTTTAGTTCACCCATGTCGCTAAAAAAATGTTTGGTTTGCTCTTAAGTAATGTAGACTTGCCATGGTTAAGCTAGAGATGACATGTGTGTTTTGTTTTATATGTTCCTTTCTCTAGTGATTGCGATATAGGAGTTCTATAGTTAGTGATGCCTATGTCGTATCCAAGCTTACGTTGTCTTGTTGTGACTTGTGTGGTCGGTGATGCTTTTGCGCGATCAATAGGAGAACTAATGAAAAGCCATATCCAAACAAATAAAATGCGCGTACCTGTAATGTCATAGTTGTGTTGCGTAAATAAATAAAATGTTGTTGTCTTTTTAAAGGTGTTAATATTGGACGACGATAAAGCGTAGATAACTAAAACTAACGTGTGTTGTCTATGGTGTCGTACAATTAAATGTTTAGTTCACTACTGCGTATTTGAATATCTTGTGCTACTTTCATTATATTCATACGTATGCATATTGCATCTCATTTAGGACCGAGAGATGATCGTGCAAGTGATATGGTGCCACCCACAAGATGCAGTCGGTGGACAACGCAAGGAAGGATGGACATAACCAGTGGATGCTCGCCAAGCGAGTACCCCCAGCAAACACTATCTAAGTGTCAATTGAAGGCAAGCCCTAGTTTTATGCATAACCTGTTATTTATGCTATTTTACTATACTTAATGATTGTAGGATTGATTGTGCACTTAAGTGTAGGAGTTGTTTGAAACCCTAGTTGCATGATCTCAGGAATCCTTTTGAGATGGATACTAGAATGCTAGGTCGAGTAGCTGCTTTACTAATTAGGGATCTTGGTAGAAGTCGAGTGATTTTTTTAGCACTCGCGCGAGGTCAGGAATTTGTTGTACTCACTTTCATATCATAATGAGGTTGGTTTGTGGGCAACAATCCATGGGGATTGGTTGTCTACGGGATAAAAATTTGTATAAGGATTATGGTGTGGTACCGTGAGTCAAGCGTTTGAACGTACTAAACATATGCCGAGAAATATGGTAAATCGGTAAGCCTAGTACCTGATTGAACCTGGCAGCAGATTGCCCTCCTCACGCGACCTGAGACGTGGTCTCCCATTCCGGTTATGGTGGGTACAAGTGCGGTCACTGCACGACGGCAGCCGGGTCAGTGAGGCATTGTACGCCAAGGCGGTGAGCCCCTCTCTGCTGATGGGCTGATGGGGAATCGATGGGGACGGTTGATGTGTGTGGGGACGGAGTGCCTCGCCATGTCGTGTGTTTAGGTTTACCTTGCAAGGTTTAAAAACTCGATTCGAATCGTCTGCTTCTCGCAGCTAACGAGACTGCTTGATCCATGCTGCTACATTGAGTAATAAGTGGAAATGAGTTGACTGGCAAAAAGGTTGATTGCTTAAAAATGTTTGATATCATGTATGAGTAGCTAGGTACTCATCTAGTTTAAAAAGGATCATACTAAAACTTGAAAAGCTAAAACTTGATTTTAGACTTAGCTAGTGCTTTTGGCAAACCAAACCCCTCAGCCAAACAACTGCATGTCTAGAGGTAGAGGAGTAGACACCTCACACCGGGTAAGTCTAGCTGAGTATTAGTATACTCAGCCTTGCTTGTGGCATAATTTTTGCAGGTACTCCTTAGGATGATTGGTATATGGTGTGACTTGGCCTTCATCTCTGCCACTGGGATAGATGGTCGAGTGGGTTATTGCTTCCGCAGGAGAGGACCAGGAGGAGTAGCATAGCCAGGCTTCGCCATGTTACTCGGTTTTCTCCGTTAGTTATTTCCGCTGCATTAAAATTTATGGTTATTATTTCTGAAACTCCGATAATGTAATAACTACTGATACTTATTAAATTTGTGTTATTATGTTTTATTGTATTTCTCTGTGCCTCACCTTCGAGTGAGCTAGTGGTATTCGATCCTGGTTAAGTGGCTTTATCGGACTAGATCCGAGGGACTGACGGTTTATTCCTATTTAAGTGTGGTCTAGCCTCTAAGGCGATACTTAGGCATTTAAGTTGGAATAATTCGGGCGGTTCCGCCACAGCTGGTATCAGAGCGAATACCAGTACAGAGAAGTCAATAAGTCATGATTTCCAACCTTTTCTAAAAGTAAAACTTGCTAGAAACCAATGTTGGATAGATTGTCAGAACGATCAGGATAGACCTGGGACGTGAAGCCTTAGGAAATAAATGGGTAGCTAGGTGGCTATATTTATATAGGCCATAAAGGCTACTACTACTACTATTAGGAAGGATGCTATAGCAAGCACCCAAAAAAGTAGTTAGGTCTGAGAAGACGAATAGAATGAGCATGCATCATGATTGTCGCATTATAATTGTCTCTTGTGCATCAACCTGCTTCTCTCACCTTTATTCCAATAATAAGAAATTATGAATAATGTGCTGTATTGCTATGAATTGCAAAAAAATGTCTTATCTGGTGTGTCATGATAGTCTTGACTAGGTTGTGTGGTGTGCTTCTCTTGTCTTGCTATCTAGGTGGCACTGTAATTGTTCAACCCTTTTTGCCAATAAAAATTGTTGCTTGTTTTGCCCATAAAAAGACCCCCATCCTAACAACCTTGAGTTTAGAAAGTGATACCTCCAAAAATAAAAAAAAAATCATGCTTGCGTTGAAATTTTCTAGCCCTCGTGTGTTTACCCTCGAAAATTTCACATGCACAACTTGAAGACCCCCCTAACTTGGCCACTATACAAACCCAAGTCTCCTTGTGCACTTGTTACGTCAAAAAAAATTTGTTGTTGGGTGTCTAGTTGCGCAAACCCGATCAAGGCCATGTTTCTTTCCGTAAATCCTTGCCCCTAAAACTCCATAGCATTTCTGTTGATCATCCTAGTCGATTCTGTTTGCCTACCTCTCCTTTGTCCGAATCTGGTAATCATTTTCCTTGTGAATCATGTTGTGGCTTTATCATCCAAATTTCCAGATCCCTTATTGACCCTGTTCCATTATATGGTTATCTGCTATAACCTGTTCTCAAGTATCGGATGTTGATCTTGCCTAAATCTCTCAATTCTGGTCGATCTCATGCTCTTCCTCCAAAAATCATGACGCCATTTTATCAATTCCATCTCTAAGCAGTGGATCCATTTGGTTCAATGGATTATGCTGTTGACTTTAGTTCTCTCATGTCTCAGCAAGTTGCCAATCTCAATCTCATGGTTGGTTCCTCCTCATATTAAATATCATATCAATCTTTGGCTGATAATACCCGTGATGATCATAAAATAGTTCTCTGAGTTGAAGAAAATTTTCATGTGATGCTCTTTTGCTAGCAATCTCTGTTTCAACTCCGATCATATTCTTATTTTCTAAGCCATACTCTCATGGGCTCCATCTATCTGTGCTATGTGAATTTCTTGTTGGTTGTGTTTGGTAATGATGCCATGACTAACGACTGATGGTGCCGCGACGAAACCGAGAGCCTACTATGGTGCACACATGGTTAGCTGCTCGGCACGCGCTGGTATCACGGTTAATAGTCGTGATCCATCACGAGACTATACCGATGTGCTCTCTTTTGTGGACACCCTCTCAGAATGATCACTGCATTTTGTCTCGATATGTCACGATATTCTATCCAAATCTGTCTTCAGTATCATCTCAGATATCATCTAAGGCATTTACATCTATCTTCAGCTTGGGAGTTACATGCTTCTCCACCCTTGAAGATCCTCATTCGAATCTCGGGGCGAGATTCTTTTTAAGGGGGAAGGCTGTGACACCCCAGGTGTCAGTTTCGTGTTATGTCGAGAGATCTGTCCCTAACGCGAATGCTCAGTGAAAAATTTCTTATTTCTTGATCGTGTCTATCTCCGTTTATCAGGATTATTCATGGAAGCTCACCGAATTCGGAGTTATTCGATCGCGAGAAACAACCAATTTTAGAGCATGTTAAAACTTTTATTTCTTGGCACGAATGAGAACTCGCTGATCAATCTCGATTTATAAAATCTCGTCGAAAGCTCATTTAATCAAATGCTCGACAGTTGCTAGTCGAGCTGTGTCTGAATCTGATTCCTCGACCTTCGATCGATGTCCGACTATTTTAATCCGAGTCCGTACTCTCAACGGAATACTTAGTATGTCGTCCTCTAATTAATTCTTATCCGACTCGGCTTAACACCTCTGTATCTAATCCGATTTCAAAATTCAACATCGGCGACGATTTTAAATGTCATGATTTGTCTCTTTTAATCATAAATCCGAAAGTCGGTCGTATCCCGAGACAATTTACTTTCAAATCACAAGTAGGGAATTATTTCCAAGCGAATTCAAATCAAACTCTCGGCCGAGTTAATCGCGCAATCGTCCGTTCGTTGGAACTCTAATTCGCTCTGTTCTCCGTAGAAACGAATTCCGCAGGAGCATTTTTTATTCCGAAAAATAATTAGCGCAGCCTATTTAGTGTTTTGGGCCAAGCCCATTCTAGCCCATTTGGCCCACTAAAGAACCCTAACCCTATCCCATGTCTATAAATAGGAGCCCTCTCCCTTGCAAATTGGAAAATTTCCATCTACCCCCCCCCCCTAGCCGCCATTTTCTTTTCTCCCAGCCATCTCCACTTCTTCTCCCCATGTCATCCTCCTTCCTGCTCCTCACGCACACCAGTGGAGGGCCTCCCATGGCGTCTCCTCCCCTTTCCTCAAGCCAGCCACCCTAGCTTCCATTCCTCTCGCCACCAGCCATGGGGGTCGACATCCCCTCCTCCCCGTCTTCACCATAGTCGGTTCTTTGCTCCCCTCGGAACCCAGCAGGGAGAGCACGCATGGAGCTCCCTAGGCTCCCTCGCTTGGAGCTCGACCAAGGCCGAGCACTCCACTGTTGCAGCCCGCGCGCAGGGGGGTTTCCCCAACTCGACGCCCCTCCCTGGCGTCCATGGCGCCCCTGTTTCACGCCAGCGCAGGGGGCCGCAGCCTCCATTGCTGAGCACAACTCCATGGCCGCGGCTGGGGTCGACGACCGACATTCCCCCACTTGGACCTCCATTTTTCCCCTTGCTGTTGCTCGCCGCAGAGCTCTCTGTTGGCTTCTTCCCCGTCGTGCGCAGGGCACCATCGGCGTTTGCCCCTGCGAGCTCCCTTCCCTTCTCCATGGCTCGAGCTCGAGTTTCCTCATGGCGCTCCCTCCCTGTCCATGGCTGCCAGCCCTTGCTCCCCTTTCTCCCCCAAGCAGCAGCAGCAGCCCTGCTATTCCCTCCCCATGGCACCACCCCCTGCAGTCCCGCGTTGCGCATGCTCTGCGAGTGCTCGACAAAATGCCTGTGAAAGGCTTGGTGTTGTAGACAGCTCCGCCCACGACGCCGTCGACCTCGCGCAGCAGTCGCGACGCCAGTTCACACAGCCACATGGGTTCCCTCCGCGTCGCGCCCTTGTCGTGCTCGACGAAATGGCGCAGCAAGCAGCAGTCATGAGATCCCGTCCGTGTCGCTTGCATTAACCCGATCTGCGCAGCGCCTGCGCGCCGTCATCGAAACCTATGGTGAGAAAACCCTCGCTGCCCTTGCTGCTATTAAATTTTTATTTTTGTGCTCAGTAAAACTGTTGAACGGTTGTGTGTGTGTCTAATCGCAGCTAGCCGCCAATGCCATTCGTCGCACACACGTGTTCGATACAAGACCGGTCGGGTGAACCACGTGCTTGCACAACTCAAATCCGATCCCGTTCAAGTTGAATGATTTATAGTTTACATTATGTATGATTTGGTTGATGTCAGGCAGTGCATGTATATGTGTGGATGTGTGTAAAGCATTTTGGTTATACGCATTGGTAGGATCGCGTTTGCGGTTGGAGAACAAGAGGTTGTTTGATATGTGCGATTGGTAGTTTGTATAATTATATTTTGGTCGATGTGGTGTACATTGGTGTTGGAATGTGTGTGGGTATAAAAATGTTTTGGTTATATGCCGTAGCAAGGTTGCCTTAACGTTTAGGTAAACAAACGTGTTGTGTTGTTTAATGTGATGAGTAAATTGGAAATACATGGGATGCGAGGATTTAATTAGTACACGTATGTGCGTGTGTGCCGTGGTGTATTATAGTGATGGTGGCGTAAGATATTTGATTGAGGTGTGCGGGTATATGCCGTGATATGGTTATACTCGCAACGAGGAAAGATGTATGTATTGTATAACACGACGCTTAGATCGCTAATATATAGTCGTGCGAAGTATGCTCATGATGGTTGTGTGATTAAGGAGTGTTGTAGTAGCGAAGCAAGAAGTAAGTTTAGTATTTTTTTAAACGATTAGTTGATAGCACCTATCAGTGTCATCATGATTTTTGTTGTATGGCGGATGGATGCCTTGTCGTCGTAGTCTCGGGGAATTTTTGGAAATGTGCTGGTGCCTTACTGTTGGGGTTGAATGTACTTGTGATGTATTAGAATAACTACGTGTCGTACGAGTATCCAAAAATAGTGAAAGTTGGTGTATGTTGGTAATTAGAAAATAGTCACGATGTTAGCCAATAGCCAAGCTTATGCCGAAATGTAAAATATGGGCAATTTGAGTTGAAATTATGTTTATCTAGGCGTGTGGATTAATAATAATATTTGGAAGAACAGTCGTTCAAATTGGTCAGTCCAATTAAGAATGATTTTGCGTGTGAGGTGAGGTGGTGACATGCCAAGGTAGTAATCGCTTCTCTATGTTTATAAGTCGAGTCAATACCCATTAGGCATTCATTAAATTTCACATCGCACATAGTGTATGTTTGTATTCGTGACAAGGAGGTGTAGGTTTTACTAAATTAGAAGTTTGGTTGATGTGGCTAGGAAATTTGTTTCGGCTTGGGTAATGAAGTGGTGACGTGACCAAGTAGTCCCCCCCCGGTTATGAGTCGGGCCTAGATGTGTTATGCCTTCGCCGTGATACCCATCGCATATGCTAATTTGATGTATATGAAAAAAATGAAATAGACGCATCATATGATTTAGTGGTGCTATTATTGTGATCTAAGTACATTATATATGTGTGATAAATGTTAGGCTTGAGGATTGCCTTTCCGGCGAGGAAGGTGTAATAGACTTATATGTGTAGAATGATTAAGCTAGTAATACAAAATGACATGGATAAAAATTAGTGAGTCTACTTGTTAGTTCTCCTTTGATTATTTTAACTCTAACAATTGTCAAAGCGTTAGAACAATTCAAGTATCTAGAACGCGGCAATTCTTGAATTGTATAGGAGCTGAAATTTATTGATTGCTGTTTTGGGCTGCACGTACTGTTTTCAGTGTGCTGTATGTTTGATGAACTAAATTGTGTTTTCTGTAGATATGTTCTATAGAAATGTTGTAGATAACATGATTATCTTGCTTGTACAAAATTTTGACAGGCATAAGTCTGATCGTTTAGGAGTTATGATTTTTACAAATTCAGTATCTGAATCTGTCCAAATTCTGTACAGATTTCAGAAACTGCATTGTTTGCCTAATGTAATGTTAGAATCAGTCCTTGTCGGTTATAAGAAAGTTGTAGATGCTTTTCTGATCTTGCTTGTGTTAAAATTTCATAACCATAGGCCTAGTTTAAGAGTTATGAATTTTACAAACTGGTTGCTGTGTTCTGTCCTATGTTAGAAGAGATTTCGAAAACTGTAATGTGTGATTTGATTAAACCTGGAATCACTTCTTGGTGATTATAAAAGTTATGTAGTGCTTTTGCCAAGCTTTCCAAAAAGTCTTGGATCACTATTTTTGGTGGTCTGAAGCTTAAGTTATGAATGTTTCAAATATGAAGACTGAATCTGTCCAGTTCTGGACAGCAAAGTCTTTTAGTGATGTTTATCCTTAGTTAAATATTGAATCACCTTGAGATGTTTATAAATAATATGTAGACAATGTTATTACCTTTCCAGAAATTCTAGGATCACCTTGTTTGGATGACTGAATCTTCAGTTATTAATTTTTAAAGTGACAAGTCTGAATCTGTACAAATCTGGACAGCGCTGTTGTGTTAACACCTTTTGACCTAGCTAAGTGTTTAATCATGCTGTGATGACAATACCAAAGATGTAAAGCACTTTTCACGCTTTCTATAAAGTCCTAGTTTACTATTTTTGGTTAAATATCTTGTGAGTTATGACTGAAACAAGTGACTGCTGTATTGCTGTCCAAAAATTCTGCTAGTGCGCTTTTGATTGTTTAGTTCACCCATGTCGCTAAAAAATGTTTGGTTTGCTCTTAAGTAATGTAGACTTGCCATGGTTAAGCTAGAGATGACATGTGTGTTTTGTTTTATATGTTCCTTTCTCTACTGATTGCGATATAGGAGTTGTGTAGTTAGTGATGCCTATGTCATATCCAAGCTTACATTGTCTTGATTGGACTTGTGTGGTCGGTGATGCTTTTGCGCGATCAATAGGAGAACTAATGAAAAGCCGTATCCAAACAAATAAAATGCGCGTACCTGTAATGTCATAGTTGTGTTGCGTAAATAAATAAAATGTTGTTGTCTTTTTAAAGGTGTTAATATTGGACGACGATAAAGCGTAGATAACTAAAACTAACGTGTGTTGTCTACGGTGTCGTACAATTAAATGTTTAGTTCACTACTGCGTATTTGAATATCTTGTACTACTTTCATTATATTCATACATATGCATATTGCATCTCATTTAGGACCGAGAGATGATCGTGCAAGTGATATGGTGCCACCCACAAGATGCAGTCGGTGGACGACCCAAGGAAGGATGGACATAACCAGTGGATGCTCGCCAAGCGAGTACACCCAGCAAACACTATCTAAGTGTCAATTGAAGGCAAGCCCCGGTTTTATGCATAACGTGTTATTTATGATATTTTACTATACTTAATGATTGTAGGATTGATTGTGCACTTAAGTGTAGGAGTTGTTTGAAACCCTAGTTGCATGATCTCAGGAATCCTTTTGAGATGGATACTAGAATGCTAGGTCGAGTAGCTGCTTTACTAATTAGGGATCTCGGTAGAAGTCGAGTGATTTTTCCAGCACTCGCGCGAGGTCAGGAATTTGTTGTACTCACTTTCATATCATAATGAGGTTGGTTTGTGGGCAACAATCCATGGGGATTGGTTGTCTACGGGATAAAAATTTGAATAAGGATTATGGTGTGGTACCGTGAGTCAAGCGTTTGAACGTACTAAACATATGCCGAGAAATATGGTAAATCGGTAAGCCTAGTACCTGATTGAACCTGGCAGCAGATTGCCCTCCTCACGCGACCTGAGACGTGGTCTCCCATTCCGGTTATGGTGGGTACAAGTGCGGTCACTGCACGACGGCAGTCGGGGTCAGTGAGGCATTGTACTCCAAGGCGGTGAGCCCCTCTCTGCTGACGGGGAATCGATGGGGACGGTTGATGTGTGTGGGGACGGAGTGCCTCGCCATGTCGTGTGTTTAGGTTTACCTTGCAAGGTTTAAAAACTCGATTCGAATCGTCTGCTTCTCGCAGCTAACGAGACTGCTTGATCCATGCTGCTACATTGAGTAATAAGTGGAAATGAGTTGACTGGCAAAAATGTTGATTGCTTAAAAATGTTTGATATCATGTATGAGTAGCTAGGTACTCATCTAGTTTAAAAAAGATCATACTAAAACTTGATTTTAGACTCAGCTAGTGCTTTTGGCAAACCAAACCCCTCAGCCAAACAGCTGCATGTCTAGAGGTAGAGGAGTAGACTCCTCACACCGGGTAAGTCTAGCTGAGTATTAGTATACTCAGCCTTGCTTGTGGCATAATTTTTGCAGGTACTCCTTAGGATGATTGGTATATGGTGTGACTTGGCCTTCATCTCTGCCACCGGGATAGATGGTCGAGTGGGTTATTGCTTCCACAAGAGAGGACCAGGAGGAGTAGCATATCCAGGCTTCGCCATGTTACTCGGTTTTCTCCGTTAGTTATTTCCGCTGCATTAAAATTTATGGTTATTATTTCTGAAACTCCGATAATGTAAAAACTACTGATACTTATTAAATTTGTGGTATTATGTTTTATTGTATTTCTCTGTGCCTCACCTTCGAGTGAGCTAGTGGTATTCGATCCTGGTTAAGTGGCTTTATCGGACTAGATCCGAGGGACTGATGGTTTATTCCTATTTAAGTGTGGTCTAGCCTCTAAGGCGGGACTTAGGCACTTAAGTTGGAATAATTCGGGCGGTTCCACCACAGACTCCATGCGACGGACGTATAAAATTTTATATATATCTTGAGCCACATGATCTAATTCTTCCTTAGTAGTTTTCGCACAGGTAATGGTGTTTGCTATAGCTCAAGCCTCAAAATTCAAAAGCTATATCAAAAACCAAAATCCCTTGGGCACTCTATGTATGACTGTTGTTAGGATATAGAAACGAAGAGTGTTCCTTTTGAAAAGAAGTTAAGCTTCTTCAGCTACAGTTGAGCTTCTCCACCTACAATTGAGCTTTCTCAGCTGAGTTGAACTTCTTCAGCTGTAATTGAGTTTTTTCATCTGAGTTGAACTTCTTCAGCTGCAGTTGAGCTTTTTCAACTGCAGTTGAGCTTTCTCATCTGAGTTGAACTTCAACTTCAACTGTGAACCTCTCTGACCATACACCAGTTGAACTTGCCTCTGGGCCAATTGAAGTGGGGTTTTCTATCCTAAACTTTCTGGTCAATACCAGTTGAACTAGTCCCAAGGGGCATTTCAACTAGTCTCTAGGACATCTGCTCAGATTGTCTAGCAGTCAGGCTGATAGGTCAGACATGGATGGTTGAACCGCCCCTAGTGCCGGTTCAACCGGTCTTAGTCTATTTGACTAGACTGTCCAATAGTCTACCAGTCAGACTGGCAGACAGGCTAACAGTTAGACCAAGGGCAGTTCAACCACCTCCTAGGTCGGTTCAATCGGTCTCCCCTCAAAAAATCTAGTCAAACGGCTATGATAGAGCTGGAGTGCCCGATCTTTCGGTGAGTGGAGATAATTCCGATTTGGTGGAAGTAGACCCTCGCGATCCGACTACGACGAGTGAACCCGAAGCGCCAATGCAATCGCTGAACCAACTCCCAAGGGTTACCGACCTTGCTGATGCGAGATCGGCCTGATCACGAAGATCGTTTCCTGTGCGCAATCGAAGAACGAACAAGAAAAAGATGCGAGCAATCTTAATATCACTCGAGGTGGAGTTCTGAATCAAAGAGGACAGCACGTATTTGTGCGTGTTCCGGGGTAGCTAAAGCTAAATGTAAAACAAAACTCGAAAAACAAAGGAGGCGCAGCTCCTGGATAAATAGAGAGGGGGCACAGCCCCTAGGGGCGGCCAACCCTAGGTCATCCATTATGGGCTGGGCTGGTCGTCTATTCTTCTGGGCCTTCGTTCTTTAACAGCATGATGTAGTTCAATTCTCTTGCACAGGCCCGAGTCACTAGCCTAGGTGGATGGGGTGGCGCCTAGACTGGAGATGGTGCTGCTGGTGTAGATGTACTCGTGTTGGTGTTGATGTCCTCATCATCCTCCCCTTCTTGAACTGAAGTCGTCCTCAACGGCAACTCCTCATCTTCTCCCGCATACGGTTTCAAATCTGCAACATTAAAACTAGTGGAAACACCAAACTCCGTAAGTAGGTCAACGATATAAGCATTAGCATTAATCTTGGTTAGTATCTTAAAAGGACCAGCAGCACGAGGCATCAATTTAGAACGGTGCAAAGTAGGAAAACGATCCTTTCTCAAATGCAACCAAACCATATCACCAGGTTCAAAAGTAACTAGTTTCCAGCCTTTACTACCAGTAATCTGATATTTAGCATTAGCAGCAGCAATGTTTTGTTGAGTTTGTTCATGGAGGTTAATCATTTGTTCAACATGTGCAACAACATCTATGTGTGGGGCGTCCGCAGCATCAAGCGAAAACAAAGCAATAGGCGCCCTAGGAATGTAACCATAAACAATTTGAAAAGGGCACATCTTTGTAGAAGAATGTGTTGCATGATTATAAGCAAACTCAACATGAGGCAAGCAATCCTCCCAACATTTCAAATTTTTGTCTAAAACAGCCCTAAGCATGGTAGACAAAGTTCGATTAACTACCTTAGTTTAACCATCAGTCTGAGGGTGACAAGTGGTGCTAAACAGCAATTTAGTTCCCAATTTATTCCACAGAGATCTCCAAAAATGACTCAGAAACTTAGCATCACAATTCGAGACTATTGTATTGGGAATACCGTGCAAACGAATAATCTCTCTAAAAAACAATTCAGCAACATTGCTAGCATCATCAGTCTTATGACAAGGTATGAAATGAGCCATTTTGGAGAATCGATCAACAACCACAAAAATGCTATCCCTCCCCTTCTTAGTTCGAGGCAATCCCAAAACAAAATCCATCGAAATATCAATCCAAGGGGAAGTAGGAACAGGCAAAGGCATATACAAACCATGGTTGTTCAACCGTGACTTAGCTTTCTGACAAGTAGTGCAGCGTGCAACAAGGCGCTCAACATCAGCGCGCATCCGAGGCCAAAAGAAGTGGGCAGCCAACACCTCATGTGTCTTGTAGACGCCAAAGTGCCCCATGAGACTGCTTCCATGCGCTTCCTGTAACAACAAAAGACGAACCGAGCTAGCTGGAACACACAGCTTGTTAGCGCGAAACAGGAACCCATCCTGTATGTGAAATTTGCCCCATGGTTTCCCATTAATACAATGGCCAAAAGCATTTTTAAAATCAGCATCGTCAACATATTGATCTTTCACAGTGTGCAAACCAAAGATTTTAAAATCTAACTGTGACAGCATGGTATAGCGACGAGACAAAGCATCAGCAATAACATTGTCCTTCCCATTCTTGTGTTTAATAATGTAAGGAAAGGACTCCATGAATTCTACCCATTTAGCATGACGACGGTTCAGATTTGTTTGGGTACGGATATGTTTTAAAGCCTGATGATCAGAATGGATTATGAACTCATGATGCCAAAGATAGTGCTGCCATGTATGCAAAGTGCGCGCTAAAGCGTAAAGCTCCTTATCATAAGTAGAATATTTCAGACTAGCACCGCTTAATTTTTCACTAAAATAAGTAACTGGTTTTCCTTCTTGTAACAAAACAGCACCTAGCCCAATACTGGTAGCATCGCATTCAAGCTCAAACACTTTATTAAAATCAGGCAATTGCAATAGGGTAGCTTGGGTTAACTTATCTTTCAAAGTGCTGAACGCTACCTCCTGCGAATCACTCCAAGCAAACGACACATCTTTCTTTGTAAGCTCATGTAGAGGCGCTGCAATGGAGCTAAAATCACGAACAAATCTGCGATAGAAACCGGCAAGTCCAAGAAAGCTCCGAATTTGTGTGACCGTCGTCGGTGTAGGCCACTCCCGAATGGCAGCAATCTTGCTGCTATCCACCTCAATGCCCCGTGGAGTAACAACATAACCAAGAAACGAGACACGTCATGTGCAAAAGATGCATTTTTCCATGTTAGCAAACAACTGGGCAGCACGCAATGCATCAAAAACAACACTTAAATGTTCCAAATGCTCTTTCTTAGATTTGCTATAAATAAGGATATCATCAAAATAAACAACCACAAACAATCCTATGAAGGGCCACAGAACTTCATTCATCACTCGCATAAAAGTGCTGGGAGCATTAGTCAATCCAAACGGCATAATCAACCTTTCATATAAACCAAATTTCGTTTTAAAAGCCGTTTCCTTTCATCACCCAGTTTCATTCTAATCTGGTGGTAACCACTATGCAAATCAATCTTAGTGAAAATAATGGCACCACTAAGCTCATCTAGCATATCATCAAGGCGTGGTATAGGATATCGATAACGAATAGTGATGTTATTAATAGCACGACAGTCTACACACATACGCCATGACCCATCTTTCTTGGAAACAAGTAACACAGGAACAGAGCAAGGGCTAAGAGACTCACGAATGTAACCCTTGTCAAGCAACGCCTGTACCTGGCGCTGAATCTCCTTCGTCTCATCCAGATTTGTATGGTACGGTGCGCGGTTCGGAAGTTGTGCGTCGGGGATGAGGTCGATCTGGTGCTCAATGCCACGAAGCGGTGGGAGACCCGGTGGTAAGTCTTTGGGAAAGTCATCAGTGTACTCTGGCAAAAGGTTAGCAACCATTGGGGGAATAGCCAAAGATGGTGCATCATCAAGTGAAATGAGGACACTAGAGCATACAAGTGCATAGCATGGCAAATGAGCACCATGTAGATCATCAAAATCAACACGTGTAGCAAGTAAAATAGGAGCCTTCAACTTGATTTCAAAAGGAACAGAGGGCGATGGATCAAGTTGTTTAGCAGTTATAGCTGCTCGGGCAAGATCATCTTTAACAATTTGTTCAGGTGTCATTGGATGTATAATTATTTTCTGACCCTTAAAAATAAAAGAACAATGATTCGAACGACCATGATGCAAGCTATCAGTATCATATTGCCAAGGTCGACCAAGTAACAAAGAGCATGCTTCCATGGGAATAACATCACAATCAACAAAATCAGAATAAGCACCCATGGAGAAAGGAACATGCACGGAACGTGTGATTTTTATTTTACCACCATCATTAAGCCATTGAATGTGATATGGGTTTGGATGCTTATGAGTGGGTAACGACAACTTTTCGACCAGCATGGTACTCGCCAAATTGTTGCAACTGCCGCTGTCGATAATGATGCGAATTGACCGCTCCTGCACAACACCCTTTGTATGGAACAGAGTGTGTCGCTGATTCTTCTGGGGCAAAGCGACCTGTGTACTAAGAACACGCTGCACAACAAGATTTTCATACCTATCAGCGTCACTCAGGTTGACATGTACCTCCGCCTGAGCTGCATGGTTAGTGGCAAGTAGTGCATGTTCAATTTCTTCAGAATCACTAGCGGAAGAGTACTCACCATCATCACGAATGAGCAAAGTGCGCTTGTTTGGGCAGTCCCGAATCACATGGCCAAATCCTCTACAGCGATGACACTGAATATCCCGTGTACGACCTATGGGTGGGGCAGTGCTGGCTGGTTTGGTCGTCATCTCGCGTGGAGAAGTAGTGGTGGACGTGGATGGCGCAGGGGGAACTGGTGCTGAGGTGGATGTCGAGCTTCGTCCTGCAAAAGGGTTAGAATATGGCTTCGAGCGGCGTCTCTGCACTTCACGTTCAGCTTTGCAAGCATATTCAAATAAAGTAGTCATATCATAATATTCCTTATAATCAAGTATATCCTGGATTTCGCGGTTTAAACCACCACGAAAACGTGCCATAGCAGCGTCGTTGTCCTCCAATATCCCACAACGAATCATACCTTTTTGTAACTCCTGGAAATAGTCCTCAACAGATTGAGAACCTTGCTGAAAACGCTACATTTTATTAAGCAAATCACGAGCATAATATGAAGGCACAAATCGATGTCGCATCGCAGCTTTCAATTGATCCCAAGTGGTTGGAATGGCAGTGGGATGTTTTATTTTATACTCACGCCACCAAATTAAAGCAAAATCAGTAAATTCACTAATAGCAGCTTTAACCTGAGAATGTGCAGCAATATCATGGCATGAAAATTTTTGTTCAACCTCTAACTCCCAATCAAGATATGCAGCAGGATCATATTTGCCATTAAAAGGTGGAATTTTAAATTTAATCTTAGAAAATAAGTCATTAGGGGGATGACGAACCACACGGTGTGCACGACCACAGCGATCTACATCGTCCTACTCAGTGTCACTGTCGTTGTCCTGCTCCATCTTTGTGGTCAACGCATCAAGGCGTGCCAAGATGGTGTCGAGTGTGGTGCGAGTCGCCGTTTGAGCAAGGTCAAGCTGGTTGAAATGCTCGGTCGTCGAAGTGATCGTTGAATCAAGCCGTTCATGCATCGTCCTAATGTCAGCAGCAAGTCCATCAACTTGTCCCCTTACTTCCAGCAACTGGGCATCCATCGTGTCGTGTGCTCCTGCCATAGTTAGCGCAAACACGAAAACACCAAAAGGAGAAAAACCGACGAGAACAGGGAAATGGTGGTGACAACTCGCTCAATGGAATGCTGTTATCAAGTTCTTATCCGTTCTTACCAAGCCACAGTGGTGAACTGCAACCAACAGGTAGAACCGATGAAAGATTGGATGAGCGATTGCTTGGAGAAACAGGAAACTTCTCGTCGTAGAAATATGTGGAGTTTTGGGTAGGCTGCACTCAAGTCAAGGATTAGCACAATCAAACAATAATGCAAAGTTGAATTACAGTGCAAAACACGAAACTATATTGCTGGCCACAAGTGCAAAGGACAGATGGAACTAGCAGAATGGCAGTACCGTAAATATTGTACTAGCGAGGCCAAAAAGGCACTAGTAGGAATCACAGGTGATTTTGTTTTTCTTTTTTGTATGATTTTTTTGATATTTTCTGAGCACAAGGAGCAACCAAATAGGAGCTACACGAAGTTTTACCGAAAACAGAGTTCAGATGTGGTCTACAGAAAATCAGGAAGTTCTCTAAAAGCGTGCGAGAACTTTGACGAAATTTTTTCTTTATTTTCCTGATTTTTTTGACAATTTTATCGAAACCCAAACAGGCCGTAGGAGAGTTTGGCTGGCCTCAGAATGGTGTCAACAAGCTCCTATAAAAATTTCAGATTTTTTGAACAACCAAGCGAAAAGTTATGCCCGGTTTAAGGAAGGTATGTTTAAAATGATCGAGATGAGACAACCGCTTTGTATCCTTTCTCCTTCGTTTTCTCTTTTTTTTTGTTTCTGTTTTTTTTGACGTAACCGAAGGAGAAAAACAAGGAAGCGGCGTTGACTCGGTTTGTTTTTTTCTGTTTTTTTTGACGTAACCGAAGGAGAAAAATAAGGAAGCGGCGTTGACTCGGTTTGTAGCGTGATCAAACGGAATATGGTGGCGGCGCGCTAGCTTTTGAATGGTGGAATAACACAATGCAACTAGCAACAAATGATGTGAAAGCACACAAATTCAACAATGCAGATTATTGAAAGAAAGTGCGAGGCTCAAAAGGGTGCTGGGATAAGGTCTAACCTAAATTTTTATGTGGTTTTGTGGACTGTAGGAGAAAAAAACACTCGATAAACTCACCGATCAACCTGGAAATATGATATCATTTGATAGAGCTGGAGTGCCCGATCTTTCGATGAGTGTAGATAATTCCGATTTGGTGGAAGTAGACCCTCGCGATCCGACTACGACGAGCGAACCCGAAGCGCCAATGCAATCGCTGAACCAACTCCCAATGGTTACCGACCTTGCTAATGCGAGATCGGCCTGATCACGAAGATCGTTTCCTGTGCGCAATCGAAGAACGAACAAGAAAAAGATGCGAGCAATCTTAATATCACTCAAGGTGGAGTTCTAAATCACAGAGGACATCATGTATTTGTGCGTGTTCTGGGGTAGCTAAAGCTAGATGTAAAACAAAACTCGAAAAACAAAGGAGGTGCAGCTCCTAGATAATTAGAGAGGGGGCGCAGCCCCTAGGGGTGGCCAACCCTAGGTTGTCCATTATGGGCCGCAGTTGGGCTGGTCGTCTATTCTTCTGGGCCTTCGTTCTTTAACAGCATGATGTAGTTCAATTCTCTTGCACGGGCCCGAGTCACTGGCCCAGGTGGAAGGGGTGGTGCCTGGACTGGAGAAGGTGCTGCTGGTGTAGATGTACTCGTGTTGGTGTTGATGTCCTCATCATCGGTCTCCCCTCGAAAAATCTAGTCAAACGGCTACTTTTGAAGTGAGCATATATATAGCTCCCACACCTCTCTCTTCATAATGGTTGGTCACCCACATATTCATTGCACACCTAACTTGAGACAAAGGCACACTTCTTCTTCCTCTATCACCCAAAATTGCTCTCGATTCAACTCGATTGAAGGATCCCTTTGGTGTGAGGTTTGTTCTTGTGCTCACAGATTTAGTTTTCCTCTCCTGACTCACTCTAATCTCTTGAGCTTGTTGTAAAAACCTCTTGTGTTATTTTGTGTTCTTGAAACCCTAGGGTTTCAAGACGGATTGAGGTTGCTTGGGAGTCTCCAAATTTGTGGATGACCCTAAGAAGTTCGTATTCCCCTCTCTTGTGAGCATGTTTGAGAAAAAGAATCCCTTGACCTTGGTGGTCGGGTTTTGGAGGATTAGGGTTGAAAAAGACCCGGCCTATTGTGGGATCCTCAATGGGGAGTGTGGCCGATCCTTAGGATAAGTCTTGTGTCTTGTGTTCTTGCTCGATCTATGAATGTGATTTTTTTGGCAAGATAGACATATAGGTTTACTCGCCGTGTGGATCTTGTGGTGAATTAACTCCCGTATTTTCACCATCCACACTTATCTTATATCTCGCATTTTCCACTATAAGAGATCTATCTTCTATTTTTCGCTTAGTTCATAGTCTAGATTTATTTTAGCAGTTGGTCTAGTTCAGAGTAGTTCAACTTGCCTTTATAGCAGTTGAACTGGCCTGCACCAGTTGAACTGTAGATTTAACATTATCTCAAAGTTTGTGGTGATAATTTTCAGGTTTAGCCTATTCACCCCCCTCTAGGCTACTTTCAATTGGTATCAAAGGTTCGTACCTCGTTTTATGCTTAACCGCGTGAGGAAACGATCATGTCTACTCAAAGGGACTATGTGGATCCTCTTCTCGAGGAAATCGAACCACATCCACCGCCGATGAAATGTACCCCAAGGTCCTCGACCTCGCCATGAAGATTGCCGAAAGGATGTTCCTCAAGATGAAAGAGGAAGACACAAAGAAAAAGGCCAGAGAAGAAGAATCAAGAAAAAAATCCCAAGAAGAAGAATCAAGAAAAAATGCCGACGAAGATAAAGGAAAGGGAAAAATACATTACAACGACGACTTGGTTGAACTCTTGGTGTCCAAGGTGATGAGTAAGATAAGTCTCAACACCGAGGAATCTTCCACCAAGAGTAAAGGTAACGAGCTCAACTAAGTTCATTTCGATTATTCCCATAATTTTGTTCCAAACTTCTCTTCGGTGCCCCTCGGAAAGCTTCCAACTCTTAGTGAGTTGAACTATGACAAGTGGGCCGACAAGATGAAGTCACATTTAATCGGTGTACATACTAGTCTTTGGGAGATTGTTAATATAGGTATGAACAAGCCTGCCCAAGGAGAAGGGATGACACCTCACAATGCTCAAGTCGTGAGCATCATAAAAGGAAGCCTATGTCCAGAAGAGTATCAGAAAGTCCAAGGTCGAGAAGATGCTCGTGACATTTGGAACATTCTAAAAATGTCACATGAAGTAGATCCCAAAGCCAAGGGACATATAATTGAGGCTTTGGAAAGTGAGCTTGCAAGATATGATTGGACTAAGGGTGAGTCTCTCCAATCACTCTTTGATCGGTTGATGGTCTTGGTCAATAAAATAAGAGTTCTAGGAAGTGAGGATTGTAGTGACTCTAAGGTCACTAGGCTATTCATGAAAGCCTACAAGGAAAAGGATAAGAGTTTAGCAAGGATGATAAGGGACTACGATGGTTATGAGGAGATGATTCCTCATCAACTATTTGCTAAGATTCTATAACACCCCAGGTGTTACTTAGGGTTTTCCCTCAGTACCCACATTGTGACCCATTATCACATGTGTTTTAGTTGGAGCAAAAGGCACCAAACTTGAGGAGCTAAAACTTAATCAAGTCTTTTTCACCTTAAGAATCATATCCTGACCATATTAAGCTTAAGGAAGAAAGGAAATGCCAAAACCCCAACAACCTTTTCTTTAGAGCAATGGAGCACTGAAAAGAAACTCAGTAAAAGACCAAGAAAATAACATTATCATGACATGGGCCAATTATATGTATCACCCTAGGTGTTACTCAGGGTGTCCACCCAGGGCTACACCATTTTTGAGCTGCTATCACATGTGGGTTAGTTGAGCAAAGTACATCAAACTTGGAATTCAAGGTCTTAAGCAAGTGCCACCCATCATGGATATCATGCCCTAGCTTGTCATGCACATCTAAGGGGGGAATTTCCCAAAACCCTAAAGCAAACCCCTTTGGATAATGGGAACCCTAAATGTAGGAAGGATCAAAAAGTCATGTAAACCTTATGATCATGGCTTGGGCCAAATATAAAAGTTGTAGTACACTTAACAACTTACAAGTAATAGTAAGAAAGTAACCCCAAAAAGATTTCAGAAAAGCCCCAAAAAGTTCACCAAAGGTTGAGCACAAGAGAAAATTCAGAAATTGCCTATGTCTAAAAACTAACCTTTGAACAAAGATCCCACATGTTCACCCTCATCCAAAATTCAAAACACTTCGACCCAATTGACAAAGTGGCGCCAAATTAACCCTAGAATGCCCTGGAAAGAGGTGACACCTACCCTAGGGCGTTTGACACGACTTGGCACCATTTTTGTCTCGGTTTGGACCTAGCTGACATAGCCAACTTCTCACCCCTCTATCTCCCTACCCCGACCATATCTTGACTTGGAACTCACAGCAAAAAGGTAGGATATGGAGCAGGGAAGAGACCGTACACAGTGCTTTTGCCAAGATACACACGCTAATGTGCTCAAATCTGCCGTTGAACCATGGCAGAAGCGAGCTCCCACGTGTTCGACACGGGCTGACACTCGGGGGCGTGCTCAGAGCACGCCCGCGCGTGAACCCCCGTGCGCTCGCGGCCGCCCGTGACCACGCTCGCGCCACGGCTATAAAGCCCGTCCCAGTGCTCGGCTGCCTTCACCGTTGCCTCCTCCGTACCACGCCTAACTCCCCCGAGCCCGCTCTTAGCTCCAGCGACCTCCCCGCGAACCGCCAGAGCCACCCGAGAGCAACCACCGTGGCTAGCACCTTTCCTGTCCTCCTCCGTTTGATCCAAGCCTTCAGATAGCTTCCTTGTGAGGCCGTGAAGCTTACGCAAGCTTGAACCGAGGACCCGCGTCACCGGAATAGCGAAACCGTGCTCGCCGAAGTTCATCACCCCGCCCGCGCACGTGGACCGGGTAAATCACTGCGCCATTTTTCGATTCAATGCACAGATAGCCTATACACCACCCCGGGAAGCTCACCATGCCGTTGGATTGGACTAGGTTGCCGTGGTTTGGCCTGCACACCCACCGCCGACGAGGACCCCCGCCTGCGCACGTCGACCGGGCGATCCCGGCCATCCCCGCCGTCGAGCCGTACACCGTTGTGACCGCCAGAACCTCCCCGAGCCAACCCTGCCCCTCGCCGGACCTCTCTCGCCACCGGTAAGCCGCGCCGCCCCTTTCTTCTCTGCGGATACTGTTTACACCTGGGAGGGACCGCAGGGGAGAGGAAGAGAAAGCCAGGGGGTTATGCGCATTGTCAGTCACACCGAGGAATAGTGGCGCAAGGGTAGAACTGCGAGGATTAATTAGAATGGACTTTGGGGACCTCGGTGCAAAGTAGTTTTTCAGGAAACCTTTGTTAAATCTGATTTAAATTTTGAACAGAAATTGAATAATTCATGACTTCTGTTTTATTCATCCAAATTTAGCCAAACCAATTTTGTCAGACTCTAAATAATGTAAACTACTTGAGAAAAATCTAAAACCCCCATGTATTACAGAAAACTTTAGGGTTCTAAATTAATTATTGTTTTGGCCAAAAGCTAAATAATGGGGATAAAAATAGTTGCACTATTTGACTAGGGTTAGAAAAATTTGGAGAAGTTTATATCCACTTACTGACCTGTTTAAAAATGTTAAACCTCTCTGTCCACCCCATTAAGTTAGTTTTCGCCATTCATTTTACAATATGCTTAAGATTAAAAAAAATAGAAAAGATGATTTAAATAATGAACCAGAGGGCACCCCTATTTTTGTTAAAGTACTTATTCCATGTAGTTTACTAGAAAAATCTATCATACCATGGTTTAGTATAAAAATAAGTAGGATCCCTTTTATCTTAAGAAAACAAGGAAAACTTAGAAAAACCCTACAAAAATAACCCTAAAGTGAAAACACCTCAAACATTGGGATGACAAATGTTTGGTTATTATGAACATAGGAAAAATACAAAATCTGTTGTTTGATATTTTTCAAATGACAAGTTAGTTATAAGCACCTTTTTGGCATAAAACTTTAGAAAATCACAACCAAATAACCACCAATTAACTTTTTGTGATTTTTGGCACAGAGGTTTATTATTACTGTTAGATACCAACAAAAATAACCCTTAGGATAGAACTCACCTCTAATTAAGAGATGTAGTGCAAAGTGGCCCATTTTACACAACTCTTGCTATTTTTATCTAAAGCATAGCCTTTTATTTTAAACCTCAAAATTCCTAGAACAGGCTATAATGACCAATGGCAACCCACTGTAATTTTTATAGAATTTTTAGAAATTATTAAACCACTGTCGTAGTTCAAACCTACACTAGAAACCATAAATAGAAAATAAAGAAAGGGGAATATGGATAATAGAAAATGAGTGTCATCCTAAAACCCTTATTAACTGTCCACTGAAATATCTAAAGGCAATACCAATTCACTATGCCTATCCCTAGCAAAACCCAAACCTAGAAATGATAAGCATAAACCATTGAAAGCCACATATGACCCAGAAACCCTAAATTGCTCATTAACTTAGTTTATCTTCTCTTAGCATAATGTTATTAAATCCTGCATAATCTTGACATACATGTTCATTGCATTTCGATAGACTGTAACCTTGCTGACGGAGAGTAGTCCTCGTGCCAGAGCAAGGAGCTGCTCAGGAGGTAGCCCCAGATCCAGCACCCGAGCCTGCACCAGAGGATCTGCCTGCCCCAGCCTTAGAAGGCAAGCCCCGGTTTTATGCATAACCTGTTATATATGCTATTTTACTACACTTAATGTTTGTAGGCTTGTATTGTGCACTTAAGTGTAGGAGTTGATTGAAACCCTAGTTGCATGAACTCAGGAATCCTTTTTGAGATGGATACTAGTATGCTAGGTCGAGTAGCTGCTTTACTAATTAGGGATCTCGGTAGAAGTTGAGTGATTTTTCCAGCACTCGCGCGAGGTCAGGAATTGATTGTACCCACTTTCATATCATACTGAGGTTGGTCTGTGGACACGGATCCCGGGGGATGCGTGGTCTACGAGATAAAATTTGGAATAAGGATTAACGTGCGGTTACCTGTGTCAAGCGTTTGAATGTACTAAGCACATACCGAGAAATATGGTAAATCGGTAAGCCTAGTACCTGATTGAACCTGCCAGTGGACTTTACCCCTCACGCGACCTGAGACGTGGTCTCCCATTCCGGTTATGGTGGGTACAAGTGCGGTCACTTCACGACAGCAGTCGGGGTCAGTGAGGCATTGTACGCCAAGGCGGTGAGCCCTGATCTACTACCAGGGAATCGACGGGGACGGCTGATGTGTGTGGGGACGGAGTGCCTCGCCACGTCGTGTGTTTAGGTTTACCTTGCAAGGATAAAAACTCGATTCGAATCGTCTGCTTCTCGCAGCTAATGAGACTGCTTGATCCATTGTACTGCATTGAGTAACAAGTGGAAATGTGATGAGTTGATACAAGATGTTGATTGCTAAAAATGTTTGCTACTATGTATGAGTAGATAGTACATATTTAGCCTTAAGAGGGTCACACTTAAATTTGACAAAGTTAAAACTTGATTTAGAAACTCAGCTAGTGCTTTTGGCAACCAAACCCCACAGCCAAACAGCTGCATGTTTAGAGGTAGAGGAGTAGAGTCCTCACACCGGGTAAGTCTAGCTGAGTATTAGTATACTCAGCCTTGCTTGTGGCATAATTTTACAGGTTCTCTGGAGGACATGGTTGCGGGAGTGACTTGGCCGTCCGCCTTGCCACCGGGTTGGACTGTCGAGTGGGACCCCGCCTCGGCTGAGGAGGAGCATGAAGAGTGATGGGACAGGCTTCCCTATTTCTCTGTTTATTTATCGTTAGTTTCATTCCGCTGCACTTCGAACAATGATGACTACTTTTGCAAAACTCCGATGGTGATGTAATAATTTTAATACTCTTACATGCATGGTTTTATGCTTTATTGTATTTGCTCTGTGACTCACCTTCGAGTGAGATTGTGGTACTTGATCCTGTCAGTGGCCTCGTCGGACTAGATCCGAGGGATTGACGGGTTATTCCCATTTAAGTGTGGTCTAGCCTTTAAGGTGGGACTTAGGCACTTAAGTTGGAATAATTCGGGCGGTTCCGCCACAGCTGGTATCAGAGCTTGTACCACCACAGAGGAATCAATAAAATATAAATACCATCCTTTTTGAAGTAAAACTTGATAGAAACAATGTTGGATAGATAGTAGGACGAGCAGGATAGACCTAGGACGTGAAGCCTTAGGATGATAGAAGGGTAGTTAGGTGGCTAAGTATTTAGGCCCACAGGCCACTTTAGGGGATGGGAGTTCTTCCCTAATCCCTTTTCATTTGCTGTGAGGTCGTTCAGGGCGAGCATGCATGCATTCTTAAATAAACACATAGATAATTGAGTAAGGACTTTAATGCAAAACAATGACCAACCAAATACCCCAGTACCATTGTTATATTTAGAGAGAGGCTGAGTTGTGTTTCCCTTTCTTTTTATAATTCTTTTTCTTTTACTTACACTTAACCGTACACAGATGACTTCCCACGGATCCTCAGACGACGGGAATGCATTGTCCCACACTGACGGGCTTGCACAAGAGGGCTTTCCCCACATTTTGTGGGAGGTACTTCAGGGAGCTGGTTACATGACACCTCCCCAGTACGCAGTGCAGCAGTTCGAGAAGCATCGAGTGCCCCGCTGTAGGGTGAGGATGACCCTGGAGCCTCATCCCCTATAGCTAGGCTGGCGTTCATTGGACTCTGAGTCTTTTGGGTACCGGGCCGAGGACACAATCGAGGCGATTGCTCTGCAGGTTGACTACTTTCTGCAGATTTCATCCCTTGGAGCTTTCCACCCACCCCACTGGCTTGTTCCCTGCTGAGAAGGAGGACGACCCGATGTGGAAGGATCGGGTGGAGCATGCCAAGGACATCTGGGCTATCTACCCGGGACAGACTGCTCATTTAACAGTGCGGTGCATGAATGCCTTGTACCGTCTGCAAGTGATGCGTGGCGAGGCAATGTCCCATCTGATGGCATTGTTGGAGGCAACCAAGATCACCCTGGACAACAGGGAGGAGCTTGTGGTTGACTTGTCCCAGGAGATGGTGGAAAAGGACTTACAAGTGGAACAGTTGTCCGATGAGATCCAAGAGCTGGAGGAATTGGTGGGGACCAGGGAGAACACCATCGAGGTTCTCGAAGATCAGCTCATCAACACCCAGCAGCAGCTTGCTGAGGCTAATGAGCACCTAGATATGCATCACCAGGAGATCCAGGATGTGGAGGCTAATGAGGACGTCGACATTGAGGGAGGGGAGGAGCCTGCCTCCAGTGTGGACACTGCTGGCTCAGGGAGGCCACCTTCCCCCGAGTCGAGTGTTGACTCGTTCGCTCACTAGGTGTCAGGGATAGCGTTAGAAGTTGGTGATGGTAGGACTCCTCGCCGCTAGCTTAGCTTTTGCACCCTTAGGGTACTAGGCTAGGTAGAGTTGAGTCTTTTTGGGACCATTGATGTAACCGTGATAAACTCTTTTGGAAGTTGGTTGATGGATGATGTCAAATTTGAATTTGGACGGAAGGTTTATGTTTTTTGGTTTATGTCGGAATCTATCAATCTGCTTTTGACTATTTCGCCGCGATTAAACCTTGAATTTGGAGATATGGTGTTAAGTATATATGTGATTTTTCAGATGGCTGGGAGAGCGCGTCGTGGCCAGAATGAGCGCATTCCTCCACCGCCGCCACCGCCTCCCACTCTGCAGGAGCTAATGGCTCAGCAGAATGAGATCTTGAGGCAGCTAGCTCAGCGTCAGCCACCACCTCAGCACTATGGTGGTGGAGATCATCAGTGTCACCCCGCAGTGGCCACTTACCAGGAGTTCCTCAGTACTCAGCCGCCGTTGTTCGCCAGGGCGGAGGATCCACTTGATGCTGATGTATGGCTAAGGGTAGTGGAATCTAAATTCCCACTACTCAATGGAGTTTGTTCCGAGGTGACTAAGGTCAGGTTCGCCACCCAGCAGCTTCGCGGACCCGCGCGGACGTGGTGGGACAACTATCTTGCTATGCAACCAGCTGACCATGAAGTGGATTGGAGAGAGTTCAAGGCAGCTTTAAGAGGACACCATATCCCAGCTGGCATTATGGACCGTAAGCTCAACGAGTTTCTGGCACTCACTCAGGGCAACAGGACAGTGTTGCAGTATGCTCAGGCTTTTAATGACCTGTGCCAGTATGCTAGGTACCATGCAGATACGGATGAGAAGAAGAGAGACAGGTTCAGAAGGGGGCTCAGCACTAAGCTCCGTGACCGTCTCAACACCGTCAGGGCCAACAGCTACAATGAGTTAGTCAACATGGCTATCTCCTAGGAGGACTGCATTACAGCTCGACAGGCAGAAAAGAAGAGGAAGACCCCTGTGGCAGGACCCTCAGCTCAGCCACAACGCTTCAGGATTGTGTCCGACACTCAGAATAGGGGACCCCAGCAGCAGCAAGGGAGATGGGTGATCCGACCACAGCAGCAGCAGCAGGCCCCAACCGTACCTAGTTTCCAGCTCAGAGGAACAATCAACAGCAGCAGCAGTATCGCCAGGCAAATGACAACATGTGTTTCACTTGCGGCAGCACCGGACACTATGCCAAGAATTGCCCCAGGAACTAGTAGAGGCAGGGGCAGAATGTTAATCTGAATCAAGGCAATAGATAGAAAGTGCAAGTGAGGCAGGGCAAGCTGAACTTTACCACCATGGCTGATATTCCAGAGGGAGCACCCGTCATGACTGGTATCTTTACAGTTTTGAATTGTCCTGCTATTACTCATTTTGATTCTGGTGCATCACATAGCTTTGTTAGTGCCAAATTTAGTGCCAAGTGTCAATTGCCCTTTCATCACACCCATGGGGGTATCACAATTTCAACACCAGGAGGCAGGATTGCCACTTATCAAATCAGCAGGCATGTGCCCATAAAGTTTGGTAGTCTAATAATTAAAATCACCCTCCTCATATTGGGTTTGGACAGCGTGGATATCATATTGGGAACTGACTGGTTAACAAGGCATCGGGCAGTTATTGACATTGCAGCTAGGGCCATTGAAGTGCACTCACCGACATGTGGTGAAACCACATTATATTTGCCCGATCAGGGTTGCACCCGTTCTTGTGCCTTCGTTATGATAGAATCCCCAGTGGAAAAGATCCCAGTAGTCTGTGACTACCCAGATGTTTTTCCGGATGAATTGCCAGGAATGCCACCTGACAGAGACATTGAGTTTGCAATTGAATTGCAACCCGGGACTGCTCCTATCTCTAAGAGACCCTATAGGATGCCTCCCGCGGAACTAGCAGAACTGAAGAAACAACTGCAAGAATTGTTGGACAAGGGGTTCATTCGCCCAAGTACTTCCCCTTGGGGATGTCCTGCCTTATTCGTGAAGAAAAAGGATGAGAGTTTGAGAATGTGTGTTGATTACCGCCCTCTCAATGCGGTGACTATCAAGAACAAATACCCACTACCCCGTATTGATGTCTTGTTTGATCAATTGGTGGGAGCCAAGGTATTCTCCAAGATAGACCTTCGCTCGGGCTACCATCAAATCATGATCCATGCCAGTGATATTCCAAAGACGGCCTTCTCCACCAGATATGGGCTTTATGAGTTTTTGGTGATGTCTTTTGGGCTGACCAATGCCCCGGCTTATTTTATGTACTTGATGAACTCAGTGTTCATGCCAGAGTTAGACAAATTTGTGGTCGTTTTCATTGATGATATTCTGGTTTATTCCAAGAATGAGGCCGAGCACACCAAGCATTTGCATACTGTACTTCAGAGACTGTGTGACCATCGGTTGTATGCCAAGTTGTCTAAATGTGAATTCTGGCTGAAGGAGATTAAATTCTTGGGTCACACAATTTCTCAGGATGGGATATCAGTTGATCCTGAGAAAGTACAAGAGGTGATGGATTGGAAATCCCCGACTACAGTGAGGCAAATTCGGAGTTTTCTGGGATTGGCAGGGTACTATCGATGATTCATTCCGGATTTCTCCAGGATTGCCAAACCAATGACTGAACTGTTAAAGAAGGGAGTCAAGTATGATTGGAGCCAAAAGTGCGAAGATGCCTTTCATACTTTGAGGCAGCATTTGACAACAGCCCCAGTACTGGCTCAACCTGATAACACCAAGCCATTTGAAGTCTATTGTGATGCTTCCGGTACTGGATTGGGATGTGTCTTGATGCAAGATAACAGAGTGATTGCTTATGCTTCCCGAGCACTCAGACCCCATGAGCAGAACTACCCTACACATGATCTGGAATTAGCAGCTGTGGTTCATGCTCTTAAGATATAGGACACTACTTGATGGGAGCTCACTGTAACATCTACACTGATCACAAGAGTCTCAAATACATCTTCACTCAGGCAGATCTGAACATGAGGCAGAAGAGATGGTTGGAGTTAATCAAGGACTATGATTTGGAAGTGCATTACCATCCAGGCAAGGCCAGTGTTGTGGCAGATGCCTTGAGCAGAAAGGCCCAGTGCAACTGTATGAGCATGGATGCAAGAGTTACCACCCTGTGCGATGAATTGTGCAAGCTGAACCTGGAAGTTGTTTCTTCTGGTGACCTAAACTATATCTCGGTGGAGCCCACATTGCAAGAGCAAATAGTCCAGGCACAGATTGGGGATAAAGGTGTTCAGGTTATCAAAGACATGGTCAAGCAGAAGGCAGAAAAATACAAGTGCTTCCGTCAGGACAGTAAGGGAATTTTATGGTTTGGAGATCGATTGGTTGTTCCCAAGGACCCTAAGCTCAGAAAGAAGATACTGGATGAAGCTCACCTTTCAAAATTCTCCATGCACCCTGGGAGCAACAAGATGTATCATGATCTCAGATCTTTATACTGGTGGACCAGAATGAAGAGGGAAATTGTCAAGTATATATCCGAGTGTGACACCTGCCAAAGGATTAAAGCCAGTCATTTGAAGGCGGCAGGCCCTTTGCAACCCCTTCCCATACCATCCTAGAAATGGGAGGACATTTGCATGGACTTTATCGTAGGATTGCCCAATACCTCCAGGCACCATGATTCCATTTGGGTTATTGTGGACAGGCTGACCAAGACTGCACATTTCTTGCCAGTGCATACCACCCACAAGACAGAGAAGTATGCAGAAATTTATGTTGACCAAATAGTGCGATTGCATGGTATTCCAAAGACCATTGTATCCGACAGAGGAGCACTGTTTGTGGCACGCTTTTGGGAGCAGCTCCAAGAATCACTTGGGACCCATATCATACGAAGCTCAGCATACCATCCCCAAACAGATGGACAGACAGAAAGGGTAAATCAGATTCTGGAAGATATGTTAAGGGCATGTGCACTACACTACGGAAAGGATTGGGACAAGTGTCTTTCTTTGGCAGAGTTTTCTTACAATAACAGCTATTAGTCCAGTCTAAAGATGGCACCTTTTGAAGCTTTGTATGGAAGAAGATGCAGGACCCCGCTGAATTGGTCTCAAATAGGAGAAAGGGAAATATTTGGGCCAGATTTGGTACTTGAGGCAGAGGAAAAGGTCAGGGTTATTATAAAGAACTTAGAAGCTGCTCAGGCCAGGCAAAAGAGCTATCATGACAAGAGGCGGAGACCTCTGCAGTTTGAAGTGGGAGATCATGTTTATCTTAATGTATCACCCACCAAGGGTGTCCATAGATTCGGAATCAAGGGCAAGTTAGCTCCTCGCTACATTGGACCCTATGAGATAAAAGCAAGTTGTGGACCTGTGGCTTATCAATTGGAATTGCCACCTCACATGTCAACAGTTCACAATGTGTTCCATGTATCTCAGCTGCGAAAATGTGTTCGCCTACCCACTGAAGTGCTACCGGAACCGGACATTGAGATAGAGCCAGACTTGTCCTATCAAGAGTACCCCGTCAAAGTGTTAGATCAGAAGGAGAGATCAACACGGGCAAGGTCACTCAGAATGTATAAAGTTCAGTGGAGTCACCATTCAGCAGAAGAAGCTACATGGGAGACTGAGGATTTTCTACGCTCTCGCTTCCCCGACTTTCTACCCAAAGGAGTCGGTATGTAGCCCAAAACCCCACCCCCACCTGCCCTTTGAAAATAATTATAAGAAAAACTTAGATAACCAGGATAGTTTAAGTTGTGGTTTTAACTTAAAAGGGGCTTCCTTCTGAAGTTGCAAAGAGGATGACATTCGAAGAGCAGTTAACAAGAGAAACCTGGGTGAAAGAAAGAGTAGCACACCAACACACCCTCGAGCACCCCTCCAAGGGACTCTACCTGAAATCTCGGGGCGAGATTCCTTTAAGGGGGAGGGCTGTAACACCCTAGGTGTTACTCAGGGTGTCCACCTAGGGCTACACCATTTTTGAGCTGCTATCACATGTGGGTTAGTTGAGCAAAGTACATCAAACATGGAATTCAAGGTCCTAAGCATGTGCCACCCATCATGGATATCATGCCCTAGCTTGTCATGCACATCTAAGGGGAATTTCCCAAAACCCTAAAGCAAACCCCTTTGGATAATGGGAACCCTAAATGTAGGAAGGATCAAAAAGTCATGTAAACCTTATGATCATGGCTTGGGCCAAATATAAAAGTTGTAGTACACTTAACAACTTACAAGTAATAGTAAGAAAGTAACCCCAAAAAGATTTCAGAAAAGCCACAAAAAGTTCACCAAAGGTTGAGCACAAGAGAAAATTCAGAAATTGCCTAAGTCTAAAAACTAACCTTTGAACAAAGATCCCACATGTTCACCCTCATCCAAAATTCAAAACACTTCGACCCAATTGACAAAGTGGCGCCAAATTAACCCTAGAATGCCCTGGAAAGAGGTGACACCTACCCTAGGGCGTTTGACACGACTTGGCACCATTTTTGTCTCGGTTTGGACCTAGCTGACATAGCCAACTTCTCACCCCTCTATCTCCCTACCCCGACCATATCTTGACTTGGAACTCACAGCAAAAAGGTAGGATATGGAGCAGGGAAGAGACCGTACACAGTGCTTTTGCCAAGATACGCACGCTAAGGTGCTCAAATCTGCTGTTGAACCATGGCAGAAGCGAGCTCCCACGTGTTCGACGTGGGCTGACACCCGGGGGCGCGCTCAGAGCACGCCCGCGCGCGAACCCCCGCGCGCTCGCGGCCGCCCGTGACCACGCTCGTGCCACGGCTATAAAGCCCGTCCCAGTGCTCGGCTGCCTTCACCGTTGCCTCCTCCATACCACGCCTAACTCCCCCGAGCCTGCTCTTAGCTCCGGCGACCTCCCCGCGAACCGCCAGAGCCGCCCGAGAGCAACCACCGTGGCCAGCACCTTTCCTGTCCTCCTCCGTTCGATCCAAGCCTTCGGATAGCTTCCTTGTGAGGCTGTGAAGCTTACGCAAGCTTGAATCGAGGACCCGCATCACCGGAATAGCGAAACCGTGCTCGCCGGAGTTCATCACCCCGCCGGCGCACGTGGACCGGGTAAATCACTGCGCCATTTTTCGATTCAATGCACATATAGCCTCTACACCACCCCGGGAAGCTCACCGTGTCGTTGGATTGGACTAGGTTGCCGTGGTTTGGCTGGCACACCCACCGCCGACGAGGACCCCCACCTGCGCACGTCGACCGGGCGATCCCGGCCATCCCCGTCGTCGAGCTGTACACCGTTGTGACCGCCAGAACCTCCCCGAGCCAACCCTGCCCCTCGCCGGACCTCTCTCGCCACCGGTAAGCCGTGCCACCCCTTTCTTCTCTGCGGATACTGTTTACACCTGGGAGGGACCGCAGGGGAGAGGAAGAGAAAGCAGGGGGTTATGCGCATTGTCAGTCACACCAAGGAATAGTGGCGCAAGTGTAGAACTGCGAGGATTAATTAGAATGGACTTTGGGGACCTCGGTGCAAAGTAGTTTTTCAGGAAACCTTTATTAAATCTTATTTAAATTTTGAACAGAAATTGAATAATTCATAACTTCTGTTTTATTCATCCAAATTTAGCCAAACCAATTATGTCAGACTCTAAATAATGTAAACTACTTGAGAAAAATCTAAAACCCCCATGTATTACAGAAAACTTTAGGGTTCTAAATTAATTATTGTTTTGGCCAAAATCTAAATAATGGGGATAAAATAGTTGCACTATTTGACTAGGGTTAGAAAAATTTGGAGAAGTTTATATCCACTTACTGACCTGTTTAAAAATGTTAAACCTCTCTGTCCACCCCATTAAGTTAGTTTTTGCCATTCATTTTACAATATGCTTAAGATTAAGAAAAATAGAAAAGATGATTTAAATAATGAACCAGAGGGCACCCCTATTTTTGTTAGAGTACTTATTCCATGTAGTTTACTAGAAAAATCTATCATACCCTGGTTTAGTATAAAATAAGTAGGATCCCTTTTATCTTAAGAAAACAAGGAAAACTTAGAAAAACCCTACAAAAATAACCCTAAAGTGAAAACACCTCAAACCTTGGGATGACAAATGTTTGGTTGTTATGAACATAGGAAAAATACAAAGTCTGTTGTTTGATATTTTTCAAATGACAAGTTAGTTATAAGCACCTTTTTGGCATAAAACTTTAGAAAATCACAACTAAATAACCACCAATTAACTTTTTGTGATTTTTGGCACAGAGGTTTATTATTACTGTTAGATACCAACAAAAATAACCCTTAGGACATAACTCACCTCTAATTAAGAGATGTAGTGCAAAGTGGCCCATTTTACACAACTCTTGCTATTTTTATCTAAAGCATAGCCTTTTATTTTAAACCTCAAAATTCCTAGAACAGGCTATAATGACCAATGGCAACCCATTGTAATTTTTATAGAATTTTTGGAAATTATTAAACCACTGTCGTAGATCAAACCTACAGTAGAAACCATAAATAGAAAATAAAGAAAGGGGAATATGGATAATAGAAAATGAGTGTCATCCTAAAACCCTTATTAACTGTCCACTGTAATATCTAAAGGCAATACCAATTCACTATGCCTATCCCTAGCAAAACCCAAACCTAGAAATGATAAGCATAAACCATTGAAAGCCATGTATGACCCAGAAACCCTAAATTGCTCATTAACTTAGTTTATCTTCTCTTAGCATAATGTTATTAAGTCCTGCATAATCTTGACATACATGTTCATTGCATTTCGATAGACTGTAACCTTGCTGACGGAGAGTAGTCCTCGTGCCGGAGCAAGGAGCTGCTCAGGAGGTAGCCCCAGATCCAGCACCCGAGCCTGCACCAGAGGATTTGCCTGCCCCAGCCTTGGAAGGCAAGCCCCGGTTTTATGCATAACCTGTTATATATGCTATTTTACTACACTTAATGTTTGTAGGCTTGAATTGTGCACTTAAGTGTAGGAGTTGATTGAAACCCTAGTTGCATGAACTCAGGAATCCTTTTTGAGATGGATACTAGTATGCTAGGTCGAGTAGCTGCTTTACTAATTAGGGATCTCGGTAGAAGTCGAGTGATTTTTCTAGCACTCGCGCGAGGTCAGGAATTGATTGTAGTCACTTTCATATCATACTGAGGTTGGTCTGTGGACACGGATCCCGGGGGATGCGTGGTCTACGAGATAAAATTTGGAATAAGGATTAACGTGCGGATACCTGTGTCAAGCGTTTGAATGTACTAAGCACATACCGAGAAATATGGTAAATCGGTAAGCCTAGTACCTGATTGAACCTGCCAGTGGACTTTACCCCTCACGCGACCTGAGACGTGGTCTCCCATTCCGGTTATGGTGGGTACAAGTGCGGTCACTGCACGACGGCAGTCGGGGTCAGTGAGGCATTGTACGCCAAGGCGGTGAGCCCTGATCTGCTGCCAGGGAATCGACGGGGACGGTTGATGTGTGTGGGGACGGAGTGCCTCGCCACGTCTTGTGTTTAGGTTTACCTTGCAAGGATAAAAACTCGATTCGAATCGTCTGCTTCTCGCAGCTAATGAGACTGCTTGATCCATTGTACTGCATTGAGTAACAAGTGGAAATGTGATGAGTTGATACAAGATGTTGATTGCTAAAAATGTTTGCTACTATGTATGAGTAGATAGTACATATTTAGCCTTAAGAGGGTCACACTTAAATTTGACAAAGTTAAAACTTGATTTAGAAACTCAGCTAGTGCTTTTGGCAACCAAACCCCACATCCAAACAGCTGCATGTTTAGAGGTAGAGGAGTAGACTCCTCGCACCGGGTAAGTCTAGCTGAGTATTAGTATACTCAACCTTGCTTGTGGCATAATTTTACAGGTTCTCTGGAGGACATTGTTGGGGGCCTTCGGCTCCCGAAGGTCCTCAAGAAACATAATTTGATAATATTTTCCAAGTGTAATATGTGAACAGGCACCTTCGGAACAGGCACCTTCGGAGTCAGGTTGCGGATATACAAGAGCGTGGTTAAGACGAAGCTTGACTGGAATGAAAAACGATCATGACGAAGGACAAGGCGATCACGAAGCTATGTGCAGAAAGGCTTCGGCACAATAACAGAAAAGAAGAACCGACTTAAAGATGAAAAGCCAAATTGGACCTCAAAGAATTACTGTAGTTATTGATAAATGTAAAGGGCATCTATGTAATTTTACACGGGCTGCGACCCGAGTCTATAAATAGGTGAACAGTACTCCCGTACTGTTCACGCTGACTGGGCATACACTTTTTCGCATCACGTTTGTACTTTCACTTTGCATCAATCGAAAGGTACTTTTGTAATACGTTTTTATGAATTTAATAATGGAAATATATCTATGATAATGCTGATATTATTATTAGCATATTAGATGTATAATTACTCTGTTTAATCATTTATCAACCTAACGAAGGTCTTTTCCTTCGTAACCTTCGTCCGAAATTCATTATATCCGAAGGGATATACTGTTTCTAAGGACGAAGGTGCTCGATATTTAACACTTTCATGTTGTCTTGTTCTTAATTCGAAGCATTTGAGAACAAGACCCCAACAGACATGGTTGCGGGAGTGACTTGGCCGTCCGCCTTGCCACCGGGTTGGAGTGTCGAGTGGGACCCCGCCTCGGCTGAGGAGGAGCATGAAGAGTGATGGGACAGGCTTCCCCATCTCTCTGTTTATTTATCGTTATTTTCATTCCGCTGCACTTCGAACAATGATGACTACTTTTGCAAAACTCCGATGGTGATGTAATAATTTTAATACTCTTACATGCATGGTTTTATGCTTTATTGTATTTGCTCTGTGACTCACCTTCGAGTGAGATTGTGGTACTTGATCCTGTCAGTGGCCTCGTCGGACTAGATCCGAGGGATTGACGGGTTATTCCCATTTAAGTGTGGTCTAGCCTTTAAGGTGGGACTTAGGCACTTAAGTTGGAATAATTCGGGCGGTTCCGCCACATTATAAAAGTTGTAATACACTAAATAAGGTACAAGAAATAGTAAGAGAGTATTCCCAAAAGAATTTTTCAAAATCCCCAAACAAGCCCTTCAAGTGAAGGCCTTCTATAGAAATCAGAATTTCAAATTTCTGAAATCCAGCCCCCTCACAAAGATCAAACATGTTCACCTTGTTTTAAAACTCAAAACCACATGGTCCAAATAACAAAATGGCGCCAAAATATCCTAGGCACACTCTGGTGAAGTTTGAAATCAAACCAAAATCGTTTGACATGATTTGGCTTGGTTTTGGTCTCGGGTTCCAACTGGGGGACAGACCAGACTTGACCACACATTTTCTCCATGTTCCCAAGGCAATCTACACTCGGGACCAGCAGAGAAAAGATAGGATATGGTTCAGAGAAGATACGTTACAAAGGATTTTGCTAGGATCTACTCATTAAGATGAGCAAATAGACGCTTGAACACGAGTAGAAGCAACCAGCCACGTGCTCGACCGCGGTTGCCACGCCAGTGCACGCCCGACCGCGTGCCCGCGTCGTGCCACGCTCGACCGCGCGCCTACCCCCGCGCCCACGCCCGTGTCGTGCCCGCGAGCGGCTATAAAGCCCCCCCCTGTCACCCCCTTCGCACCGTGCCTAGCTTTCGCGAGCCAGCCCACAGCTCCGGTGACCTCCCCGCGACTACCTCCTCCTCCGAAGACCGGCTACCGCGGCCAGCTCACCGTAGTCACTCCCATGCCTAGCTAAGCTTGCCAGCGGCTCCCCAACACCTTCCCATAGCTCGCTGACCAATTTAATTGAACTCTACTGCGCCGGTGAGGTCTGCTCCCGTCCGCCACTCGATGCGCGCCCGTCGGTGAACGTGGACTGGCTAACCCGAGCCACCATTGCCAAATCAAAGCACACGGACGACTTCACCAAAGCCTGGTGAAGCTCCTAGAGCTTCTCCTTGGAAGCCTACCCCACCATAGGCGAAGATCACCGTCACCAGACCTTCCCTGCCCGCCTGTACGTGAGGACCGGTTACCACCGGCCTCCTCTGACCGATCGCCGCCGTCACCAAGTTCGTCGGACCCCCACAAGACACCCGAACCCCTTCCCTGACTCGCTACCACCATTGGTAAGGCACAATCGCTCACCGAAGTTCGTGCTGTCCTGTTCCGATGAGGGTGGAGCGCGGGTTAAGAATGGGAAGAATCCGGGGGGTTTTCCGCAATGTTTGGGCGTGAAGGAATAGTGCTCTAGGGACCTAGATTGAATATGAACATTAGAAAAGCCCAGGGACCCCAGCGCATGTTTGCTTTTCTTTTCTTTTTCGTTTTAACTTTCCTTTTATTTCAGCAGAGAACTTCAAAAATTGGTAACTTGAGTAATACTAGCCCAAAAATTGTGAAACCAATTTTTCTCCACCTCAAATAAATTGCTCTACCTGTTAAAAACATAAAACTAGGTAGAAGAATAGTTAAGGACTTTTGATTTAATGTTGAAAACTACCTAAAACAAGAAAATAAAGGGAAAAAATAGAAGAATAGTTACACTGGAGCTAAGAAAATTTGTGAAGCTGCTTAGCATGTAGTTACACCATCAAAAAATACTAATTACCCCAGTATACAAGGTTAAGCAAGGTTTGTTCACTAAAACCTATTTCTGCCCAAACCTTGGAAAATAGAAAAGGACACTAAAAATGGAGACCAGAGAGCAATATTATTTTCCTAACATAATTAAGTGGTAAAGTTCATGGGAAAAATATATGGAACCCTAGTCCATTACTGTTCTGTAATTTATGATTTTATTTAGGTATTGAGTATTTAAGTAAGATATGATTAAAACTAATAGGACATATAAAATAGTGATAAGAAAAATTTAGTAGACCCTTGACCACTATTGTACCACTACAAAAATAGTAACCAACCCGGAATATCACAGTAGGTGGGTTAAACAAATAAAACTAGGATTTTGCCAACACTTCAAAAAAATCAAAAGAAAGACTAAAAGTGGGAAACAGTGACAACCCTATTTTTTCTTAAGTACTTATGATGTGTACTATAAGGGAAAAATATAAAACTAAGGTGAAAATACAGTGGAATACACCCCACCCCCTGCCCTATGAGAATGATCATATATTCTAAGAAATCATACAACCCATCCCCTATAAGTAAAAAGAACCAACTTTAGGAATGATTGCTCTTGCGCAAAGGAGAAACTAGAAAAGTTGGGAAATCTGTTGTTGGACATTTTTCAAATAGAGTGGTAGTAGAAAGCACCCACTAAGCCCCCAAACTTTAGAAAATCACCCTTAATTAACCATTAGATATCTTTGGCTAAAATTTAGCATTGAAGCATGTTATCACCCACAAACACCAGCAAAAATAAGTATTACGGCAGAAGCCATTATTACTCAAGGGTTGTAGTTCAAAGTACCCCCTCTGCCCTAGATTTTAATATTTTTGTACAGAGAAAACCACTCTCATTTTAGGCCTCAATTTTTGAGATTGACTTGTGTAAACCAGTAGTAACCCACTGTAATTTTTACAGATTTTTTTGGAATTCTATAAATCACTATCGTTGTTCAAATCCACTCTAAAAGCACCAATAGAAAAAAGGAAAAGATAGGATTAGGAGAAGTGATTAGTCTTACCCATAATAACTTTAGCAAAACCTTCTTAAGTCTTTGCTAAGTCATCAAAGGTTAGTTAAGTACTAATCTAACCTCCTAGTCCTTGGCCACACCTGGTTCTAATCACTAAGTATACTACTAAAACCTTCAGTAGTAAGACTAAGCTCTGTTTTGCTAACTTAGTTACTCCACCTTGCATCATAGTTACTAATATGCATTCATAACATACATGTATCTAATTCATTGCATTCGATAGATTGCAACCTCGCTGATGGAGAGTAGGTGCTCATCCCCGAGCAAGGAGTTGCTCAAGAGGGAGTCTAAGAGCCAGCTCCAAAGCCTGCCACCGAGGACCTCCCTGCAGCCCCAGCTTTCGAGGGCAAGCCCCGGTTTTATGCATAACCGTTTATATATGCTATTTTACTACACTTAATGTTTGTAGGTTTGTAATGTGCACTTAACCGTAGGAGTTGCTTGAAACCCTAATTGCATGAACTCAGGATTCCTTTTTTTGAGATGGATACTAGTATGCTAGGTCGAGTAGCTGCTTTGCTAATTAGGGATCTCGGTAGAAGTCGAGTGGTTTTTCTAGAACTCGCGCAAGGTCAGGAATTGATCGTACTCATCTTGATAACGAGATCTATGATGGTCTATAGACCTGGATCCAGGGTGGATGCCTTGTCTATGAGACAGGAAATGCTTAGTACGTTCAAACGCTTGACACACGGTACCACACCTTATAATCCTTATTCCAATTTTTGTCCCGTAGACAACGCATCCCCATGGACCGTTGCCCACCGACCATCATCATTACGATATGAAAATGGATACAACCAATTTCCTGACCTCACGCGAGTGCTAGAAAAATCACTCGACTTCTACCGAGATCCCTAATTAGTAAAGCAGCTACTCGACCTAGCATACTAGTATCCATCTCAAAAGGAATCCTGAGTTCATGCAACTAGGGTTTCAAACAACTCCTACACTTAAGTGCACAATACAAGCCTATAAACATTAAGTGTAGTAAAATAGCATATAGAACAGGTTATGCATAAAACCGGGGCTTGCCTTCCAAAGCAGTGGCAGGCAGATCCTCTGGTGCAGGCTCTGGTGCTAGATCTGGGGCTACCTCCTGAGCAGCTCCTTGCTCCGGCACGAGGACGTACTCTCCATCAGCGAGGTTACAGTCTATCGAAATGCAATGAATATGTATGTCATGATTATGCAGGATTTAATAACATTATGCTAAAGGAAGAAAAACTAAGTTAGTTGGTAACTTAGGGTTCATTGGTCATATGTGGCTTTTAGTGGTTTATGCTTATCACTCTAGGTTTAGGTTTTCTTAAGGATAAGCATAGTGGATTGGTATTTCCTTTATATATTTCAGTGGACAATTTCAAAGGGTTTTAGGATGACACTAATTTCCATTATTCATTTTCCCTTTCTTTATTTTCTATTTATGAATTCTAGTGTAGGTTTTAACTACAATAGTGACTTAACTTTTTCCAAAAATTCTGTAAAAATTACAGTGTCTTGCCATTGGTCAATATAGCCTGTTCTAGGAATTTGAGGTTCAAAAATAAAAAGGCTATGCTTTAGACAAAAAAACAAAAGTTGTGTAAATGGGCCACTTTGTACTACAACTCTTAACTAGGGGTGGGTTCTGTCCTAAGGGTTATTTTTGTTGGCATCTAACAGTAATAATAAGCTTCTGTGCCTAAAATCACAGAAAGCTAAGGGATGGTTATTTAGTTGTCATTTTCCAAAGTTTAATGCCAAAAAGGCACTTTCCACTACCTTGTTATTTGAAAAATGTCAAACAGCAGATTTCATATGTTTCCTATGTTCTTCATAACAAAAGATTAACTATCCCAAAGGTTGGGGTGTTTTCACCTTGGGGTTATTTTTGTAGGGTTTTTCTAGGTTTTCCTTGTTTTCTTAAAATAAAAGGTATCCTATTTATTTTATACTAAACCAGGGTATAATCAATTTTTCTAGTAAACTACACTGAATAAGTATACTAACAAAAATATGGGGGCTCCCTGGTTCTTTATTTAAATCACCTTTCCTATTTTCTTTAACCTTAAGCATAATGTAAAATAAATGGCAAACTCTACCTTAATGGGGGTGTACAGAGGGGTTTAGCATTTTTAAATAGGTCAGTAGGTGGTCATGTACTTCTCCAAATTTTCTTAACCTCAATTAAATAGTGCAACTATTTTCTTCCTATTATTTAGCTTTTGGCCAAATCAGTATTTAATTCAGAACCCTAAAGTTTTCTGTAGCACATAGGGGTTTTATATTTTTCTTCAATAGTTTATATTATTTAAGATCTGACAAAATTGGTTTGACTCAATTTGGATGAATAAAATAGAAGATATGAATTATTTAAGTGATGTTTCAATTTTAAATCAGATTTAATTAAAGGTTTCCTGGAAAACCACTTTGCACCGAAGTCCTCGGGTTATTTCCAAACTAACTCTCTCAGTTATACCCTCGCGCTACTATTCATCCGAGTCACTGACATTGCGCAAAACCCCCTAGCTTTCTCTTCTTCTCCCCTGCGGTCCCTCCCTAGGTTTAAACAGTACCCACGCGAAAGAAAAGGGTGGCGCGGCTTACCGGCAGCGAGAGAGGTCCGGCGAGGGGCAGGGTTGGCTCCGGGAGGTCCTGGCGGTCACAACGGTGTACGGCTCGACGGCGGGGGTGGCCGGAATCGCCCGGTCCACGTGCGCAGGCGGGTGTGCCGGCCAAACCACGGCGACCTAGTTCAATCCAATGGCACAGTGAGCTTCACGGGGTGACGTAGAGGCTGTGTGCACAAGGAATCGAGGAATTGAGCAGAGGATTACCCGGTCTACGCTCGCCAGCGGTCGGGTGGAGTCCGGTGACCGTGGACTGGCCTCTCCGGCGAAGCAAACTCTGATTCCTCGCTCGAGGAGCTTCACCGAGGTGTGCTCAGTCTTCTCCGAGGGTCGGACGGGGTTGGGAAGGGTTCTGTTGGCCGGTCTACGGTGGCAGGGGGATCGGGCGGCCGTGGACACGCCGTGCACGGGCAAACGCCGGTGGGTTTGGGCTCCGGTGAGGTCGAGCGCATGCGGAGGGGTACGGTCGAAGTCCCTGGGGGCTTTATAGGCGCGGGCGCGGGCCATGGCGCTGGCTGGTCTTTGGCGCGACGCGGGGCACACGGGGGCGCGCGGGCGTGCTCTAGCGAGCTCAGAGCGCGTCGAACACGTGGCTCTTTGCTTCTGCCCATGTTCTTCCCTCTGCTGAGCGGCCAAAACGTATGAATCTTGCCCTAGAGCCTGTGAGAGATCTCTTCCCTGCACCTAGAGCTACCTAGTTCATGTGAGTGCCAAGGGTAGATGTGGTCGGGTTAGAGAGATATGGGGGTGGGAAGTCGGCTATGTCAGAGATGTCCAAACCGAGACAAAAATGGTGCCAAGTTGTGTCAAACGTCTTAGGGTAGGTGTCAACTTTTTCCAGGGCATTCTAGGGTTAATTTGGCGCCACTTTGTCAATTGGGTCGATGTGTTTTGAAGTTTGAATGAGGGTGAACATGTGTGATCTTTGGCCAAAGGTTAGTTTTTGGACTTAGGCAATTTCTGATTTTTCTTTTGTGCTCAAACATTTGGTGACCCTTTTGGGGCTTTTCTGAAATCTTTTTGGGGTTACTTTCTTACTATCATTTGTAGGTTATTAAGTGTACTACAACTTTTATATTTGGCCCAAGCCATGATCACAAGGTTTTCATGACCTTTTGGTCATACTTACATCTAGGGTTCCCATTGTCCAAAGGGGTTTGCTTAAGGGTTTTGGGCAATTCTCCCATTTAGATGTGCATGATAAGTTAGGGTATGATATCCAAGATGGGTTGCACTTGCTTAGGACCTTGAATTCTAAGTTTGAGGTACCTTGCTCAAACTAACCCACATGTGATGGTAGGTTTAAATGGTGTAGCCCTGGGTGAACACCCTGAGTAACACCTGAGGTGTTACAGCCCTCCACCCTTAAAGTAATCTCGTCCCGAGATTTAGGTGGAGTCCCTTGGAGGGGTGCGTGAAGGTGTGCTGGTGTGCTACCCTTTTCTTTTACCCAAGTTTCTCTTGTTAACTGCTCTTCGAATGTCATTCTCTTTGCAACTTCAGAAGGAAGTCCTTTTAGGTTAAATCCACAACTTAGACTACTCTTGTTATCTAAGTTTTTCTTATAATTGTATTCAAAGGGCAGGTGGGGGTGGGATTTTGGGGTTATGTACTGACTCCTTTAGGCAGAAAGTCGGGGAAGCGAGAGCGTAGAAAATCCTCAGTCTCTCATGTAGCTTGTTCTACTGAATGGTGACTCCACTGAACCTTATACATTCTGATCGACCTTGATCGTGTTGATCTCTCCTTCTGATCCAATACCTTGACGGGGTACTCTTGATAGGACAGGTCTGGTTCTATCTCAATGTCTGGTTCAGGTAGCACTTCAGTGGGTAGGCGGACACATTTCCGCAGCTGAGATACATGGAACAGATCATGAACAGCTGACATGCTGGGTGGCAACTTCAATTGATAGGCTACAGGTCCACAACTTGCTTTGATTTCATAGGGTCCAATGTAGCGAGGAGCTAACTTGCCCTTGATTCCAAATCTCTGGACACCCTTGGTGTGTGATACCTTAAGATAAACATGCTCTCCCACTTCAAACTGTAGAGGCTTCCGCCTCTTATCATGATAGCTCTTTTGTCTAGACTGAGCAGCTTCGAAGTTCTTTTTGATGACTCTGACCTTTGCCTCTGCTTCAAGTACCAAATCTGGCCCAAATATTTCCCTCTCTCCTGCTTGAGACCAATTCAGCGGGGTCCTACACCTTCTCCCATATAAGGCTTCAAAAGGTGCCATCTTTAGACTGGACTGGTAGCTGTTATTATAAGAAAACTCTGCCAAGGAAAGACACTTGTCCCAATCTTTTCTGTAGTGTAGCACACATGCCCTTAACATGTCTTCCAAAATCTGATTTACCCTTTCTGTCTGGCCATCTGTTTGAGGATGGTAAGCTGAGCTTCGTATTACATGGGTCCCAAGTGATTCCTGCAATTGCTCCCAAAATCGTGCCACAAATGGTGCTCCTCTGTCTGAGACTATAGTCCTTGGTATTCCATGCAAACGAACTATCTGGTCAATGTAGATCTCTGCATACTTCTCCGTCCTGTGGGTGGTGTGTACTGGCAAGAAATGAGTTGTCTTGGTCAATCTGTCCATAATGACCCAAATGGAATCATGGTGCCGGGAGGTATTGGGCAATCCCACGATAAAGTCCATGCAAATGTCCTCCCATTTCCAAGCTGGTATGGGAAGGGGTTGCAAAGGGCCTGCTGCCTTCAAATGATTGGCTTTGATCCTCTAGCAGGTGTCACACTCGGATATGTACTTGGCAATCTCCATCTTCATTCTGGACCACCAGTAAAAGGATCTGAGATCATGATACATCTTGTTGCTGCCCGGGTGCATGGAGAATTTTGAAAGGTGAGCTTCATCCAATATCTTCTTTCTGAGCTCAGGGTCCTTGGGAACAACCAATCGATCTCCAAACCATAGAATTCCCTTGCTGTCCTGACGGAAGCACTTGTATTTCTCTGCCTTCTGCTTGATCATGTCTTTGATAACCTGAACACCCTTATCTTCAATCTGTGCCCTGACCATTTGCTCTTGTAATGTGGGCTCCACCGAGATATAGTTTAAATCACCTGAAGAAACAACTTCCAGGCTCAGCTTGCACAATTCATCACACAGGGTGGTAACTCTCGCATCCATGCTCATACAATTGCACTGGGCCTTTCTGCTCAAGGCATCTGCCACCACATTGGCCTTGCCGGGATGGTAATGCACCTCCAAATCATAGTCCTTGATTAATTCTAACCATCTCCTCTGCCTCATGTTAAGATTTGCCTGAGTGAAGATGTATTTGAGACTCTTGTGATCAGTGTAAATGTTACAGTGAGCTCCCATCTATTAGTGTCTCAATATCTTGAGAGCATGAACCACATCTGCTAACTCCAGATCATGTGTAGGGTAGTTTTGCTCATGGGGTCTGAGTGCTCGGGAGGCATAAGCAATTACTCTGTTATCTTGCATTAATACACATCCCAATCCCGTACCAGAAGCATCACAATAAAGTTCAAAGGGCTTGGTGTTATCAGGTTGAGCCAGCACTGGGGCTGTTGTCAAATGCTGCCTCAGTGTATGAAAAGCATCTTCGCACTTTTGGCTCCAATTATACTTGACTCCCTTCTTTAATAGTTCAGTCATTGGTTTGGCAATTCTGGAGAAATCTGAAAGAAATCGTCGATAATACCCTGCCAATCCCAGAAAACTCTGAATCTGCCTCACTGTAGTCAGGGGTTTCCAATCCATCACCTCTCGTACCTTCTCAGGATCAACAGATATCCCATCCCGAGAAATTGTGTGACCCAAGAATTTGATTTCCTTCAGCCAGAATTCACATTTAGACAACTTAGCATAAAGACGATGATCGCGCAGTCGCTGAAGCACGGTGTGCAGATGCTCAGTATGTTCATCTTCATTCTTGGAATAGACCAGAATATCATCAATGAAAATGACCACGAACTTGTTTAACTCTGACATGAATACTGAGTTCATTAGGTACATAAAATAAGCCGGGGCATTGGTCAGCCCAAAAGACATCACCAAAAACTCATAAAGCCCATATCTGGTCGAGAAGGCCGTCTTCGGAATATCACTGGCACGGATCTTGATTTGATGGTAGCCCGAGCGTAGGTCTATCTTGGAGAATACCTTGGCTCCCACCAACTGATCAAACAAAACATTAATGTGGGGCACTGGGTACTTGTTCTTGATGGTCACCGCATTGAGAGGGCGGTAATCAACACACATTCTCAAAGTCTCATCCTTCTTCTTTACAAACAAGGCCGGACATCCCCACGGTGAAGTACTGGGGCGAATGAACCCCTTGTCCAACAACTCTTGTAGTTGCTTTTTCAGTTCTGCCAATTCCGCGGGAGGCATCCTATAGGGTCTCTTGGAGATAGGAGCGGTCCCGGGTTGCAATTCAATTGCAAACTCAATGTCTCTATCAGGTGGCATTCCTGGCAATTCATCCGGAAAAACATCTGGGTAGTCACAAACCACTAGGATCCTTTCCACTGGGGATTCTATCATAACGAAGGCACAAGAACGGGTACAACCCTGGTCGGGCAAATATAATGTGGTTTCACCACAGGTCGGTGAGTGCACTTCAATGGCCCTAGCTGCAATATCAATCACTGCCTGATGTTTGGTCAACCAGTCAGTTCCCAATATGATATCCACACTATCCAAACCCAAAATAAGAAGGTTGGTTTTAATTATCAGACTACCAAACTTTATAGGCACATTCTTGCTGATTTGATTGGTGGCAATCCTGCCTCCTGGTGTTGAAATTGTAATACCCCCATTGGTGTGGTGAAAAGGTAACTGACACTTGGCACTAAATTTGGCACTGATAAAACTATGCGATGCACCAGAATCAAAAAGAATAATAGTAGGATAATTCAAAACTGTAAAGATACCAGTCATGATGGGTGCTCCCTCTGGAATATCAGCCATGGTAGTGAAGTTCAGCCTGCCTTGCCTCACTTGCACCTTCTGCCTCTTGCCTTGGTTTTGATTAACATTCTGTCCCTGCCTCTGCTGGTTTCTGGGGCAATTCTTGGCATAATGTCCGGTGTTACCACAAGTGAAACACTTGTTGTCATTGGCCTGGTGGTACTGCTACTGCTGTGGCTGATTGTTTCTCTGAACTGGAAACTGGGTGCGGTTGGGTGCCTGCTGCTGTTGCTGTGGTCGGATCACCCAACGTCCTTGCTGCTGCTGAGGTCCCCTGCTCTGGGTGTCAGATACGATCCTGAAGCGCTGTGGCTGAGCTGAAGGTCCTGCCACAGGGGCCTTCCTCTTCCTTTCTGCCTGACGAGCTGTGATACAGTCCTCCTGGGAGATGGCCATGTTGACCAACTCATTGTAGCTGTTGGCCCTGACGGTGTTGAGACGGCCACGGAGCTTAGTGCTGAGCCCCCTCCTGAACCTATCTCTCTTCTTCTCGTCCGTATCTGCATGATACCCGGCATACTGGCACAGATCATTAAAAGCCTGAGCATACTGCAACACTGTCCTGTTGCCCTGAGTGAGTGCCAGGAACTCATTGAGCTTTCGATCCATAATTCCGGCTGGTATATGGTGCCCCCTGAAAGCTGCTTTGAACTCTCTCCATTCCACCTCTCGGTCATCTGGCTGCATAGCAAGAAAATGGTCCCACCATGTCCTTACGGGTCCGCGAAGCTGCTGGGTGGCGAACCTGACCTTAGTGACCTCTGAGCAAACTCCATGGAGTAGCGGGAATTTAGATTCCACTACTCTCAACCATACATCCGCATCCAGTGGGTCCTCTACCCAGGTGAACAATGGTGGCTGGGTACTGAGGAACTCCTGGTAGGTAGCTGCCGCGGGGAGACGTTGATGATCTCCACCACCATAGTGCTGAGGTGGTGGCTGGCGCTGAGCTAGCTGCCTCAAGATCTCATTCTGCTGAGCCATTAGCTCCTGCAGAGTGGGAGGCGGTGGCGGCGGTGGAGGAACGCGCTCTCCCGGCCATCTGAAAAATCACATATATTCTTAATAACACATCTTCAAGTTTAAGGTTTAATCGCGGTGAAAGAGTCAAAAGGCGAATTGATAGATTCTAACATAAACATAAAGGATTTCAAAAGGCATAAACTTTTCTTCCCAAATTAAGACTAACATCATCCATCAACCATGCTTCCAAAAGAGTTTATCACAATTACATCAATAGCCCAAAGGACTCAACTCTATCTAGCCTAGTACCCAAGGGTGCAAAAGCTAAGCTAGCTTCGAGGAGTCCCACCATTTCTGAATTCTATCCCTACTCCTGATACCTAGTGAGCGAACGAGGCAACACTCGACTCAGGGGAAGGTGGTCTCCTTGACCCAGCAGTGTCCAAGCTGGAGGCAGGCTCCTCTCCTCCCTCAATGTCGACGTCCTCGTTAGCCTCCATATCCTGGATCTCCTGGTGATGCATATCCAGGTGCTCATTAGCCTCGGCAAGCTGCTGCTGGGTGTTGATAAGCTGATCCTCGAGAACCTCGATGGTGTTCTCCCTTGTCCCCACTAATTCCTCCAGCTCTTGGATCTCATTTGACAGCTGCTCCACCTGCAAGTCCTTTTCCACCAAACCGAGACAAAAATGGTGCCAAGTCATGTCAAACATCTTAGGGTAGGTGTCAACTTTTTCCATGGCATTCTAGGGTTAATTTGGCGCCACTTTGTCAATTGGGTCGAAGTGTTTTGAAGTTTGAATGAGGGTGAACATGTGTGATCTTTGGCCAAAGGTTAGTTTTTGGACTTAGGCAATTTCTGATTTTTCTTTTGTGCTCAAACCTTTGGTGACCCTTTTGGGGCTTTTCTGAAATATTTTTGGGGTTACTTTCTTACTATCATTTGTAGGTTATTAAGTGTACTACAACTTTTATATTTGGCCCAAGCCATGATCACAAGGTTTTCATGACCTTTTGGTCATACTTACATCTAGGGTTCCCATTGTCCAAAGGGGTTTGCTTAAGGGTTTTGGGCAATTCTCCCCTTTAGATGTGCATGATAAGTTAGGGTATGATATCCAAGATGGGTTGCACTTGCTTAGGACCTTGAATTCTATGTTTAGGGTACCTTGCTCAAACTAACCCACATGTGATGGTAGGTTTAAATGGTGTAGCCCTGGGTGGACACCCTGAGTAACACCTGGGGTGTTACAGAGGGATGACCCAATGTGGTGCAATAAAGTGAGTCACGTGAAGGATGTGTGGGTCATGCATCCCGACCAGGTTGGGAGGATCACCGTCCAGTGCATGCGTGCATTGTACCGCCTATAGGCCTTGCAAGGCGATCCCATGACACATCTCGCTGGGCTCGCTCAGGCTACAAAGATCAACCTCGACAATCGGGAGGACTTCGTAATCGACTTGTCTTCGGAATTGGTGGAGAAAGATCTATAGGTGGAACAAATGAATTAGCGCATCCTGACTCTAGAGCAGTAGGTGGAGATCCGGGATAACACCATTGATATCCTGGAAATCCAGCTCCACGATGTGCAGGAAGAGCTTGCGGAGGCCAACACTCACCTGGAAATGCACCACCAAGACATGGAAGCTAATGTGGCAGGCAACGAGGGAGAGGAGGATCCCAAGGAGATAGAGTCAGCTTCCAGGCCGAACACGGCTCCCTCTGGAGTGCCTCCTTCACCTACATCCAGCGTTGCCTCTACCAATAGTGGTTAGACAGGTTAGATTTAACATGTTAGGATAGTGGGAAAACCACGTAAGCTTAGTGTTGGGGACTTGTTCTCAAATGCTATGAATTAAGAATAAGGCAACACAAAAAGAGGTTAATGATTAATGTCCTTCGTCCTTCCAAGAATTATTTCCCTTAGGATATAATGATCTTCGAATGAAGGTCATGAAGGACGTACCTTCATCATCTCAGTATATGTTAATGAAAGACGAAGCATATGAAACATGAGAAATAACATGGATAATCATATGACATTATTAATATATCTTCATTGTATCATCATGAATAAATAAGAACAATATTGAATTACATTTGTACCTTCAGCTTAACAGAAGGTAAAAAATCCAAGTGTGACGCACGAGCGAATACAAGTTAGTGTGTACAGTACAGGGGTACTATTCACCTATTTATAGGCACGGGACGTAGCCTGGTCAAAATTACATTTATGTCCTCTACAACTTGTTACAATCATGGCACATATTACCATGGGCTGATTGGTCTTTTCCTCTTTAAATCGGTGCAGCCCTTCGTATCAAGGCATGTCGTTATGCCGAAGCTCCTTGAAAGGTAGCTTCGGCGTATACCTTCGCGCTGTGTTTGCTTCTGTGCTGATCTTCTGAAGGTGTTTCTTCTTAATGGTCCTTCGGCGACGAAGCAGACCCCCAACAGTAGCCCCTTCGCGGTGCTAGATCATTTTTCGTAACGAGCTTGATCCGTGAGAATATCTTCAAGGCTTAGGAATGCCGAAGGTCCGAAAAACACCTTCCCTGAGCTCGTTGTCGATAAACGATTAAAATATTCCAAGCGCGAGATGGCCCACCATGCGGCGGGTACGCGCGGTCTAGTAATTCTCCTCCAAGCGCCGAGTGGTCCACCGTTCAGTGGATGCGGGTAACTGTTCCGTGGGTGCGGGCAACTTGGCGGTTCACCTTCCCACCTGCAGCACTATATAAACAGACGGGTAGTTGTGAAGTTACCACAACATTCATTGCCATTGCACTGTTGTGCTGTCGAAAAATTTAACCATAGCCGAAGCTTATTCACTGCGTTCTCGAGCGAAGCATCATTTTGATTTAGCTTTGGCAAAAGAAATAGCTTCGTTAAAACTGTAAAAGTCACCAGCTTCATAAAACTCGCAAAGAACTCAGCATCAGATGGCTAGGGTACGCTCAACTGCAAGGGTGACCCACGAAGGAGAAGAAGCCGAAGCTACCGAGACAGCCCCAATTTCCGAACTTATGAGGCAATCGGGATTGGTTGTGACAGAGGAAGTTATTGACGAAGGTGCACCTACTGCCGAAGCTGAACAAGCTAACATCGAAGAAGAAACTGCTGATGAAGAAGAGGAAGACTACAACACTCTGACCCCATCAAAACCCAGCCACATGGACTTTGAAAAATCTACTGTGTCTGAGGTTGATGTACCCATGATGATAAAGCTGGGTTACTTCGGAGAAGCTGAGAAGAAACTTATTAGTTTTGCCAGAGAAGAAACCACTCTAGAGCCCAAAAATGACGAAGTAGTGGTTTTCAAGAGCTTTTTCAGAGTTGGATTGCGGTTTCCCTTGAACGAGATGATTAGGGAAGTTTTGGATAATTATGATATCTATCTTCATCAGTTGACCCATAACGTGATCGTTAGGCTCAACGTCTTCATCTGGGCCCTTCGAAGCCAAGGAATGGACCTGAATGCTGAAGCTTTCTGCTGAGTGCATGAGCTACATTACCAGACGAAGGCCAGAGAAGATGGGCTGCATGAAAACTTTGGCTGTTATAACTTCGCATATCGCAAGGATATGAAGGCCCCAGTGCTTAGCTATCACACCAAATGGCCAACCGGTTGGAAAAGTGAGTGGTTCTATATCAAGGCCGATGAGAAGAAGAAGGAGAAGTTGAAGACGCTAATGATGAGCCCACTGAGTTTAAACTTTGGGCTGACTAGGCCCCTGTGCCGCATGTCGTCGGGGTCACCATGCCAACAAGATGTAGCAGAATTCAGGGTGGTGGCTGAACAGATCAGCACTAGAGATCTGGTGCAAGAGTACCTGGCCAACAGGGTGTCCCCGCCGTTGAGTGAATGGAATATGCCAAAGCTGAAGGGAACAAAGAAAAAGAATGAACTTGTTTGACTGCCTTACCGCTTCAAATTTGAGAAACAATTCAAAGAACCTTGCCAAGAGTGGCTAGAAATGATTGAAACTATGTGCAACGAAATTTTGGGTAATTATACTAAAAAAGAAGATCAACTGATGACTGCAGCCTTCGGCACCCGACCAAAACGAAGGTTGAATCGGGTAATGGATGCCTTGAACTTTGAATACACTGACTATGAACGATTAAGCAAGGGTGCCGAAGGGCAAAAGAGAAAAAAGGATTGTTAGTGTTCTGAACAGACAGGCTGCTAGGATGGTGAAGGAAGATGAAGAAGCTCTGAAAAAGAGAAAATCCAGTCCTGAGCCGAAGGTAGCTGCTTCGAAGAAGAGAAAGGTTGTGGCTCCGGAGCCAAAAGCAGCTAAGATAGAAGAGGAAACTCCTTCAACGCCTTCTGCTGTTGAAGTAGAAGAAATTCTAAAGGTAATGACCGAATCCTTACCTATCAAGCTGCTAAGTCCACTGGGGCCACAACTGACGAAGCTTTTACAAAAGAAGAACGAGCCTTCGGTAGCGAGGAAGGCGGTCGGGCCAAAAAGGCAAAGGATTATTACTATTATGCAAGCTATTGAGGAGACTCCACCACCGGTGTCAGCGTCAAAGATAATACCAGCTGCCAAAGTTGCTGCTTCTGCCGAAGCTGCTACTGCCGAAGCTGCCAACCTGGAGTGTACATTATCTGATATTCATAAAGTACTCTTGGATTTGGATGCGGAGGAGACTACTGCTTCTGTAGAAGAAGTCCTGGCCATAGTGCCTGAAAAAGGGAAGGAAGTTGCCGAAGATATTTCTGAAGAAAAAGGCTTCAATTTTCAAAATATAATTGGTCAAGAATTATCCAAGGCTGAGAAGGAGGAGCTACAGGAATATGCTATATCCTGTGGCTACCAGCCAGGAACGATGCTCTTCGGCGGAATTAACGAAGAAGCCTTAGGATGCATTCAAGATCGCACTCGAGCAAAGATTATCAGCACTCTGTCGAAGAGAGTTGGTTTTCCGAAGCTTGAAGCTGACATCAGTCGCTACCGACGATAGCATATCGTCGGCAGTTTATTCTTTTCTAATTTCAAGGTAAAATTTTTCCCTTAGCTTTTCATTGTTTTTACGATGAAGGTGATTGCTGATGAAGGTTATTTTGCATAGAGTATGCTACTAAGTAAAGCCTTGATAATGCAACAGGACCTCGAAGATAAGAAAAATGAGGTTATAATTGAAGGCTTGGAAAGTAAAATCAAAGATCATGAAGCTGCTCTTGAAAAGAAAGATTTTGTTCTTCAAACAATAACAGTGAACTCCTCCTGAAGTCAGAAAGCTTCGAGCAAGAAATGAAGAATTTTGATGCGAAGCTTGAAGCCGAAGTCGAAAAGAGTTTGAATTTGCAAAAATCCTTAAAGGAGCTTCAGGACAAATGTCTAAACTTCGGCAACCGGTGCGTGCAACAGCTGAAACAGGTCTTCAACTAAGTGGGAGCCAGGTCTGAGAAATTTGAACCTTCAGTTGAAGACCTGCCAAGCACCTTGGAACATATTGACAACGAAGTTGAGGCGCTTGACGAAGTTATAGCTGGGCATGGTGACTTCTGTGCCCTGTTAGCTTCTCGCGGCACAACTGTAGCTTTCATGAAGGCTGGTTGCACGCACGAAAAAATCGTAAACAGGCCAAACTTCATCCTATCACCAGCGGATTTAACTGACATCCCCAGCCTGGCCCAAAGCATTGGTAATAGATTCATAACTCAAATTTGGACGAAGGGTGGGTGAAACTTAGCTGGTGACGAAGCTCGAAGTCATGTTAAGCTGGTATTAAATTTGTACATGTTGCTTACCATCTTCTGAGATTTCTATTTACCTTATACCGCTTTGTTATGTACAGGATAACGAAGTCATAGATCAATGATCCGAAGATTGACGGATAATGATGAAGCTGCTACAAAAAGTTCTAGAGAAATTTTGAATTAACTTTGTAAAAGATATTGTAATTTAGGAATCAAACACTGCTTTGTAAATTTGTCCATACATTGTAATATATTTTTACCTTTCCATCCGTGTATGAACTGTTTTGATGTGGACAAAACTTGTATTTTTGAGCCGAATGTGAAAAACACCTTCCCTTCTTTTCGTACACAATGAAGCATATCTTTGCTTCTTTGTACTTATCGAAGCTTTGTCATCAAGGCCGAAGCATCTGTTTGTATTCTATGTTATGATGATGATGATCCTACGAATGTCTAAATGAATGTGTATGAATGCAATGAATGATGTGATGTAATGTGCAAATGAATGTCCAAACACACACTTACGAAGCCACACCCAGACTCTGCATCCCCTTAGGAATGTCTTTTGAGTCTTAAGCTCTGCATCCCCTTAGGAACGTCTTTTGAGCTTCTTCACCTTCTATTTCGGTGGTATAAGTTCTGCATCCCCTTAGGAACGTCTTTTGAACTTCTTCGCCTTCTATTTCGGCGGTATAAGTTCTGCATCCCCTTAGGAACGTCTTTTGAACTTTTTCGCCTTATATTTCGGCGGTATTTGGCTCTGCATTAACTTAGGAACGACTTTTGAGCAGAAAACTTACGCTGCGCTCCCTTAGAAATGACTTTTGTAGCTTCGTCGTGCTCTGCATCCCCTTGGGGATGACTTTTGAGCTTCTCCCTGCTTTTTTTTCTCTCTCAGCACTCGATGGTGCATGCTTAGATTTTACATTTTACATTCTTTTGGGGGATTTGGCTCTCGTGGAGCTAAATAAGAAATAAAAAATTACAAGCTATGGCCCCATTAAAAACCTTTCTCCCCCTTTGGAAAGGAAAAGGGTGCCATAGAAAAAAAATGAAAAAAGATTACATCAAATTGCACATAATATCGCCGAAGCTCATCCGCATTCCAAGATCTAGGTATGTCGTTGCTGTCCATATCCTTCAATCTGTATGAACCGGACCTCGGCGAAGATACCACCAGAAAAGGTCCTTCCCACTTCAGCTGCAATTTACCCACTGTGTCCGGATTGGCCACTCTTCGAAGCACCAAATGCCTTGGCTTAATATTTTTCAACCGAACTTTTCTGTCACGCCATTTTATTGTTTCGGCTTGGTATTTATTGATGTTCTCGACAGCCTGAAGTCTAGTCCCTTCTATAGTGTCTTTGGCTACGTGGTAATCAGCTTCGTCTTCTGTCGAAGCTGCTGTTCTTATTAACCCCGCTTTAGCTTCTTCTGAGGTTATAGCTTCGTCACCAAATAATAATTTAAAAGGTGTAAAACCTATTGATCTTGATATGGTTGTATTGTGGCTCCACACCACTTTAATCAACTCATCTGGCCACATTCCTCTAGGCTGATTGAAAATTAGCTTCATTATTCCCGTCATTATAATGCCATTTGCTCTTTCTACCAGCCCGTTTGACTCCGGATGCCTAACTGATGCAAAATGAATCTTCGTGCCAATTTGGTCACAGAAATCCTTGAACGTTTCGGCATCAAACTGTGTTCCATTGTCCACAGTTATAGCCTTCGACACGCTGAAGCGACAAACAATATTTTGCCAGAAGAATTTCTGAACTGTAACCGAAGTTATTGTAGCCAAAGGCTTCGCTTCAATCCATTTGGAGAAGTATTCAATAGCCACCACAACATATTTCAAATTACCTTGTGCTGGTGGAAGTGGGCCTAACAAATCCAGGCCCCATCTTTGCAATGGCCAAGTAGGCTGTATTAGTTGGGTGAGAGACGAAGGTTGTTTCTGGTCTTTTGCACATTTTTGACAATTTTCACATTTTTGAACTAGCTCTGCTGCATCCGAAGCTGCCTTCGACCAGTAAAATCCTTGTCTAAATACTTTTCCGAGCAAGGGCCTAGACCCAATATGAGATCCACACAGATCTGCATGTATCTCCTTCATTAATTCAATACCTTCATCTCTTGATAAACACTTGAGGAGTGGAGAACAGACTTCACGTTTATATAATTCCCCTTCTATTATCACATACGCTCTTGTCCTTGCTTCTATTCTCTTATTGTATGCTTCATCGTCCGAAAGACAATTAACTTGGAGGAAAGATATGATTTCAGTCCTCTAATCTTCACTATGTACTAGGAAATTGCAAGAACTGCTCTCTCCATGAGTTCGACCGAAGGTGCTTTTATTGTTTCAAAAAATACTTCCGAAGGTAGAGGGAGCCCCTGTGCTGCTGACTTGGCTAGCAGATCTGCATGCTCATTTTCTCCTCTTGGAATATTCTTGATAGAAAAGCCTTCGAAAGAAGCCTCCAACCTTCGAACTGTATCCAGATATTTTTCAAGGTTCGGGTCTCTTGCCTTGCTACTTTTGTCTATATGGCCGGAAATGACTTGAGAATCAGTTTTCAGGATGACCCTTCTTATTCCCATTTCCCTTAATTTCCGAAGCCCCAACAGAAGTGCTTCGTATTCAGCAATATTATTTGTGCAACTAAAGTCAAGCCTTGCTGCATAACATATTTTGACTTTCGAAGGCGCAACTAGGACAGCAGTCGCTCCTGCACCGAAGGTTCCCCAGGAACCATCGCAGAACATTGTCCAAGCTTCGGCGTCTTTGTTTATTTCTTCTTCCTGAGCCCCTAGCGTCCAATCAGTGATGAAGTCTGCTAACGTCTGGGACTGAATTGAAGATCTATGCACATAGTCAATAGCAAATTCATTAAGCTCCGCAGCCCATTTTCCAATCTTTCCAGTAGCTTCTCTGTTCCTCATTATGTCCTTCAGAGGCTGTGACGAAGGAACAATTATGTGATATGCTTGAAAATAATGCCGAAGCTTCCTGGAAGCCATTAACACATCATACAACACCTTCTCCAATTCTATGTAATTTTTCTTTGATAAACTTAAAACTTCGGAAACAAAGTACACTGGAGCTTGCTTTTTGACTTGGCCATCTAGCTTCTCCTGTACAAGCGCCGCACTCACTGCAGAGTGCGAAGCCGCCACATATAAGAGAAATGGAGCCCCTAGCGCAGGTGGAGTTAGTGTTGTTAAATCAATCAAGTATTGCTTCAACTCTTCGAAGGCTTTCTGTTGAGCCGGACCCCATTGAAAAACTTCGGCTGACTTCAGTATTTCAAAGAATGGTAGATTTCTTTCTGCTGATCTGGATATGAATCTGTTTAATGATGCTAATCTACCTGCCAGTCGTTGAGCCCCTTTCTTTGTGCTTGGCGGCTCCATCCGAAGGATAGCTTCAATCTTGCTTGGGTTGGCTTCAATTCCCTTCGTTGATACTAGGCAGCCAAGGAACTTGCCCTTCTTCACCCCAAAAACACACTTTTCTGGATTTAACTTCAGACCAGCTTGCCTGAAATTGGCAAATGTCTCTTGCAAATCAGCAATGTGATTTTCTTGCTTCATGCTTTTGACTATGATATCATCAACATAGGTCAGTACATTCCTGCCTATATGAGAATGAAGAACCTTAGCTGTCATTCTACTAAAGCTTCCTCTAGCATTTTTGAGCCCCTCGGGCATCCGAAGATAGCAATAAGTGCCACTGGAGTTATGAAGCTGGTCTTCGGCTCATCTTCCTTCATCCATATTTGATGATAGCCTGAATAACAATCTAGTAGACTCATGAGCTCTGAAGAAGCTGCTACATCTACTAGAGAATCTATTCTTCGCAATGGGAATTCGTCCTTTGGACAAGCCTTGTTGAGATCTGTAAAATCAATGCACATTCTCCATTTATCGTGGCCTTCTTCACCATAACAGTGTTGGCTAGCCATTCTGGGTATTTCACTTCTCTGATAACACCAGCACTAAGAAGTCTCTTCACTTTGTTCCGAGCACCTTCAGCTTTGTCGTCAGACATTTTCTGAAGCCTTTATTTTCTTGGCTTGAAGGATGGATCCACATTGAGTGAATGTTCAATGACATCTCTGTTGACACCACAGAGATCATTGGCTAACCAAGCAAAGACATCTTTGTTGTTGAATAAGAATCTTAGCAAAGTCTTCTCTTGCTCTTCAGATAGCTGAGACCCCAGTAATACCCTTTTGTTCTGCTATGTCTTCACATAGGAGCATTGGCTTTGGCTGATCCGTCGAAGCAGCCTTCTCCCTTTTGTATTTATACTACTCACAGGCTTCGGCTCCATCTATATTATGGATTGCCTTTGAATCTGTCCAGTTTCCTTCGGCTCTTCTGGCAGCTTCTTGACTCCCATGGACAATAATGGGCCCTTGCTCCGAAGGTATCTTCATACATAAATATGTTGAATGAAGTATTGCTTCGAAAGCATTAAGTGTCCCTCGACCAATGATTGCATTATAGGGGTACTCCATGTCAACAATGTCAAAGACAACCTATTCAGTTTTTGTGTTATGGATGAAGCCGAAGGTCACTGGCATTGTGATTTTGCCGAGTGCTACAATCTACCTTCCTTCGAAGCCACAAATAGGTTGTGTAGCATCATGAATCTTGTCTTCTGGCTCTTGCATCTGTCTGAAGGCCTTAGCAAATATGATATCCGCTGCACTGCCTGTATCAACCAGAACATTATGGACCAGAAATCCCTTGATGACACAAGATATGACCATAGCATCATTGTGAGGGTAATATTTGAGTTGAAGGTCCTCCTGGGAGAAGGTGATTGGGATGTGGGACCATTTTGACTTGATGAAGGGTCCCTGCACCCCAATATGCTGCACCCTTCTCTACGCTTCTTTCTTCTGCTTCTTATTAGCCGGCTCTGAGCTTGAACTGCCTGTTATCGGGAGCACCAGCTTCGTAGTCGATGGTGCTTCGACTTGATTGTTAAACGAAGCCATCAACTCAAAAGTGGAAGTGAGTTCACTAGAGGTGGGCACCAATAACAGGCGTGGTAAGACAGGTTAGATTTAACATGTTAGGAGAGTGGGAAAACTACGTAAGCTTAGTGTTGGGGTCTTGTTCTCAAATGCTATTAATTAAGAACAAGGCAACACAAAAAGAGGTTAATGATTAATGTCCTTCATCCTTCGAAGCATTATTTCCCTTAGGATATAACGATCTTCGGACGAAGGTCATGAAGGACGTACCTCATCATCTCAGTATATGTTAATGAAAGATGAAGCATATGAAACATGAGAAATAACATGGATAATCATATGACATTATTAATATATCTTCATTATGTCATCATGAATAAATAAGAACAATATTGAATTACATTTGTACGTTCAGCTTAACAGAAGGTAAAAAATCCAAGCATGACGCACGAGCGAATACAAGTTAGTGTGTACAGTACAGGGGTACTGTTCACCTATTTATAGGCACGGGACGCAGCCCGGTCAAAATTACATTATGTCCTCTACAACTAGTTACAATCATGGCACAAATTACCATGGCTCGATTGGTCTTTTCCTTTTTAAGTCGATGCAGCCCTTCGTATCAAGGCATGTCGTTATGCCGAAGCTCCTTGGAAGGTAGCTTCGGCGTATACCTTCGTGCTGTGTTTGCTTCTGTGCTGATCTTCCGAAGGTGTTTCTTCTTAAAGGACCTTCGGCGATGAAGAAAACCCCCAACACTTAGTTTCTGGTACCAACTTTTGAGCTAGGCTTTAGGGTGGATCCCCTAAAATGTTGTAACCCGGAAAGACTTTTGTGAACGATGCAAGGAATGAATGTTATCCTCGTTTGTTTCGATATAATTTTATGTCATTTTTCTTCTCATGATATAAAGTCTCTGTTTGGAACCATGAATCAAGGTAACAACGACAGAATTTCTATTTTTAGATGGCAGCTAGACCTCGTCGCGGGCAGAACGAGCAGGTTCCCCGCCACCACCCCCAGCTCCCACGATGCAGGAGCTAATGGCTCAGCAAAATGAGATCCTGCGACAGCTGGTGCAGCGCTAGCCCCACCCTCAACAGTTTGGTGGAGGCCAGCAGCAACGCCCACCGGCTGCGGTGACATATCAGGAGTTCTTGAGCACCCAACTGTCACACCCGGGTTTTAGGGGTCCAAAACCCGGGCGTGAAATAAACACCAGGTGTGCTAGGACCAAGTCTCACACATATGATGAATAGTGGTACAGAAATGAATGTCACATCTTTACTATATAATAGGAGTTCTATACAAAATAAATAAATAATTACATCATAAGGAGACAACGATCCAGCAAACCAAAGTTGACTGGGAGACGACGGCCTAGACCTCTCACGAACTCGTCACAGCATCCTCCGTGCGCCTCATCCCGCGGTACCAGTTCTTGACCTGTGGGGGGGCGGTGTGAAACAACAAGAGTGAGCTCACATATGTTCATCGCTCATCAAGTTGTGGGGAATAATGTGCACGAACTCGCCAAAGGTGAAAGCTCATGTGAAGTGTAAGGCTTACCAAAGAGGATGGTTAGAGCTGAGCATTGCTTTTAAAGCTGGTCAAAATTTTATTAGCAGTTACTAAGTATAAGTAAATATCAACCCGATTAAGTAGTAGAATAAAAGTCATAAAAACTCCTGCGATGCAATGCATATGACAAATTGAATTTAGTTCCATAAATTAATCATGTGAGGGTCCAAGCTGCTCATGACCGTGAGCACAGCTAGTATACCAGTTTTACACTATGTAGAGGTTGCACATCTTTACCCACAAGTCATGTTACCCATATGCCAAGAGAAGGCCAATCTCATACACCTCTACCGAGGAGGCGAGGCAAGGTAACACTATGAGGCCTTTACAAAGTTCCACTAGCTTCAGAAAACCTGCTACAGTTTATAGGAAGATCCAATGCAGGGATCCCTCTCCTGACCGCCATCGCAGCAAAATCAACCCAAGGACCTCCCTACACTGACCACTTCCCTACTGCCCTTGCCCCTTTCGGGTAAGGTAGTCATCCACTAGCTTTCATAATTAATCAGCCAAGGGTTCCCATTCCTCCCTTGTGGTAGCACTATTTTCCCAGGTGGTCGCTCCATGTTCCAATTAACATAATGATCTTAACATGAACAGTAAATAACAACTGATAATAAAAGTATGATCATGAATAATGTGTATCTCTATACCCAAAACCACATAAAGCAATAGCAGGTACTACCCAAAATTCAGTGGTGAACAAGGTATAAAGATAGTTAAACTAGGGTAATCTATCGGGTCCCATCAAAATTAACCTATGTAGATCATTATGATTAATTAGAACATGATTGAGTAAAAGAAGTGATCAAGGACACAACTTGCCTAGGACTTGAGATTCCAGGTACCAACTTGCTCTTCAGGTGACTTGTGACCTCACTGCTAGTTGTAGAAATACAGACAAACATGTTATAAGAACAATTAACATCACATCAAACATAAGCACAAACTGAATAATAATGATATATGCGTTGCTACGAGATCGTAGGAACAAGAATCACTAAATTCGGAGTTACGGTTAAAGAATTATGATTTATGGTAGATCTATGTGGTTTAAATATTAAATTATATTATAAATTGGTTAGTGTGTATTATAGGAGACACTATTCTATAAATAATTAACTCAACCTTAATCTTAATTATAACTTAACTGGATATCATATTTTTAATCAAATTATAATTATGGATAGGTTAACTTTGATTTAGAAGAGTTAATCTAGTAGACATAGGTTAAATAAATATCTAATTATAAAATTATGCGATATGGTATAATCAATACTGTTACTGCATAATAAATATTCCTATGAAGCTAGCGCAACTTGAACGGATCAAATCGGAATTAAAACGAAGAAATTATGGATTTCCGAAGTTTTAAGTGTTGGATACAAAAGAAACTAGGTGCATAATTTTTAATCTATGTTTCATGACAAAATGAGGTTACTAGATGATAAACAATATTACAGTGAATTTAATGCAACTGGAATGGATTAATTTGGAGTTAAAATGAATTAAATAAGATTCTAGGTTTATTTTTATACTAGAAAACATTTTCTAAATTATTTTATTCCATTTATTCACTTCCTGGGCTGCGGCTAGGATTTTCCAATAAGTCAGGGTTAGTTTTGCAATAATCAGGACCGATTGGTAAGCGTTCCTGAGCATAGGTGGATGGCGGGTTAGTATTCGAGTTCCACAGGGTTTCTTTTGCAAGTTGACCACGTCGAAAGGGTATCGTGTGTTTTGGACCATCCGATCGGTAACACACGGCTCGGATTATAACGTGATTCGTTGTGCGTTTGCTTAATCCCGTGCGTTGACTACAGATCCAATGGTCGCGATGCCATTTACTCGAACGGGTACGCCCGCCCCGATCCGAGCCATTAGCGGCTGGATCAACGGCAGTCGAAGCGTCTCCCCCCACGATCGAGGGGGCGCGGTGGCGCGCGTACAAGTGCGGTGGCACCATGCCTGGATCCCCCCTAGCGCACCCCCAAATGTTAACTGGCCCAAAACAAAGAGTACGAGCAGGCGAACTTGATAGTAACTTACCTACCGGTGCTAAGGGCAGGAGAGGTGTCGCCCCACGGCCAAGGGCGGATCCGCGGCAAAGCTTGTGCGACAGCGAGAAATCGGCAGAGCATCGGTCGTTCGATTGCCAAATTAGTGGTAGGGGTAGCTTGTATCTCCATGATTCTTTAGAGACACCTGCCGAGGACCCATTGATGCCCACAAGCAAGAACGATGATGGCGGCACAAGCTCATCTCTCTCACCCAATCGCGAGCTCACTGTTGGCACTAAAATCCTTTGTTCCTGGCGGCTAGGATGGGGAGGGGATGCTAGCCTATTTATGCGCACGAGTCCGGTTAAGGAGGGGAGGGTACGGATTAACCCCGTCCGGATTTCTCGCCAACAACCCACTAGAAACCACGCTAGGAACGAAGGTGGGTGATGGATCTTACACGGTGGCCCGACCTACCAGAGAAATTGCGCCATGCAGAGCGGTTGGGACGTGGCTGACCCGTGGGGCTGGTGTGGGGGACAGATATCCCCCGGGTCCACTAGAAGGCTAGAATGCCTCGTGAAAGACTCTGGGCCCATTAATTCACAAGGCCATCCCTTCGTGGGCCAGGGGAGGAATCACTGGCAGAATAGATCGACACAAAATTGGATCCACTCAAGCCCAGATAGCTCATTGGGTTTAAACATTATCCGCAGCATTGATTCGATTCTCCCGCGCAGCACCCTCAGACGTTGGAACTAAACGAGGATAAGTCGGTAGGATAATAGGGAGATAAGTTCAGTCAGTTCACTATTACTTAGGAGCACATAGTTATCATACACGCATGTAACGCCCCACGGTCGAGTATATAAGGCCTAGGGGGCACCCCATCAAAAGACAGGCCACTCATCAGCCATCTACTCAATTCTCTAGCATCCTTCATACTAGAGAACTCCCCTATAATCCACCACATAAAGAGCCACACTAGGAAGTAGGGTGTTACACCTCTCTAAGTGGCCCGAACCTGTATAAAATTGTCTATCGTCTCTCGTGCACCCAGCACGAACCATCGAGCTACAGTCGGTAACACCGTCCTACCCAAAAGCACCTCGAGGGGTAACCCTGGGTGCGGTCGGGTCCCAAAAACAGACAGCTGGCGCGCCAGGTAGGGGGTGTGTCGCTGATCCAAGCTAGCTCAATGGCCATCACTTTTCAGCACAAGATCGCACTCCACCCTGGATCCGTGTTCTGCTTCGGAACCATCTCATCCGTGGCAGACGAAGAAGGGATTCTACATCATATAGTGGATCCACCAGAGAAAAGCCTTCCTTGAAAATCTCCGGGAAAGCCGGAACGAAGCAGGAAATAGCGCAACCTCTAGCGCTCCGAGTGAAGACTACCTCCTGCAAGCCAGGAGCAGAGAATTCGTTCACCTGGAGAACCCCGTTGTCCACCTCATCCACAGAAAAATGGACACAGATTATAAGGAAAAAGAAACAAATGAGATAAAGGCCTGTCAAGCTGCCCTTCTGGTACCTCCACCCTCAAGGGAGAACAGAAAGAAGCTTGTCGTCATGGCAACTCCATTCTACCCCGACGTCCTCTTCATCGGGGGGAGAGTGGAATCATCCCCCATATCCGACGACGAACTAACCGTGCCTGGGGAAGAACCTCCGCAGCGGGAAGCTCACCGACGAAGGAACCGACGCCGTAATGCCCGGCGACATCATGAAGCCGGAGAATGAGACTCGGTGCAGCCTGTATCACGAGATGAGATCTCGGAGGTGGGAGAAACTCTAGATGAATGAGTCTTCAGGGAAAGGAGGAACTCCCACCGACGTGATCGTCGGCAAGCTCAAGAGCAAGCCGAGTAGAAGGCGAGACAGCATCGAGAGAACCCTATCTTCGGACGAAACCTAAACCCCAACTTCGCTCGAGCCATGAACACACCGAGCGAGGTCGGTGGAGTTTTGGCCCAGATAGCCAATGGCCTCCCCCGGACTCCAGATGCCGAGGGCTATCGGCAGCTGCTCACTCGGGTAGCTAATCATCTTCTGCCTCTCGCTCATCCTCCGAGCGATCTACGACACGCCGTCAACAGTCGGTGGGACGCGCGGAGCTCCATCAATGCTTCGCGTGAACGATGACATGAGAATGAGATCCGGCGTCGAGAGGAGTATGATCGGGATCACGGCATCCCTGCACGATGTAACACCCTGATTTTAGGGGTATAACGTTTCTTTCTAATTATCACCCAAAATCAGGTGTTACTCTTCCTTTTCTCACTCTAGGGACTCTCCCTCTAGATTCTCTCTCCCTTTTTCCTTTTTGATTAGAAATAGCTTAAACTAGTGGAGATTAATTATTTATTTTTGTCAAAACCTCATGAGTCATGACATGTTGCATCATGCTGAGCTTAAAATACTCTTTGGAGTGTTGCACATGTTTGAATTTATTCGAATTTGAAACTTAGTTTGAATTTGGATTTGAAAAACCCTATAGAAAAAGAAATGGAAAAGGAATTAGAAAATCTAGGAAAAAGAAAAAGCCATTTCGGCCCAAACCAGCCCACCAGGCCCAGTCCCGCGCGCGTCTGCCGCCCTTGATAGGTGGACCCCGCCTGTCGGCGCCAGTCTCTCGCGTGCGCCCTCTCTTTCGCTAGCTGCCCAGTGGGGCCGATCTGTCGGCACCGATTTCCTTCGCCCGCGCGCTCCCTCTCACTCTCTCTGTCTCGTGGGCCCAGATCGCCAGTCATCGAGCCATTGCCCAGAGCGTCCCTCTTTTCTCTCTCTGCGCCGTGGGTCAGCCCTGTCAGTTCCGCCTTCTCCGCGCGTCGTCGTGGACCGGCGCATGCGCACTCGCGCACGTCGCCGGGTTTCTCGGCCACGACGCCCGCCCACGCGCCCAACTCTCTTCTTATAGCCCCGCCGGTGGCCCACACACACCCCTCACCTCATTTCGCACACTCTCACCCTCTCTCACGCTCTGCCCTCGCCGCCAGCCGCCGCCGGACACCCGTGCCTGTGTCCTCGACCATCCAGCTCGTCGGAGACCGCCCCAAGCCTCCCCGAGCTCCGCCCCGAGGTGAGACACCTTTGCTCGTGCCCAATTTCCCTTATTGCGCTATGTGTACGGCCAATTTCACATTTGCCGGTGTTCGGCTGTGGCGGTCCGCCGTGCTCGCGCGGTGGTCGGCCGATTTAGCCTGGTCTAGTTCACCGAAGTAGTTCCCTGTGTCACCCCTGCCTCTGCTGAAGTTATCCAAGGCCTTAGCGCGCCCTAAGTCCCCTCCCCGTGGCCGGAATGGCTCACCGGAGTTTCTTCGACCCGCCGGAGACCTTCTCACTGCTGCTCTCCCCTCTCTGCCCGTGGACTCATGGCCTCTTCCCCGCCATTGAGTTCACCGTGGCGCCCTCTTCCCCTCTGCCCAACTCCAGCGACCCCAGAGCCACCCTTGGTCTGATTTCTCTCCATCCGATTCAGATCAAAGGCCCAGACCGCAGGTTACCGCTTCGCGCACGCGCGCCTGACACGCCTTGGCCCGCCTGTTAGTGCCATTCGCAGCCGCTCATCATTCTCAGTCTGATTTCCCCCATCCAATCTTGATCGAACAGCTCGGACCCCCTCGGACCCCCTTCGGACACCCCGTCTGATCTTGATCGAACGGTTCGGATCCCCTCGGACCCCTGTAGCCATCCGTTTCCCCTCTGACGCTGGGCCCACTCAGTTAGTGTGCCCTCCCCCTCTATCGCTGACATTCCCTGTCCCGCCTGTCAGCGCTCGCCCGCCCGCGCTCGCGCGCCCTTGGCCGCAGATCTAATCTCGGCTGTCGGTTTCTGATCCAAAGGTTAGATTCACCTAATACCCCTTCGCGTGGTTGTTTTGCTTAAGAAACCCCCTGGTTTTAGGAAACCAACCCGCCGTCCTCTGTTTCAGCACTTAGGTCCCTGATTTGTTTTAATTAGACCCCTGGACTTTTAAGTATTCACAGAATTAGCCCTAATTTCACATTTTGAATTTCCCAACTTGTTTATTTCATAAATTTTGCATATGAACTCCAAATTTAGTGATTCAAATTGCAAAATGTTCATAGAATTATTCTCTGCTTAAATAAAATAGTTCACATACTGTCTGCACACTCTAATTTTTAGGATTGAATATGAACTAATGTAGATGTAGTTTTATTTATTTAATAAAATAAATAAAAGGAGAACCTTAGAGATTTAAACTTGTTCAAGCTTGGGGGATTAATAATATGTATTACATAAGTTTATCTTTGTTCTAAATTTTAGGTCCCAATAAAATAAATTGAACTATTTTATGTATATGTGAGTAACACTTGGAGAAATAATAATCAAGTTCCAAAATGAAGTTAGGTTATGTTGTAGTTAATGTTATACTTCGAATCCATTATCCCTTATGTGGTATTGTGTCTTTTTAGTATGTGTTCCAATGCATATACATGTTTGGTGTGATGTTCATTTGTACTTTCTAAATGTATTGAATGCATGCTCGCTTTATTTAGACAACGAGCAGTCTGAGGTTCCTGAGTGTGTTGTTGGAGACCTCCCTGAGCAACAACCTGGTGAAGCCAAATATCCTCTGACCTATTATGTCCTACATACCTTATGATTCACTGTCCTGCATTACTTTATGAAACCTAAGGATTGACAAGTCTGTATTCACTTATCCTTGTTTACCTTTTGGGTTACCATGGTTAGCATGTTGCTATTGCCTTAACTTAATCAATAAACATGATGTGAACCTTTATGATATGATACTGTTATCCTGATTATGTGGATGATCTTGTGATATCATAGGGGGCTCAGGCCTTTTTCCCTGAGTACCTCTCCGTAAGGACCTGTTTGTGGAGTGACCACCCGGGATAACAGTAAAACCATGAGAGTGGAATGGGATGCCCTTAGCTGATTAATTAGATGAACATGGGGGTGTAGTTGGCTTTGCTAAAGGGTCGTCAATGGGGGCCGGGGCGTAGTGCTCGCTCTACCAAGGTTGGGGTGCAGAGGTTCATTCGATTTGGTTTTTGTTAGTCACCCACCTTGGGGAGGTGTACTACGCTTGTACGACTGGCGAAACCTAATGAGCAGCTATGCACAATAGCAACTAGTACACAGAGGCTCTATAGTGGCGGTTCTAGAGCTGTTTGCACTGGCGTTTTTTAGTGCCGCCAGTGCTAGGGGCCAGTGGAAATCGCCATTTGCACTGGCGGTTATTCTAGAACCGCTAGTGAAAATATAATTTCCACTGGCGGTTTTCCTCTCTAGAAAGTCACTAGAAAGTCGTGTAAAATTACATGCTTCGGTTTGTCGCTAACAATAATCAATTACATGACATGTCCTAACAATAATCAATTATATGACAACTATATAATCTAGGGAGCTATTGTTCTGCCTTGTCCATCGTGGTGTACCCAGGGCATCGAATTGCGTGGGATGCTTCGCTCAACGTTCCTTATCTTGGTTGGATGGTCTATGAAAAGAGACATGTCGTTGAACTGGTTAAAATCCTCTAAATCAGATACACCATCAACTCCTATAGCTTGTTGTTTCCAGGAAAAACTACATGCTTCGGTTTGTCGGTGCTTTTCTTCTCATTGTTAGAAATGATCTGTTCAGCATAGAAGACATGTGCAGCACGATTAGCAAGGATCCATGGGTCATCTTTGTAACCTACCTTACTTAGATCAAGAACTCTGACCCCATAGTTGTCTACCGTGACATGTTTGTCTTCAACCCATTGACATCGGAAAACCGAGATCTGAAATGTACCATAGTCTAGTTCCCATATGTCCTCAATAAAGCCAAAATATGTAATAATCTCACCAGTTTCATCATCTATGGCCTCGCATCGAACACCACTGTTTTGTGACATGCTCTTTTTGTCCTTGGACTTGGTACAAAATGTGGATCCACTAATGTCATAGGTTTGCCATGTTGTGACCTGGCGTGATGGTCAAGATGCCAACCCCTTGATGGTTTGTTCTTCTATTGTTTCTCCACGTGGAATGTCCTTCACCATTAGCCATGTGTTGAACCGCTGCTTATGTTGCTTCATTACCCAATCAGCCGTATGCCCAGGATTTTGCTCGTGAAGCTCATTGATGTGTTGTTGGATAAATGGCTCTATTATCGCTAGCTGATGTAGGATGCTGTGATGTGCCTCAAGTACTGTATTGTAATCTGGTGGGATGAAAGATTTCCATCCCATCCTCCCGCTTCCATACAATCTACCCTCGTGTCGTGGCGGAGGCAAACCTATTGCAACCTGGTCTTTTAGGATACTATTGCAGAATGGACCTCCGGACTCAATGGCCTCTTCGGTACAGTACCCCTCTATCATGGATGCCTCGGGACGAGCACGGGTTGATACATAGCCATTCAGTATTGACATGAAACGCTCGTACGTCCACATTTCATGCAAGTACATAGGACCCAATGCCTCTATTTGTGGCACCAAGTGCACCACAAGGTGCACCATAATATCAAAGAATGATGGAGGGAAACACATCTCAAACTGTGATATTGTCTGCACTGTGAATTCCTGAAGAGATGCCAACTCATCACGGTCAATTACCTTTTGTGAAATTCTGTTGAAAAAGTAGCACAACCGTGTGATTGCCATCTTTAAAAACAAAGGATTTATAGCCCTGATGGCAATAGGTAGGAATGTAGTCAGCATGACATGACAATCATGTGAGTTGTAGTTGGTGACTATCAGGTCTTTCATTGACACAATACTCCGTATGCTAGAGCAGAATCCGGATGGGACTTTCAAATTCTTAAGCCAAACACACATCGCATGTTTCTCATCTACATTGAGATTGTAGCTTGCTGCTGGGAGATGGTACTTCCCATTTTCTTGAAGAACAGGATGTAGTTCCTTTTTTATGCCTAAATTTACCAAGTCCATGCGTGAATTGAGCCCTTCTTTTGTTTTGCCCTTTATGTCTAGCAAGGTGCCAATTATACTTTCAAACACGTTCTTCTGAACGTGCATACCATCGATCGCATGCCGCACATCTAACTCTTTCCAGTAAGGCAAGTACTCGAAGAAAATAGACTTTTTCTTGAATATAGCCCCCGGAGCTGGTTTGGCATCCTTCCTTGTTTTTCCGTCTTTTGCCTTCTTCCCAAAAAAAACTTGATATTCCTGACTATTTCAAAAACTCTATGACCTCTATTGTTACCCGATGGAGCAGTAGAATGTAGTTCACCATTATTGTCAAAGTACTTATCCATCTTTCGCATGCGGTACCTGTGTCCTTCCAATAAAAAGCGTCTGTGCCTCATGTACACTATCTTCTTAGATGCAGTAAGGGACACGTAAGCAGTTCCATCAATGCATACTGTGCAGCCATCCTTTCCCTTAAACTGGCCTGATAATGTGAAGAGTGCAGGGTAATCGTTGATCATAACAAAAATAATTGCTCTCAACGTGAATGAATCTTTATGATACTCATCCAACATTTGAACACCCGTTACCCACAATATTTTCATATCCTCCATTAAGGGCTCTAAAAATACATTTATATCAACTCCAGGTTGTGTAGGCCCAGAAATAAGGATGGTTAGCAAAATGTACTTCTGTTTCTGCATCAACCATGGAGGAAGGTTGTATATGGTGAGGATCATTGGCCATGTGCTATGCTTGCTGCTCCTTTCAGCAAATGGATTCATTCCATCAGTACACAGTGCGAACCTAACATTTTTTGGTTCATCGGCAAAGTCTCGGTGGTTCTCATTGAAATCTTGCCACTGCTTCCCATCGACTGGATGTCGAAGCTTCCCATCGTTTTTGTGCTCATCAGAAGCATGCCAGCTCATAAGTTTGGCATCCTCAGGGTTAGCGAACAAACACCTCAATCGATCGACGATGGGGAGGTACCACATCACCAAAGCAGGAATCTTTTTGAGCGCATAATAGTCTACTTCTTCTTTTTCTTTGCTCGTGGATTTTGAAGTCTTCTTTTTGGCTTTCTTTCGCTTCTTCCCTTTAGACACAGATTCAACACACTCTTCCTCTCGATAGTCTTTATTTGTCTTGTACCTACTTGCACCATACTTTATAATCATCACCTCGATAAAGGATACAGTGATTTCTACACGCATGGATCTTCTCCACGCCCATAGTGAGTGGACTGATTAGTTTCTTTGCATAGTACGTGTTAGCAGGCACTTTGTTCTCCTTTGGAAGCATGTCTGCGACAATACTCAAGAACGCATCGAAGCCAGCATCAGACAGACCATATCTAGCTTTTAACATCAACAGCTTTAACACAGACCGGAGCGTCGTGAACTCTTTGGTACAACCCTTAGACTCGTCGTACAAAGGCTCTTCTGCTGCCTTCTTCAGGGATTCCATACCTTTCATGAAGAACATTGATGGATCTGTATGACGACGCAACATTGCCTCTAACAACTCTGCATCTTCCTCGTCCATAACATTTGGCAGAACATGGGTTCTTTCACGTTCATTTCCTCCAGCGTAACCATGATCAGTAACATTTGGCACTACATGTTCGCTCTGTGGAAGAGGTTGTTGTGTCTCATGAATGAACTGAAAGCTGTCGTCGATGTTCGTAGGGTTTCCAGCTGTATAAGGCGATGAGCTACCCTCTCCATGCTTTGTCCAAATTATGTAATCCTTCACAAATCCTCGGCATACCAGATGAGATATGATTTGTTCTGTGTCATCAAATACAACAGCATTTTTGCAGTCCATGCATGGACAATATATGTGCTTTGTCTTTGTTCTCCAAGCATGGTTCATAGCGACAACAATAAACCTATGGACCTCAGATATGTATGATGAATCTAGCCTTGATAAGTTATACATCTAGGATATCCTCTCCATCATCACCTGTAAAAAAGTAACTTAAAACACACAAGAACACAAATTGGCAAGAGAAACATATACCAATATTTCCTAACAACTAAATATATCATGGATAAATAAAATTGGCAAAAGAAACATAAACAACCTTTCTTAGCGACCTTCTTCCAAAAAATAAAGATCAAAACCTCCCCCTTGTATTTTGTGAAATCTGGCCTTCCAACGAAAGTTGGGCTGCGCGCGAGCTACACAATTTTTGTCGGGAAGGATGAAGGGGTATTTATACAACAAAGGTCATAGGCGGTTGGATTAGGCAACCTAACTACTTTATCTCTAACACATGGTGAAACCCTAGATCCAAAATGTGGCTAAAATGGAGGAAAAATGAACAAAATTTGGCAAAAGAAACATAAGCCAAACTTTCCTAGCAACTAATAAACAAAAAATCTTAATACCCAAACCTATCTCTAACACATGGTGAAAGCCTAGTTTCAAAATGTAGTTAAAATTGAGGAAAAATGAACAATAATTGGCAATTGAAACATAATTAAACCAACCTTTCATAACAATTAATAAAAACAATCTTAATTACCAAACCTATCATCCTCCCTCTCCATACAACACATTCACCATTCATTAAGCAACTAAATATGTGTCATGGATAAACTGATTTGAGAACTAAACATGAAAAAGGAGAGGGAATAGACAAAATCTAACCATCTTAAGCAACCTCATTTGAGGAAATAGAGAAAATAACCTAGCTATACTCTTCTCTCTCACATGTAAAACCCTAGATCCAAAATGTGGCTAAAATTGAGCAAGAATGAACAAAAATTGACAAAGAAACATAAACCAACCTTTCTTATTCACCTTCTTCTGTCGAGGAGGAAGAGTGGTATTTATAACACATAGTTCACTGGCGGTTGGCATTTTAAATTCTTAATTTTTTTATATATTCTTTTTTTTTAGATTCATTAATGACTCCCAAAATAGGATTTTGGGTGTTACACCAACCGCCGCTGTTCACCAAGGCGGAGGACCCGCTAGACGCCGATGTGTGGCTCAGGGTTGTGGAGTCCAAGTTCCCACTCCTCACGGGAGCTTGCCCAGACGCCGCGAAGACTCGCTTCGCCGCACAACAGCTCCGTGGACCTGCAAGGACATGGTGGGACCATTTCCACATCATGTTACCCGCTGACCACGTGGTTACATGGGAGGAATTCAAGACGGCTTTCAGAGGACACCACATTCCTGCAGGGATACTGGATCACAAGCTTAATGAGTTCTTGGCACTCACTCAGGGAACCCACACTATGCTACTATATGCCCAGGCCTTCAACGACCTATGCCAATATGCGGGTTATCATGCAGATTCAGATGAGAAGAAGAGGGACCATTTTCGAATGGGGCTCAACTCCAAACTTCGTGAGCGCCTCAATACTGTTCATGCTGACAGCTACAATGAACTAGTCAACCTTGCCATATCACAAGAAGACTGCATCGTAGCCCACCGGGCAGAGAAGAAGAGGAAGGCACCAATGTCAGGGTCCTCAGCTCCACCTCAGAGGTTCCAGATTGTCTCCAACAATTAGAGCAGGGGATTCTGTCAGCAAGCAAGGAGATGGGTCATTAGGCCGCCACAACAGCAGCAGCAAGCACCTAACCGTTTCCCCACTCCCGCTCCAAGGAATAATCAGCCCCAGTGACAGCCGTAGCAGCACAATTCTGCCAAGGAAACGGAAACAAATGCTTCACGTGTGGCAACTAGGCCACTATGATAGGATTGCCCATGGAATCAGCCAAGGCAGATGCTAGCATCCAACCAAGACAAAGGGAAGAAGTAGAAAGTGCAAGTCAGGCAAGGGAAGCTCAACTTCACTACTCTAGATGAGCTACCTGAGGGAGCGCCCATCATGACTGGTACCTTTTCCGTTTTTAATTGTAAGAACCCTGGTGTTACTACCACTAAAACTTGAGCATAACATCATGAGCATTAGCATATCATGTGATTGTTACACCTAGAATGCATTCACTAGGCAAAAATTTCAAACAAGTTGTATTGATGTGACTAGTCATGGGTGAAACCCTAGGGTAGGGTACTTAACCCTAAACTAAGCTTAGGGTGTCAATAAAGCCCAAATGAGTTAAATTCTCAAAACTTATTAGAAATGGTCATAAGATATCACCTTTAATGAGATTTCATAGCACCCAAATTCTAGAAGTGCCAGAAACCCTAAATAGACCCCTGGAAAACCCTGGATTGAAACCCTAGGGGGTTATATGTAAATTTTGCACACTTTTGGACCTAAGTGCAAAAACCAAGGAATTAGGGTACCCTAAAGCATATGGTTCACACATGTGAGGATTTCCAAGTCAAACGATGTGAAATGGGCTTATTTGCAAAAAGCCACTCAATTCCTCTCATATGGCTAAGTCTGAAATTCAGTGCACCAGGCTAACTTTGGAGCTCTGTACTTCTAAAAATATTAGGAATTTGCCTAGGGTCAACACATCAAAAGTCTAGAGCTATAATACGAGAACAACTTTGCTTAAGAAACTAAGCTTTGTTTACATACAAAGTTTGGATAAAAATAAGCTCAAAGTTGTGCTGTCAGTTAGCCTTAAGTCTGAACTTTCAGTAACAGTGAAGTTGGATGAACTTAGAGCATGATTTTGAGTAAGATCTATTGCTCGATTGAGGGTAGTTGCTATAGCAGAATTGTAGCTGGTATAAAGGGCTACAAGTTAGCTACAAATGTATTGGCAAGTTGTTGCACAAAAATTCGAGATCTAGGCATTGCAATTCGGTCTGTCAGGTGCTCTGAATCGGGTTTCAATGGTACAATGACCAGATCAGAACGCCAGCGCAGAGAACTCACCGCCAGCGACCATGCGCCTGGATTCGTGCTCGCTGCGGTGATTCGTGCTCGGTGCAGTTAGATAACGTAGAGGGGTAATGAAATATCGCGCCGTGGATGAACTCTGGCCACTATTCTACTCCGGCCATCGTACCCGCCTGGGTCACAGCCGCTGTGGATAAGTTCACCAGAGTTAGCCATCTGCCGCTCGGATGACATGTGCCTAGACACTGTACTTCGACATAGTGACTCGCTCTAGCACGTTTGGTCATCGCCGGTGAGCCCGCCACGGTAAATGCCACCAATCGCTTGTGCCAGTACTCTTCCCCCTCTCCGGCCGCCGCGCTTCTCATTCAAATTCACGAGCCACCGCTCAAGAGTCCTATAAATTGAGCACACCCTCAGCTCCCTTAAGTAATCCAGCATCCAATCCAACTGCTTGTGCCTTCAATTACTCACCAGAGCCCACGAATTGCTCATTTCCCCCATATCGGTTTCCACCACCGTGAAAGAGTCCTCGCCGTGGCTAGCTTGTTCCAGGTCTGTTCATGCTCTCTTCTCTCCCGTTTTAGTGTCCTTAGGTTCTCCTATTGCTCCTCGACCCATTCAATTGAGCTAGACTGCCCTAGATCGCGGGGAACACTTTTGTTCATCTGTTGTCTGCGATGTCTCCGTGGACTGGGTGATTTAGAGCTCGAGCTATGCAATTGATCGAGGGGTAACGCTCGTTAGGTATTGAATTAGGTTTCAGCCAAGTTAGGGCATCGGCCATTGCTTACCTTGGCCGGTACGAGTTCACCGGAGCTCGGTTCTTCGCCGTGCGACGTCGTGGACCTCGGGTGGTGAAGAATTAGAACATGGAGGGCTTCGGTGTAAATGTCAGTGACTGAAGCAACAGTGTCGCGGGCTCTTTCGGGTTGTTTATAATGCCAGGGTCTTCGGTGCAAAACCGCTACGTGGGCGCGTTCTGCCTTAGCTGGGCCGGCTCGGGCCAGATTCAGCCCAGAACTGTTGACTCTTTTCCTTTTTATTTTTCTACCAGGGTTAGAGAATTTCTAGAAAATTATAGAAAAATGCTAAAAATGCAAGACCAATTTTTCTAGGTTCCTAATTTTCTATAGTATTTAATAAAAATAGTTTCATAAATTTTAGTCCAAATAGAGAATTATGGAGTATTTAAAATAGCTAAAACCCATACGCATGGAATTTTAGAAATTAATTAATAATTCCTAAAATCACCAAACTTTTTAGATAAGCTTCAAATGTTATTTAGAAGCCTTGGGTAAAGTTTGGTATGATTTGGACCATGTTTGGTACCTAGAACCTAAAACCCTAGTCTTGTAGTAATACCTGCCCTAGGAACTTCACTAATGACTCCAAACACCCTAGTTTCCTGGAGATCCATAAAGGAAAATTGTATTCAAGACATTAGATAATATACTTTTATTATATTTGCATTTTCATAAGCATTAAATGAGCATTCATGATTATATGTGGTATATAGAAAACAAAGAAGAAGTAGAAGTTGAAGAAGCAAGAGCTACACCACCACCACCAACTGAAGAACCTCAGGCCGGAAACTGCTTTTATTTTGACATTTGTGGAGCAGAGCCCGACTCACCTATAACACAAGGCAAGCCCTAGTGCATTTGCCACCTCCTTGCTATTTTAAAATCTTTCTCACTTGCTTGATGCATTAGGTGATAGGAGTTGTGTGCTAAACAAGTTGCTGCATTTCCTTCCTTGAGAATTTGATTACCTTTCCTTGATCCCCTATTTTACAAAAAGGTTTTTCTTATGCTTAGATTTGCTCTAGAAAAACAAAATGTTTTGTTTTGACAAAAGATGATGCTTCAAGTGGGTGGGATGTTTTCAAAATAAAACTTGATGGTGGATCCATCATGGCCGTGATAGGTTCAACATCGGAAAAGATGAACCTCTGCCAGGTACCAAACTTTGGGTTTGAAATGATAAAGCTGAGATCGAACGGTTGACTTGCACGAGAAGAGAGTCTCGGTGTAGTGTCTCCGTCTGAGTCGATTAAGGACCTTGTCGATGTAGGCTTGCTGATCGAGGACCTTTTAACTGGTCACATGCCTCATCATGTGTAAGCTTTGCCTCGGGCAGACTAATACCAGAATAAGATAACACGCAATGGGAGTGGAGAGATGGCGAGAGTAGCGTGTACCCTCCGTGGCAAGAGGCTGGACGGTGGTGTATCTGTGATCTCGGTTGGCGTGAACCTGATCTGGTCTTAAGAACCCTGGTGGCGAGTTGACATATGCAAGGGTTAAATGCTACATATGTTGTGTGATTGGGGATCCTTAGCTGAGTATTAATCGATTCGGATCGCCGTTACTTCTCGGACATGAAGACTTGGTCACTGCCCTACACGTAGCATTCCAGTGAATAAGAAAGGTTGATAAGAAATTGACTAGTATAGGTCAAGTGCTTGAACTAGGGTAGAAAGAACTCTAGAACTCAGGTAATGACTTAACTTGCTAATAAAACTGGACTTTTTTGCAAACAAGAGTCTTGATTATTGATTAAGCCTTACCTTGACTCCCTTAAGCCAGCATATCCTTCAGAGTCTTTTATTTTGATGGGTAAGACTTGCGAAAGTACACTCCATACTCAAGGTTTTCGAACCCATGTTGTTGTAGGTGAGGAAGCAGCAAATTTTTGTTGTTTTTGTCCCTCCTTTAAAAACTATTTACTATTAATTGGGTGGGGTTTTTGCCTCCGAGGGTTGTAATAATAGTACTCCAGCACTCTTATATTTTATTGGTCTATAATAATACTACTCTTTCCATACTTTAATATAAAATAAGTTGTTGTAACTGCTTCCGCATACTCATTCCTCCAATATGTTGTAATATCTGCGTGACGGGTGAAACGCTCTTGGGCAAGGTAAAGAATTCAGATACCGAACTTGTCAAGTGATCAGGTGCACCTGTAGGGTTGTCCGAGGTCTGATGGACAAGGACAAATGTAGGTGGGCCTAATGACTTGGGAGGTTCTATCACAGTTGGTATCGGAGCGAAGCCCATCTCTGCAGATGTTATAAGACATTTCAAAAAGAATTTTCAAAGACTTATCTAAGAAAAATTCTTTCCTTCTTATCTAACTACCTTCTGAAGTATTTATATTAAGATCAGATAGTAGAGTGCAATGTTTAGAAGGTTGTTAATCAACTAAGGTTGATTCTGTAATTATTCATGCATCATGATAAAAACTATACTAATAAAGTTTTCTCCCTTATGGAGATATGCCGCCGCGCAAGAGGAAAACCAAGCGCAAGTCCGCTGGACCGATTGGCATGCCTCGCCATCAGCTGGCTCCAAGGCATGAGGATAGCAGCAGCGGCAGCAATGATCCCATTGGAGATCTAGAAGCCTAGGTGGAGCAGCTTCGAACGGAGCTATGTCACAGGAATAGTGTGTGGGTCGAGGATGGTCAGCGCATAAATGAGTTAAGAACTGACATCCGACATCTGCAAGACGAGCATGCCGAACGAGATTTAGCACTCGATTGGGCCGTCAACTCACGTTCCATTGCTTGGGACCGAGAAGCCAAAGCTCGAGCCCGTGTGGAGGAGCTTAGCACGGCCGTTGATAACTTGCAAGTGTACTGCAATACATTGCATGAGGAAGTTCATGAATTGTATTCGTGACTACACCCCGACGTACCTGCCGACCCTGTCGGAATGGGAGCTGGACCTTCTGGAATAGCAGGTGAAGCATTTGGTGGGGAACTGGATCTTTTCAAGCCCCCTCCTTCAATGAACCTGGCTGATGAATGGACCCCTACACCCGACAACGAAGCTGTTAAGGATAATAAATACTAGTAGTAGTATAGTTTAGAAATAATGTTAATGTAAAATAGGTAATGAAGTCATGTTTTACATTGAGTTTGTAACATTACATCTTAAGTAATGTAAAATGATGGTATGTATCAGCATGTGATATTTTCCAAACATTTCTTTGCTTCAGATGCCATCTTGAACTCGTGCACATGACGGCGCGGGAACGTCCTGTGGTCAAGAAGATACACCCAATCCACCGCTGGTACCGCCCACGCTGGCTGAGGCTATCGCCGCCTTGGTCACCGAGACTGCTGACAACACCCGCTTCTTACATGAAATGGCGGGACAACAACTTTAGCAACAAGGCGGGAGGGCTTATCCGCAGGGACCCTGCGAAACTTCGTTCTTGGATTTCTTGGAAACCTGTCCCCCACTATTCGTCAAAGCTTAAGATCCCCTCGAAGCTGACGAATGGGTTCGGGTCATTGAGCAGAAATTTGGACTCATCCGATGCACAGAGACCCAGAAGTCATTATTTGCGGCTCAGTAGTTAAGAGGCCCTGCCAGCACCTGGTGGGGGAATTATGTGGCCATTCAGCCTGCTAGACATCAAGTCACCTGGGACGAATTTAAATTGGCATTTCGGGAGCACTACATTCTAGAAGGAGTGCTCCATATGAAGCAAGAAGAATTCATGAAACTCAAACAAGGTGGATACACAGTATCTCAACAAGTTCAATCATTTGTCCCAGTATGCAATTGACCAGGTCAATACTGACTTGAAAAGAGGAACTGTTTTATGAGAGGCCTCAATGACTGGCTACAACGGAAGATGGCCACCTGCCTCGACCTCTCCTACAGCAGGGCTGTCAACACAGCGCTAGTAGTTGAAGCTAAGTATGCAGGCCCAGGAAAATCAATGGGCTTTGGAGGTGACAGGTCCAACCAAGGGCCTGAAAAGCGACAAAGATTGGTAATCCGACCTTTCAATCAAAACCGTTCTTTACCTCGTCCACCCTCCTACCCCTTCAAATAGCATGTATTCATCTGCCCTGCCACTGCCCCCACTTCAACAACTTAGCCGAGTGCCCCTGGTGCTCATTTCCCCGCACTCCCGAGTTCATCAACTGGCTACTTCAATTGCTGGAAGTCTGGACATTTCATCAAAGACTGCCCATATCCGAGGCAGAACAACTCCAATAATCAGCAGAACCCAGGGAGTTCCAGCCAAGGCAAGGGAAACATGACAAATAATGTAGCAGGCAAGAATATGAAGAAAACTAGGCGAATCTATTATACACAAGTGGCCACTACGCTGGAGGGAGAGCCGGTTATGATGGGTACGTTCCTCGTGGCCAATCACCCTGAAGTCATTCTCTTTGATTCTAGTGCTTCACGTACATTCATAAGCAAGAAGTTTGTGGAGAAATATTTCATTCCTTGCATAGAATCAAGGGAAGGGTTTATTATTCATTCGCCTAGGGGACAAATATTCACTAAAGAAGTGGCTTTCCATGTGCCCGTAACATTGGTTGAACGGGGCTTTCCCACAAATATGATTGTTCTAAAAGGCCAAGATATAGATGTAATTCTGGGCATTAATTGGTTAGCCCAGCACAAAGCTATCAACACTGATCTGAGAACCATCAGGTTGAGTTATGGTCAGGAAGAGGTTCTCTTGTCCATTCCCGTAGCTACTACAGCTAAACCATTTGGCAGAGTTTATGAAGCCATCATACCGGAGATCCAAAATATTCCGGTAGTATGTGAATTCCCGGACGTCTTTCAGGAAGATCTGCCTAGATTGCTTCTAGAGAGAGATGTAGAATTTGTGATTGAGTTGAAGCCCGGTATGGCTCCTGTTTCTAGAAGGTCGTACCGAATGCCTCCGAATGAGTTAGCAGAACTCAAGACTCAGTTACAAGATCTGCTAGAAAAGGGATTCATCCAACCTAGTTCATCGCCTTGGGGTTGTCCAGCCATCTTTGTCAAGAAGAAGGACCAAACGCTTCGAATGTGCGTGGATTATAGAACCCTTAATGAGGTCACCATCAAGAATAAGTACCCTCTTCCCCGAATTGATATCTTATTTGATCAGCTTACCGGAGCTCGGGTATTTTCCAAGATTGACCTCAGGTCGGGTTATCATCAGATCCAGATACGACCCGAAGATATTCCTAAGACCGCATTTACTACGCGGTATGGATTATTTGAATATCTGGTTATGTCTTTCGGATTAACAAATGCTCCTGCCCACTTCACATATCTGATGAACTCGGTATTCATGCCCGAGTTGGATAAATTCGTGGTGGTCTTCATTGATGATATTTTGATATATTCCAAGAATGAAGAGGACCATGCTCGGCATCTGCGGATCGTGTTAATGCGCTTAAGGGAGCATCAACTATATGCTAAATTCAGTAAATGCGCATTTTGGCTGGAGGAAATTCAATTTCTGGGACACGTATTATCTGCCAAGGGGATTGCGGTGGATCCCAGCGAAGTCAAAGATATTTTGGAGTGGAAACCACCAACCACTGTACATCAAGTCTGAAGTTTCCTTAGACTGGTTGGTTATTACCGCCGATTTATTCCAGATTTTTCCAAGCTTGTGAAGCCAATCACAAGTTTATTAAAGAACGATACAAATTTTAATTGGTCTTCAAGATGCGATGAAGCCTTCGAGCAGCTGAAGATGTTATTGACCACTGCTCTGGTATTAGCTCAACCGGACATTGAAAAGCTTTTTGATGTGTATTGTGATGCATCAGGCAGTGGTCTAGGTTGTGTCTTGATGCAAGCAGGCCGAGTTATAGGGTATGCCTCAAGACAGTTGCGTCGGCATGAGGAACATTATCCGACTCATGACCTGGAATTAGCTATTGTGGTTCATACCCTGAAAATATGGCGTCATTATCTGCTGGGGAATATCTATCATATCTATACAGATCATAAAAGCTTGAAGTACATCTTTACCCAGTTAGAGTTGAATATGAGGTAGAGGAGATGGCTTGAGCTGATTAAGGATTATGAATTGGAAATTCACTATCACCCAGGCAAGGCTAATGTAGTAGCAGATGCACTCAGCCACAAGGCTTCCTGTCATTGTCTTACGATGAAGACTTCTGACATTACATTATGCCAAGAAATGGAGAAGTTGAACCTAGGAATGATTCAACATGGAACTTTAAATCACTTGAAGCTTGAGTCGGTTCTTCTGCAAATAATAATTGATGCACAAAGAAATGATGAGGGTATGAAACACATTCATGAGAAAATGGAGGCCGGTAAAGCCAACTGCTTCAGAAAATATGATCAAGGCGTTGTATGGTTTAACAACCACATAGTTGTGCCCAAAAATGATGAAGTCCGCCAGTAAATTTTAGATGAAGCACATCTTAGTCGCTATTCTATTCATCCCGGAAGCACTAAGATGTATCATGATCTAAAGCAACATTATTGGTGGACCAAGATGAAGATCGAGATTGCACGCTATGTGGAAAGATGCGACACTTGTAGACGTGTCAAGGCCATACATATGAAAACTGCTAGCGCATTACAACCTTTACCTATCCCAACATGGAAATGGGAGGATATTAGTATGGACTTCATTGTGGGGTTACCCAGGATAGCAAAAGGGTATGATTCCATCTGGGTTATCATTGATCGACTTACAAAGATCGCCCACTTCCTCCTAGTCAAGGTAAAGTATAAAGTGGCCACATATGCAGAACTATATATTGCTCGCGTTCTCAATTTGCACGGGGTTCTGAAGACAATATTGTCGGATCGTGGACCTCAATTTGTATCCAAATTCTGGGAAGAACTTAACAAGTCCTTGGGTACTAAGTTGCTCCACAGTTCGGCCTATCATCCTCAAACTAGTGGGTAGACTGAGAGAGTAAATCAGATAATTGAAGACATGTTGTGGGCATGTGTTTTAGAGTTTTCGTAGAAATGGGATGATTGCTTACCATTAGCGGAGTTCTCATACAATAATAGCTATCAAGAGAGCATCAAAATGGCACCTTTTTGTTACCCCCCAGGTGTCTATTTCGTGTTATGTCGGGAGATTTATCCTAATCTCGGATGCTTAGTGAAAATTTCTATTTCTCGATCGCATCTATCTCCATTTATCAAATTACTCATGAGAGTTTCATCGAGTTTGGAATTATTCGGTCTTAAGAAATGCCAAATTTAGAGTCTGTTAAAACTTTTATTTCTTGAAGCAAATGCAAATTCGAAAGTCAATCTCATCTCGTAACTTCAGTCCAGACTCATTTATTCGGACTCTCGATAGTTGTTATGTTATCCAATCGGTGTCCGAATCCGCTTTCTCGATAGTCGGTCTACGTCCAAATACTTAATCCGAGTCCGCATTCTCCAGCGAAATCTCTATTGTGTCAACCTCTAATTAATTCTTATACAAATCAGCTTGTTATCTTTATGTAATCATTCATCTCTATCTATCAAGTGTATTCTAAGGATTTCTTAAAGTTCGAACCAAATATTCGTGTGAAGTTATAAATCCTACGCTTGCCTCAGACTACTCGATTAAGTAAAATCAAATTTATAAATTCAACCAAGTTATGGAAACTTTCCCAAAACACTCTAATTCAACTCTACAACAAAAGCTATTAAAGGTTCATGTAGAGAAAATGCCAAGAAAATATCAAGAAAATACCCCGATTGCCTTAAAATATAATTTGAAGCTTTATAATGATACTACTTTGACCAAAGTGAAACTTTAATTTATATTCAAGATATGAGGTTTGACCTTTAATAAAAATTGTATAACTTGTGTTATACAACAAATTTTATATTTAAACCAAGCCTTGATTCAATTTCTAAGTATCTCAAACAGTGCCATCAAGACAGAATAAAAATCTGATTTCAGGATTCGAATTCTTCTAAGTCTGAAATCAGTGTCATTCGGGTTGACGTCTCGTGTTCCCAAATTTTTGTTGAACAACTCAAGTTTCCCCAAATATAAAAGTTGTTAATAACTAATAGGGGCACAACATATTAGAAGATGGCATTCATCTGATTCCGTTTGACATGCTTTGACATTCAGTTTTCACGACTTTCCACTGTTTTCTAACCCACTGACAAACCAATTTTCGTGGGTCTATAACTCTCAAACTAGTGCTCGAATCACCTCAAGTCCTGTACACGATTTGTAGAGTATACATCAAGGAATAAATCTTCTGCAGTGATCTAGGTCCAATTCCAAATGAAAATGCCAAACACATCCATCCAAAGTGGCTCTGTCATCACCTGCTAGCAGGCTGACATGCCAGAGCTCTGCAGCATGCCGCCCGTGCCCACCAATGGCTGCCGGCGACGCCTCTTTAAATGGCAGCCCACCTGCCCTGCTCCCTTCCTCCCCACGCCGTCCTCCCTCTCCCTCACGACAATAGCAAGCCAAGCTCCTTTATTCCTCTGCCATGGCTGCAAGCTCCCCACCTGAACGCTGTCCTCTCAAGTGCTCGGCGCCCTGCTCGCCTCGAGCTTGGCAATGGTCGGCCTCCGCTTCTTCCTTGGCCGACACTATCCTCCTCTGGTTCGAGCTCGCAGGAGAACTAGCTCCCATGGCGCTCGGCACCCTCTGCATCTCCTCTCCACATGCAGCAGAGGAAATCTGCCCTGTGCGTGCACAAGCCAGAGGTAGAAGAAGCCCCTTCTCTGGATGACATGTGGGCCCAAATCGAGTTCTTAAGTGACCAATGTTGCAGATTTTTGCTCTTCCTTCAAATATTCATATCTCGAGTTTATAGCGTCTTAAATCGTGAAACTTGTTTTGTTGGCTTCCTTATGAAATGCTCTAACTATTGGATCTATATGTTGGTATGTTTTAGTGGAAAAGTTTTTCTGTATAAATTCGTATTTAAAAACTGGTTTAGAAAGTAAATGAACTTGCATCTCTCCATAATTTTATTTATAAAAATCCAAAAATGATGAAACCTGTTTTGTTAGTTAGATGTCATACTCTAGCTAAGAAAAATATAAAACTTATATGTTGTTCACTGTTTTCTTAGTGTGTTAATTAAAACAAGTAAAATAGAGAAAAGAAGATTTATTTGCTTGTTATTTTTAGATCTGTAGCTCTGGTGCTCCTAATAGGTTGAAATTTTTATAGTAGACTCTTGGTGTAATGCTTGGTGACTGGTAAAAATTTCATGAATTGTTGTGCATGTATGATTAAGTTAGTGATTTAACTTGTTTAATGCAGCTTAAGTAGTTTTAAATGATTTAAAAATAATGTATAGATGAAAAAAATATAAAATAGTGTTCCACTGTCCTTGCATGATATTATAGTAGCCTAATAAAACTTAATATGGTCATGAATCCATAGAAAATAATTAGTTTTAGATTTAACTTGCTCTCACATGCTTTATTGCATTAACAATTTGTTATTTTTGTATTAAATAAAATATAAAACCTGGACATGTGAAATTTATACATTGGTCATGATTTTTTATTACCTATGCCTCATAAAAATTTCAGCCCCAAATTAGATAGTTTCATATGATACTAAAATGACACACATTTTATAATTATAAGAATAATTAGTGAAAAATTAGAAGTAAACAAGGGCATCCATGTTTCTTGAAATGCTTAAGTGCCTTGATATAAATTGAAACTTGATAACTAAGTCACAATGACTTAAACTTGAGAATTTGTGGCACTATCCCTCCATGATTTTGTTTGGTGCTTGAGTTAAGTGCTGTTATGACCGCAAGCTGAATTTCTTGTGTGTTCAGTTTTAGTTGTGCGATTAATCTAGTTAAGTAAAGTATGTTTTCTGTAGATATGTGCTATATAAAAGTTATAGTTCCCTTGTGTATCTAGTTTGTCCTAAAAATGCATGAGCTAAGAATTGATGGTTTAAAAGCTATACTTTTCACAAGTTCAGTAACTGAATCTGTCCAATTTCTGAACAGATTTCAGAGATTGCAATGGTTGCTTAAGTTAATTTTGAAATCAGTTATTGGTGGTCACAAGAAAGTTGTGTATAATATTATTATATTACTTGTGTTAAAATTTGACAGTCATACGTCTGATCGTTTAGAAGTTGTGCTTTTCACAAATTCAGTAACTGAATCTGCCTAAATTCTGTACAGATTTCAGAAACTGCATTGTTTGCCTAATTTAATATTACAATCTGTTCATGGTCGTTATAATAAAGTTATAGATGCTTTTCTTATCTTGCTTGTGTTAAAATTTCATAACCATAGGCCTGACAGATTAGGAGTTATGAATTTTACAAACTGGTTGTTGTATTCTGTCCATTGTCAGAACAGATTTCGAAAACTGTATTGTTTGATGTAGTTAAACATTGAATCACTTCTCAGTGATTATAAACGTTATGTAGTGCTTTTGCTGAGCTTTCCAAAAAGTCTTGGATCACTGTTTTTGGTGATCTGAAGATTAAGTTATGGATGTTTAAAGTGTGAAGAATGAATCTGTCCAGTTCTAGACAGCAAAGCTTTCTAATGTCTTTTATTCTAAATTGTATATTGGATCACCTTGAATGTTTATAAATGATTTGTAGAAAATTTCATTAGCTTTCCAGAAAGTCCAGAATCATCTGTTTTGGATGCATGAGTCTCTGGTTATGAATTTTTTAAGTCGCAAGTCTGAATCTATCCAAATCTAAATAAAACTATCATGTATCACTATTTAACCTTATTAAGTGTTTAATTACCTTGAGATGAAAATACCAAAGTTATAGAGTGTTTTATAAGATTTCCAAAGAGTATTTGTTCACCATGTTTAGATAAATAACGTGTGAATTATAACTAAAACAAGCAACTGCTATGTTGTTGTCCCAAACATGTTGAATGTGATTGATTGCCCTACCTTGTTGTAGCTGTATTGAGTCGACTGCTTGTTTGTTTTGGAATTTAACCAAACATGAGTAATAATGATAGTAACTGATATAATTTGGTTATACATAAGTAACTAGTGCATATTACTAAGTAGTAAATTAAATTGTTGAAGTCTAGTAAGTAATCTGCTTCAATCAACGTTATTTTAGCAAGTGTCGTTATATGGATAAGAAAAACAATAAACGAGATGTTACCATTTTTAATACTTGCGTGGCAAATCTAATATTGCTAAATAACCAACCTCATTAGACTAGTATAAGAAGCAATGTGATTACGCTAACATCTTCTATGTGTTATCTTGGGCGTGTGCTTGCGTTAGAATATTGAGAATGTTGGTAGATCCCGATTAAGTGATTATTCTCTATTAAACTAAATTTGCCTATATGATGTTTAGAAGTCACAGTAAATGTATGTGTGCCTAAAGTAGTTTAATAATAGAGTAACTAATAAATGATTAAAGTGAACGTGGTAAATGCTTGTGCTCGTGATGTCGTGTTGTGTTGGTTAAATATAGGAAATGTTCGTCGTCTTTCCAGTAATGTTGACTTGTTGTGCCCAATTACGTATAAATAACTAGCGCTTGTGTATAGTTGTTGCAGTGTCTTACTAATTAGTGTTTAGTTGGCTACCGCATATTTGTATATCTTGTGCTACTTTCATCATATTCATACATATACATCCTGCACCTCATTTAGGACCGAAAGATAATGATCATGCAAGTGATGTGGTGCCAGCCACAAGGTGCAGTCGATGGACGATCCAAGGAAGGATGGACTTAACCAATGGAAGCTCGCCAAGCAAGCACCTCCCCCAATAAACACTACCTAAGTGTTAAATTAAAGGCAAGCCCCTGTTTTATGCATAACCGTTTATATATGCTATTTTACTACACTTAATGTTTGTAGGCTTGTACCGTGCACTTAACTATAGGAGTTGGTTGAAACCCTAGTTGCATGAACTCAGGATTCCTTTTGAGATGGATACTAGTATGCTAGGTCGAGTAGCTGCTATGCTAAATCAGGATCTTGGTAGAAGTCGAGTGATATTTCTAGCACTCGCGCGAGGTCAGGAATTGGTTATATCCATTTTTGATAACAGAATGATGATGGTCTGTGGACACGGATCCATGGGGATGCGCTGTCTACAAGACGAAATTGGAATAAGGATTAAGGTGTGGATACCTGTGTCAAGCGTTTGAACGTACTAAACACATGTCGGGAAATATGGTAACTAGTAAACCTAGTACCTGAGTGAAGCCGGGCGTGGACTTTATCCCTCACGCAACCTGAGACTGGGTCTCCCATTCTAGATATGGTGATTACAAGTGCGGCCACTGCACGGCGGCGGCCAGGGTCAGTGGAGCATTGTATGCCAAGGCGGTGAGGCCTGACCGCAAACGGGGAATCGATGGGGACGGTTGACGTGTGTGGGGACGGAGTGCCCTGACATGTCGTGTGTTTAGGTTTACCTTGCAAGGTTAAAACTCGATTCGAATCGTCTGCTTCTCACAGCTAATGAGACTGCTTGATCCATTGTACTGCATTGAGTAATAAGTGGAAATGAGGTTACTTACAAAAGATGTTGGTTGACTAAATTGCTTGCTACCATGAATGGATAGTTAGGTGCTCATCTAGTCTAAATTATTATTCTAGAACTTGAAAAGCTAAAACTTGTTTTTAGACTCAGCTAGTGCTTTTGGCAAACCAAACCCCTCAGCCAAACAGCTGCATGGTCTAGAGGTAGAGGAGTAGACTCCTCACACCGGGTAAGTCTAGCTGAGTATTAGTATACTCAGCCTTGCTTGTGGCATAATTTTTATAGGTACCTCCTTGATTTGGTTGATGGTGTGACTTGGCCTTCGTCCCTGCCACCGGGATAGACGGTTGAGTGGGTTACTGCTTCCGCAGGAGAGGACCAGGAGGAGTAGCATGGCCAGGCTTCGCCATGTTTCCTGGTTTTCTCCGTTAGTTATTTCCGCTGCATTAAAACTTATAGTTATTATTTTTGAAACTCCGATAATGTAATCACTATTGATACTTATTAAATTTGTGGTATTATGCTTTATTGTATTTCTCTGTGCCTCACCTTCGAGTGAGCTAGTGGTATTCGATCCTGGATAAGTGGCTTTATCGGACTAGATCTGAGGGACTGACGGGTTATTCCAATTTAAGTGTGTTGTTGCCTTTAAGGGCGCGACTTGGGCACTTAAGCTGGAATAATTTCGGCGGTTCCACCACACTTTTGAAGCTTTGTATGGACGACGGTGTCGTACTCCGTTAAACTGGTCTGAACCAGGAAAAAGATGGTTTTTCAGGCCTGATATGGTAAAAGAAATAGAAGATAAGGTTCAACGAATAATACATAATTTGAAAGAAGCCTAAGCTCGCCAAAAGAGTTATGCAGACAAACGATGCAAACCCTTGTACTTTCAAGTTGAAGATTACGTCTATCTAAAAGTCTCACCAATGAAGGGGATATCACGTTTCGGGGTAAAAGGGAAGCTTGCACCTCGGTACATTGGTCCTTTTCCTATTCTTGAACAATGTGGACCAGTGGCATATCGACTCCAATTACCCAAAACATTGTCTGTTGTGCACAATGTGTTCGATGTATCTCAATTGAAGAAGTGTCTTCGGTTTCCAGATCGAACCATTGAAGTGACGAATGTTGCCATAGAACCAGATTTGATGTATTCAGAACATCCTATTGGAGTCTTGGATCAAAAGGACAAGATTACCCAAAGGAGAGCTCTCAAGTTCTATAAGATACAATGGAACCAACACACGAAAGATGAAGCTACTTGGGAAACTCAACTTTTTAGAAAAGAATTTCCCAGGCTTTTTAGCTTCATGTAAACTGTGAGATATGTACACTTGTTATAATAGAGGAATAGACCTCATATCACCCCTGCTTTGTATAAGAAACAAGGAAATAAAAATATGACACATTTCCTTTTCCATTACTTGCCTTAGGACTTTTTAATCTCGGGACGAGATTCTTTTATGGGGGGAAGGATGTAACACCCCTGGTGTTACTACCACTAAAACTTGAGCATAACATCATGAGCATTAGCATATAATGTGATTGTTACACTTAGAATGCATTCACTAGGCAAAAATTTCAAACAAGTTGTATTGATGTGACTAGTCATGGGTGAAACCCTAGGGTAGGGTACTTAACCCTAAACTGAGCATAGGGTGTCAATAAAGCCCAAATGAGTTAAATTCTCAAAACTTATTAGAAATGGTCATAAGATATCACCTTTAATGAGATTTGATAGCACCCAAATCCTAGAAGTGCCAGAAACCCTAAATAGACCCCTAGAAAACCCTGGATTGAAACCCTAGGGGGTTATATGTAAATTTTGCACACTTTTGGACCTAAGTGCAAAAACCAAGGAATTAGGGCACCCTAAAGCATATGGTTCACACATGTGAGTATTTCCGAGTCAAAAGATGTGAAATGGGCTTATTTGCAAAAAGCCACTCAATTCGTCTCATATGGCTAAGTCTGAAATTCAGTGCACCAGGCTGACTTTGGAGCTCTGTAGTTCTAAAAATATTAGGAATTTTCCTAGGGTCAACACATCAAAAGTCTAGAGCTATAATAAGGGAACAACTTTGCTTGAGTAACTAAGCTTTGTTTATGTCGTGTTTCGGACCCAGGGGTCCCTGGACCGACGAGTGAATTTGTCGCTGCGTGCCCCTGCCCAGACGGGTTGGTGCGAGATGGAACACAAGAGGCGGGACAAGCCTTGTATTATCCTGCACCAGGGTGCTCGTAGTAGGGGTTACAAGCACGTCGCGAGAGGGAGAGGGAGCCTGTTCGTTCGCTCCTTCCCCCGCGCAAACCCCCCTTTCTTCCCTCCTCCCGTAGGAAGGCCCTGGACCTCCCTTTTATAGATGCAAGGAGAGGGTCCAGATGTACAATGGGGGGTAGCAATGCGCTAACGTGTCTGGCAGAGAAATGACTAAGCCCTATGTACATGCCAACGTGGCTGTCAGGGGAGAGCTTGAGCCCTACATACATGATAACGTGGCCGTCAGAGAAGCGCCTGAGCCCTGTGAAAGCACAGCTGGCGGTGCGGCAAGGATCCTGCTGACGTCTCCTTGCTGCCGTAAGGGGCTGAGAGCCACCGGTGTCATGGTTGCACGCGGGGCACCATCATTACCCGTCACCGTGGTAAGCCAGATGGGACGCCGGTCTTGTTCCTTGTAGCCTAAGCTAGCTAGGGATAGGGTACTGATGTATTCCCTGTTGGCGCGGTCGGTCTGAGCCCGCGGTCGGGCAAGGTGGGGACTTCTCCTGAGGCCGAGGCCGGGGTCGAGCGAGGACGCGATTCCTCCCGAGACCGAGGTCGAGATCGAGTCCGAGGGTCGGGCGAGGCGGAGACTTCCTTCTGAGGCCGGAGCCTGAGGTCGGGCGAGGTGGAGCTTCCTGCTGCGCCCGAGGCCGAACTCAGTGGTTGATCGTGACTTGTTGTGAGCTTCGCCTGGGTGGTTGGCACGGCAGTCGGAGCGAGGCGAGCGGCGCTGTTTTCCTATCAAATCGAACAGTAAAAAGGGGGGCAAAGTGACTGCGGTCACTTCGGCCTGGCCGACTGAGGTGTGTGTGTCAGGATACGGCGTCAGGCGACCCCTGCATTGAATGCGCCTGCGAAGCGGTCGGTTGGTGAGGCGGTCTGGCCAAGGTTGCTTCATAACGAAGCCTGCCCGAGCCGGGCTTCGGGAGAGCCGAGGGTGTGCCTGTTGCCTGAGGAGGTCCTCGGGCGAGGTGTGAATTCGTCCGGGACTACTGCTCCTGCCCGAGGCCGGACTCGGGCGAGGTCGCGTCCCTTGGGTAGACGAAGCCTTGACTTGAACCGCGCCCGTTAGTTGGTCTGAAGGTGTTTACCAGTCGTGATTAGGAGTGTTGGGGGTACCCCTAATTATGGTACCCGACAGTAGCCCCCGAGCCTCGAAGGGAGTGTTGGTACTCGCTTGGAGGCTTTTGCCGCATTTTTGGTGAGGGGACCGACCTTTCTCGGTTTTGCTTTGTTCTGGTGGGTGCACGCGAGCGCACCCGCCGGGTGTAGCCCCCGAGGCCTCGGAGGAGTGGTTTGACTCCTCTGAGGTCTTAATGTTTTTCGTGGTGCCTCGGCCGGTCTGATCGTTCCCTCATGCGGCCTGGCCGTAGCCCGGGTGCACGGTCAGGTTCCGTGTTTTCAAGCTGGTTTGTTCACGCTGTCAACAGTTTGGCCGTAGCCGGGTGTGAGAGCAGCCCCTGTGACACCCCAGTGTCACCTAGGGTTTCTCTTAAAATGCCAAACCAAGAACCATCATTTTATGTGAACCAAAGTAAGCATGAGCATCAAATTAACTTAAGAATAAAGAATTCACCAAGCATATACTTAAAAGTATCATGATCAAAACAAATGGGTCTTTCAAAAGGTAAGAATGTTGTAACCCTAATAAAAACCCTAAGTAAGCCCATGAGCAAAATTCAAGAAAATAAGGAAAAGGGTATGAAAAATTTAAAATTATGACTTGAGCCAATTATAAAAATTGAAGTATATTTAATAAACAACAAGAAAGGTTGAGAAAGCTTAACCAAAATAACTCAATTAAAACCCCAAATCAAGCTTCTCATGTGGGGACTTAATGGGAATTCTGAATTTCAGAATTCTGAAATTCAGACCTTGAGCCAAAGATCAAGGATGTTCACCTTGATCCCTAACTCGAATCCTAATGGCCCCATTGACAAAAATGTGCCTAATTAACCCCTCTGTCATGTGCCAAGAGATGGCATTGGGACGCGTGCCTCGGACACGTCAAACCAGAGATCTTCTCCCTATGTGTGGCAGTGAGACAAACAAGATTTCTCCCCTCTCTATCTCTTAATCCACTCAGCGAAACTTGCTAGCCTCCACACACAAACGACAAAGGGACCTGAGAGGAAGAGATCTCTCAACGGGATCGTGGCCTTAATCTCAAAGATTTGGGCCCAATCCGCGTTTGAACTTGACCTCTCTCTGCGCTGCCTCATGCTCGACACTGTGCCAGGCGCCAGAGCGCGCACTGGCATTCGCCGCGCACGCCCCGAGCGCATGTCAGAGCCCCGCCCTCGGCCGTGCTCGCCCGCGCCTATAAAGCCTCCCCGGGCGCGCCTCACTTCACCCCGCGCTCACCTTCACCGGCCAACCACCTCTCCTTAGCTCCGGCGAGCTCAATTCCGCCCGCCATTGCCGCCAGAGCTTCGGCCGTCGTGGCCAGCCCACTCCAGCCACCCCCATGTCGAGCCAGTGCTTCGGCTAGCTCCGTCAGTGGCCCGTGAAGCTTTCCAAGCCCTCGGACCAGGCCGGACTTCACCGGAGGCCCGAGATCGACCTCAACGGACTTCGGTCTTTCACCGCCGCGCGTGGACAGAGCTAACCGGTGAGTCTCTACCCAATTCCTTGCACCCATATCTTCTCTGGCATCCCATGAAGCCCTCTGACCCGTCCAATTGAACTATCTTGCCGTGAGCAGGCCGGACTCCTCGCCGCCGACGAGCATCCCCACCTGCGCACGTGGACCGGCCAACTCCGGCCATACCCGACGGCGACCCGCACACCGTTGTGATCCCCGAGACCTCCCCTACGTCCTCGACCACTTCACCGGAGCAATCTCGCCGCCGGTAAGCCCCTCCGCCCTTTCTTCTGCCGCGGTTACTGTTTAAGTTAGGAGAAGGACCTCGGGTTAGGATTTATAGAACCCGAGGGATTTTCTGTAACGTCAGTGACCCATGTGAATAGTAGCCCAGGGACTGATCCACGAAGAAAATTAAAATACCCGCCAGGGACCCCAGTGCAAAGTGGTTTTCCATTAAATCAATTTTGTTAATCTTTTTAAATGACCAGAGAACTTAGAAAACCCATAACTTGATGAATTCTTAATAAAAAGTTGTCAAACTAATTTTGCTAGCTCCTGAATATTATGAACTATCATTTAAAAATGATAAACCCTATGCTTTTTGTTCTGAATTTTTGAGTTTAAAATTTAAAACAGAAACTTACCAAACCTTGTTTAATTAAGGAAAATTAGTTTTTCTTCTGTACTGAACCTAAGAAAATTTGTAGGTGTTCAAACCTCACTTAGACACTGTTTAAAAATAGTAGGAACCCCAGCATTGAAAAATATGATGTAGATATTCATTTAAAGCTATTTTGCCCAAAACTTAGAAAAAATCAGAAAGGCATTAGAAATTAATGAATAGTGATTAAAATTATTTTTCCTAGTTTGCTTATGTAACAGAGAACCTAGAAAAAATAAGGAGACCATTAGTTCAGATCAGTTTTAAATTAGAATGCTTTATTTAGCCTTATTTGAACTGAAAAACAATTATTAGAATTACAAAACTATACCCAAAATAGATAATAAAAATCCACTGGACTTACAACCACCAGAGCCCCACTACAAAAATAAAGAACACCTCAGCCCATTCTTTTAAGTGAGGAAAATAAATATAAAATGATAATGAGGCATTTTCCAAATAAGTCATGAACAACCCCTAATAATGTAATAATGGGCAACCAAAAATTAACTAAGTCCATAATGAGATAAACCACCAGAGAAAAATGCAAACCCATGAAAAAGAAGTAAACTCTTACCTATTGCTAATGATTTAAGAGAAAGGCCACTTAACTCAAATAATGCATACCACCCCTTCCCTTAAGCAAAAAGATGCCAAACTTCAGAATGATTGCTCTTGCGCAAAACAAAAACCAAGAAAAATAAGAACTCTGTTGTTTGATATTTTTCAAATATAGTGGTAGTAGAAAGCACCAATTTGGCTAGAAACTTGAGAAAACCATAGTAAAATAACTAAAAGGTATTAATGACTAGAAGTTTGTACCAAAATCATGTTATGACACCTAAAAGCCAGCAAAAATAAGTTTTAGAGAATTACCCACTGTTAAATAATAGTTGTAGTTCAAAGCACCTCTTCTGCCCAAAAATTTGATAATTTTGTCCAGAGAAAATCATTCACATTCTGATCCCCAATTTTTGAGACAGAGAAACATACACCAGTACCAAGCCACTGTAATTTTTGCAGAATTTTTAGAATTTTATAAAAGCAACTTGTAATTCAAACCCACTCCAAAACAATTAAGAGAATAAAAGAAAAGGAAAGAAGAAATAAACTCTACCCCAATAAGTCTAACTTGAGTACTTATCAATTCTCACTAAGGTTTAAAAAGAATTCAGTGGAACCCCAAAAATAAACCTACCACTTACCTTAGATGAAGTTTGACCCAATTTACCAAGTATACCACCCAAGGGTCTTACATAAGTAAAGTTAACTTTGTTTAACTCAAGAAGATCATACACCTCCAAAGTTGTAATTTCTAAAAGCACATATCATATCATGCATGTATCTTACGCATTGCGTTCATTAGATTGTAATCGTGCCGACGGAGAGTACGTGTCACACCCGGTTTTTAGAAGGTAAACCGAATGCGAACCATGTACGTGCCAGGATCAGTTATTCACGTACACAGCAGTTACATAACATGGACATCATCACACAGTGCTCAAATAGTATTAAAAGGGGAAATAATAGTCGATTACATCATACGTCTGAGACGTCCATATAGTTCTTACAATAAATCAAAGTGCGGAAAAGAAACGCAGATAACGCGGCCTTCACAGGCAGCCGACTGGGGGTTGCCGCTAACCCACACCTAGAACTCGTCGTAGTCTTGGAACTCCTGGAAGTCTCCTTCCACAGCTTCATCTTCTCCTGAGCAGTGGTTGCAATGCTGACAACCTGGGGGGGGATTGGTGTGTAGAGCAAGGGTGAGTACACATCAACATACTCAGCAAGTATCCTGTTTGGCTGTAGTGGACTAGCTTTATGTGGGGATAAGTCAAGCAGTTGCTTTTAGTTGGTCAGGTTATTACTTACTAGTAGAGAGCCAGGTTTTAACATTAACCCAAGTTATTAGCCCAATGTATCCTTTCCAAACGGAAAGAATACCACTTACCAATACCATAATCATAATCAGAACCATCAATCTCATTGCCACCTGTACCAAAGTATCTCTGATCAAGTATCACTAATCTCTGGAGCTCCCTTGGCCGCTCATAACCGTGAGCACGGCTGATATATCAGTTTCATAACACTCTGCAGAGGTTGCGCACTTTACCCACAAGCCGTGATTCCCTCTCTAGCCCGGGCTTGCAAGACCCTTATTCACTCCCAAGGTGAATGGCTAGGGATTCACTACGAAGCCTTTACAAAGATTCCCCGAGGCTGTAGCCGCCCGTTAGGTTTCCTAAATGTACCGCACTCCTCCCCAAGGGACAAATCAACCTTGGTAGAGCGAGCCGCATACACCGAGCCCCATTGACGGCACAACGGCTAAGCGAACTACACCCCGGTTCCTCTAATTATTCAGCTAAGGGCGTCCCATTCCACCCTCATGGTTGCACTGTTTTCCCGGGCGGTCATCCATTGAACAGGTCCTTACGGAGAGGCACTCGAGAAACCGCTCGAGTCCCCTTAAATGCCACAAGTATAATCATAAATAAGAAGGGGAAAACAGCGTATCATAGATAATCACATCATGTTCATTGATTAGAGTTGAGCAATAGCATCAGACTAAGCAGTAATAATCCGACCCAAATAGGTAAACAAGGACATGGGTAATAAAAGCTAGTCAATCCTTAGGTATAAATGTGTAATGCGGGAGGTGAATTAAAGAATGAATAGGACAGAGATAGGTCAAAGGACACTTGCCTCCACCAACCGACTGCTGCTCAGGGGCTTCTCCTGCGAATTCCTCGGGCTCTTCGACCGGATCGTTCTCTATGCGAGCGCAAACATACATACATCCACATATTTTAATACAAAAGAACAATACACCATACAAGGAAACAGGTAAAACGAATATGCATCAAGTATGACATTCGACATCGCATTTGTTATGGTTAGAAAGAAATGGGAAAAGGTCTCGCAGGGGGGGGTTAAATCTTATGCACTAAAGATTAGTTACAAGTGATTCTTAACAAAAGAATTCTGTTATATATATACACTAATGGAAACCTAATCATTTTTAGTTGATCAACATTGCACGGGTTAAACAATTAACTACGTGAATCAATAGCATAACGGAATTTTAAATTAAACTTCCTATTTCCATAGCATGAACAATGATCAGTCTACCTAAAATAAAGTAATTATGATCACAGAAAGTAAATAAAATAAAATAAAAAAAAATAAAAAAAACAGAGGGGGGGGCGGTTGAACCGGCCCTAGGGCGGTTGAACCGGCCCTGGGCTGGGCGGCCGAGCTGGGCGGGCGCGCGGGGGAGGGCGGCTGAGCCGGCCGGTTGAACCGGCGGCCAGGCGGCTGAACCGGCCCCGCGCAGGGGGCGCGGCCAGGGGGCCAGGCGGGGCGGCCGGGCGCGGCTGGGGCTGGCCAGCGGCCGGGCTGGGGCCGGGCAGGGGGCGGGCCGGGGCGCGGCTAGGCACGGCCGGGGCCGGCGCGGCCAGGGGCGGGGCCAGGCGGCCGGGCGGCGCAGCCAGGCGGCCGGGCGCGGCCAGGGGCCAGCGGCTGGGGGCGCCAGGGCGGGGGAAGAAGAGGGGAGGAAGGGGAGAGGGAGAGAGGAGGGAGAAAGGGGGAGGGGCTCACCGGCGATGGGGCGGCCGACGGCGGGGGTTGGGGTCGGCTGCAGGGGGCGGCGGCTAGGGCAGGGAGTATGGCGGCGGTGGGGAGAGAGAGAGGGAAAATGAGAGGGAGAGGGAGAGGGTTAGGGGAAAAAGGGAGGTGGGGGGGGCGGCTGGGCCTCTTGGGGCCCAAGAGGGGGCGCCAGGGGCGGCTGGGCTGGCCGGGGTCGGCCCACGGCGCGGGAGAGAGAGAAAAAGAGGAGAGAGAAAGAGAGAGAAAGAGAGAGAAAAGATTATTTCCCTGTTTTCGAAATCCGATCTTTTAGATGAATGCGTTGGCACTTTCAAACAATCAAAAAAAATGCAAGGTTCGGCATGGTGCATCAAACAACACAAAGTATTTTTAGAGTTTTCTTACACGGGAAATCCAAACCGAGTCCCGCTAAAACTTTGGAAAGGTCAAGGTTTAGCGAGGGAAAAAGAAAAGGAAAAGGTAACGCCCGAATTTTGGCGAGTAAAGAAAAGAAAAAATTCAACTGCAAAATTCGGGGCGTTACAAACCTATCCCCCTTAAAAGAATCTCGCCCTCGAGATTCAGGGCTGGCTAGCAAAGAGTTCTGGGTACTTGGCCATCAAATCATCTTCACGCTCCCAGGTTGCTTCTTCCTCAGAGTGGTGACTCCATCTGACTTTGCACATTCTGATGGTCTTCCTTCGGGTGACTCTATCTGCAACCTCAAGAATCTGAGCTGGCTTCTCAACATAAGTCAAGTCCTCCTGGACTTCCAGACCTTCCACTGGCAACTGCTCTTCTGGCACACGCAAACACTTCTTCAACTGAGACACATGAAAGACATCATGCACAGCTGACAAATTCTCTGGCAAACTGAGCTGATAGGCCACTTCTCCACGCTTTGAGAGGATTTGGTACGGACCAATGTAGCGGGGTGCCAGCTTGCCTTTGATTCCGAACCTTCTGACTCCTCTGATCGGTGACACCTTCAGATAGACAAAGTCTCCGACTTCAAAACTCAGCTCTCTTCTTCTTGTGTCTGCATAGCTTCGCTGCCTCGATTGCGCTATCTTCAGATTCTCTCGGACCATCTTGATGTTCTCTTCAGCTTCGAGCAAAATATCTGGCCCGAACACTTGCTTCTCTCCAGGCTGATCCCATTGCAACAGAGTTCTGCAACTCCTTCCATAGAGCGCTTGAAATGGTGACATCTTCAAACTGGCCTGATAACTGTTGTTATAGGAAAACTCTGCATAGGGCAATCGCTTGTCCCATCCGGACTGATCTTGCAACGCACAGGCTCTCAACATGTCTTCAAGAATTTGATTGGTTCTTTCAGTCTAGCCATCTGTCTGCGGGTGATATGCTGAACTGAAATTCAGATGTGTGCCCAAGGCTTCATGCAACTGCTGCCAGAAATGAGAGGTGAACTGCGTTCCTCTGTCTGACACTATCTTCTTTGGCACACCATGAAGACAAACGATCCGAGACATATACAACTCTGCCAATACTGCACTGCTGTAGCTGGTCTTGACAGGTATGAAGTGGGCTGACTTGGTCAAGCGGTCCACTACTACCCAGATGGAATCGTAGCCGGCTCGAGTGCGAGGCAATCCGACTATGAAATCCATACTAATTTCATCCCATTTCCACTGAGGGATCTGCAACGGTTGCAACAATCCAGCAGGTCTCTGATGTTCGGCCTTGATCCGCCGACAACTATCACACATAGCCACATGCTCTGCGATTTCCCTCTTCATTCCATACCACCAGAATTTCTTCTTCAGATCCTGATACATCTTCTCACTGCCAGGGTGAATCGAATAAGCTGTCTCATGAGCTTCCTTGAGAATCAACTCCCGAATAGACTGGACATTGGGAACACACAAGCGGTCTTTGAACCATACCACACCTTCAGCATCTTCTCGAAAATCTTTGCCTCTGCCATCTAGAATCAGTCGCCGAATCTCACTGATCTTCTCATCATTCTTCTGCGCTTCTTTGATTTCTCGCTCCAAGGTAGGTTCCAATTCAACTGTGACTCCTCGCGAATTGTTCAGAAATCCGAGACTCAACTTGTCGAACTCTTTGGCCAACTCATAAGGCATCGGACGAGCGACCATCAGATTGACTTGACTCTTTCTGCTCAAAGCATCTGCCACTACGTTTGCTTTGCCTGGATGGTAATGAATCTCCAACTCATAGTCTTTGATCAATTCTAACCATCTTCTTTGCCTCATATTCAATTCTGACTGAGTGAATATGTACTTCAGACTCTTGTGATCTGTGTAAACATTGCATTTCTGTCCATACAGATAGTGCCTCCATGTCTTCAGTGCGTGAACCACTGCTGCCAACTCTAGATCATGGATTGGGTAATTCTTCTCATGAACCTTCAACTGTCGGGACGAGTAAGCCACAACTCTTCCCTCTTGCATCAACACGCATCCCAAACCTGTGTAACAAGCATCACAGTACACAGAGAAGGGCTTGTGCACATCAGGCAAGACTAGGACAGGCGCTGTTGTCAACTTCTCTTTCAGCGCTTCAAAGGCCTCTTGACATTTCTGGGTCCACTTGAACTCAACCTTGTTGCCTAGCAACGCTGTCATTGGTTTCGCAATCTTCGAAAACCCTTCAATGAATCGCCGATAATATCCGGCCATTCCAATGAAGCTCTTGATTCCTCGAGCATCCGTTGGCGCTTTCCAGTTCAGAATGTCTGCCACTTTCTTCGGATCCACAGCCAATCCTTCCTTGTTGATTATGTGACCCAAGAACAGGACTTCACTGATCCAGAACTCACACTTGCTCAACTTTGCATACAACTGGTGCTCTCGCAATCTCTGCAATACCATCCTCAAATGATCTGCATGCTCTTCTTCACTTTGAGAATAAATCAGAATGTCATCAATGAATACCACCACAAACTTATCGAGATAATCCATGAATACACTGTTCATCAGATTCATAAAGAACGCTGGTGCATTGGTCAAACCAAAAGACATCACTGTGAACTCATACAAACCATACTTGGTAATGAATGCCGTCTTCGGAATGTCCGAAGGTCGGATCCTGAGCTGATGATAACCTGACCTCAGATCGATCTTGGAGAACACACTGGCTCCTCTCAACTGGTCAAACAGATCTTCTATTCTAGGCAAGGGATACTTGTTCTTGATCGTGACTTCATTCAAAGCTCGATAATCGATACACATCCTCTTGGTGCCATCTTTCTTCTCCACAAACAAGACAGGGGCGGCCCAAGGCGAGGTGCTTGGCCGGATGTAACCTTTCTCTAACAGCTCATCAATCTGCTTCTTAAGCTCAACCAACTCTGGTCCAGATATTCTGTAAGCTCTCTTAAAGATAGGGGCGGTTCCAGGAAGAAGCTCTATAGCAAACTCAACTTTCCGCTCTGGTGGCATACCCGGTAAATCCTTTGGAAACACATCTGGGAATTCAGACACAACCTTGATACTCTCAATTGGGTCTGCTTCACTGCTATCGACAGCCATCTGATAACAACTTCCTTTCTTTGGCTCAGGCGGGACTAACTCGGTCACCACTTCCTCTCCTAGTGGGGACACCAACTTGATTGTCCTTTTATCACAACTGATAACTGCCTGATACTTATCTAGCCAATTCATCCCTAGGATGACATCTATTCCCTGAGTACCCATTACTATAAGGTTAGCGGGAAATGCTATCCCCCTTATTTCCACACTTACATTCAAACATATGCTATCAGCTCGAATTCTACCACCAGCTGAGTCAATTTGAATGGGGGTTGACATGGTAGTAATTGGAAGATTATGTGCTTCTACCCATGATGCAGTAATGAAAGAATGCGTTGCTCTAGTATCAAATAACACTTCTGCAATATGGGAGTCGACTGGGAACATACCTACTGTCATGCCGGGGTCTCCTGAACTGCTTCAGCCTCCAAGTGATTCAATCTTCCATGATTATAGCGCTGCTGAGGGCGGTTGCCTGCTCCAGACTGAGACGCATTCTGCTTTGCTGGGGCATTGGGGCCTGACTGCTGCTGGGCTGCCTTCTTCGGACATTGCATCACCCAGTGGCCTTGCTCTCCACAGTGGAAACATGCTCTGTTTCCAACCTGAGCTGGTGCTGCCTGACTGTTCTGCTGGCTTGCGGGGGCAGGAAGACGAGGTGTCTGCTGATTCTGCCTCTAGAACTGGCCTCCTCCTGACTGATTGCTCTGACGGTTCTGGTACTGATGCTGAGGATACTGCCTTTGGAACTGCTGATACTGCTGACGCTGCTGATGCTGCTGAGGTGGACGCTGGTTCTGCCTGAACTGCTGAGGTTGATTGCCTGAAAAACGAGGGCGACTGCTGCTTCCAGGCTGGGGTCCACTGATCTTGCGCTTACGATCCTCCATCTCCTTACGCTTCCTTTCTGTCATAATTGCTCTGTCAATCAGGTGCTGGAATGTCGGGAAGGTATGATTCATCAGTTGGTACTGAAGAGGGTCGACCAGGCCTCTCAGAAAACGGTATTGTCGCTTGGCATCGGTGTTGACATCTTCAGGAGCATAGCGAGACAACTGCAGAAACCTGTCTCGATACTCACTGACGGACATCGGCCCTTGCTTGAGGGCTAGGAATTCCTCCTTCTTCACTGTCATCAGACCTGCGGGAACATGGTACTGACGAAAGCTACCTCTGAATTCTTCCCAGGTGATGGTGTCGGGGTCGGCATGGGTGGCGAGATAAGACTCCCACCATGATTGGGCTGCTCCTCTCAACAGACGGGGACCATACAAGACTTTCTCCCTGTCGTCACACTGAGCGGTATGCAACTCCCGCTCCACAGTGTGCAGCCAATCTTCAGCATCCATGGGGTCAGAAGAGTGAGCGAACGTTGGGGGATGACCTCTCATGAATTCAGCACGCTTGTCCCTGGGCATCTGAGGCATCTGAGGCTGGGGTGGTGCTTGCTGCTGCTGCTGCTGAATGGCGGCCAGAGTCTGACCGATGGCCTGAACTGCTTGAGTTTGCATCAGAAACATCTGCTCGATCGACATCGGGGGTGGGGGCGGCAGCTGCTGCTGCTGGGGCGCCTCATCTTGCTGACCGGCTTGCTCCTGCTGAGCACGCCTTCCTCCTCTGCGCCTGTTCTCTGACATCTGCAGAACGCAACCACACATCAGAACTGATCTGGCAAATCTTGCAGCATAAGAAAAGAGTATAGAATCCTTCAACAGCACTGAACAGATGAGCATCTTCACTGATCTCCAACACAGACCACACAGCTTCTCAGATAAAGAGGAAAGTAGAATAAAGGTTTTCCCAACTATATAACTAACTCCATTGACATAATAGGTAAACCAAAATGCAGGGGATACCCACACTCTGGTGACAATCATTACAAAGATCCAAACCAAACATAATTCATCATGACAAACATAAATGCACAGGATATAGCAAACTACCCTGTCTAACTAAGACTAACTAAGACCGAGACTAACGCTAAGACTGAAGCTTCTATGTATATATTTTGTATTAATTACAAGATCCAACTCTAACGATCTACGGTTCTAGATTTATCTTGGTCTTGCAGTCGGGATTGCCATAAGACTGGCGTCCACGCCGAGGTGAGCGGTACGGGTGCTGAGTCCCGACGGGAGCGGGGGAACCATCATCCAAGTGACGACGCTCCGCGCGCTCAGCCCGCAGCAAGGCGATCTCAGCACGAGCCCTACTCAGCTCGTCTAATGCATGGTCCAGCTCCGTGTTTAGCACGGCGGCTAGGTTGACTGTGCTGCTCAACCTAGGATTGTCCTCACCGGCAGGTGAAACAATCACGCCTCCTGTGCTGCCAGATGGACGGCGGGGGTAATACTTCAGGTCGAGACCATCAGCTACCCCACCGAAAACCGAGCAGTAGTGCGAAAGCGCACGCCGTGCAGCATCCTGCATGGCTGCCTCAGCTGAGTCCCGCTCAGAGATAGAATAGTGCTCTGAGCAAGCCTCCGCGCCCTGGAGACTGTTCTCCGGACGGCGCACCAAACAGGTCGCCTCCCAGCGGTCCGGGTAGACCCCGCGACTATGCTGGTAGACCACACAGCGATACTCGATGGACCAAGTACGCCGGTCAAGTGCCCGACGTAGCAGGGTGTCGAGCGCGTCGTGGAAGTGACACCCGCGAGCAGCGTCGCGAGTGATGGGTCGAGCAACCCATCCTTCCGGCTCATGGCTAGAGAGGTCGAGGTCGTGGCTCGAGCTGTCGTCGCCACCTCCGTCGTCTGGATCTCCTCCAGCAGCTACTCCAAAAACTGGGACGCCCAGTGGTGGTGCAGGGGGCGCCTCCAGGGGAAGCATAGGAGAGCAGCTCCTCACAGACTCTATCTCCTGCTGGAGTGAGAAGGAAGAGCCCTACTGCTCCTGTCGTCGACGTTCCTGCTCCTCATGCAGGCGGTGGTGCAGTCTCTCCAAGTGGCTGGACTGTCCGGCCACGGGACGGCGAAGCGGACGCTCAGCAAGGCGGGAGGGTAAGAATGGGATGACGGACTTTCGTGCAGTGTGTCTAAGTCGAGCCATCTACAAAAGACATCGCAAGCAAAAGGGTGAGAACAGAATTAATATGACCAGCAAATAATGAATCATAAATAAATGAAGGATCAGAATAAACAAAATTTTCAGCAAGGTATAATATATAGTAGAACATAGGTTTGGTCAGTAGGACCAACTTTTGAAGGGATATCAAAGTCAAGGCAGGGACAGAGGTCTATAGTCCTTAGAACGACCATTCTACTCTAGGTTAGCGGTCCTACAGTCAACACGGCTTTGATACCACTTATGTCACACCCGGTTTTTAGAAGGTAAACCGAATGCGAACCATGTACGTGCCAGGATCAGTTATTCACGTACACAGCAGTTACATAACATGGACATCATCACACAGTGCTCAAATAGTATTAAAAGGGGAAATAATAGTCGATTACATCATACGTCTGAGACGTCCATATAGTTCTTACAATAAATCAAAGTGCGGAAAAGAAACGCAGATAACGCGGCCTTCACAGGCAGCCGACTGGGGGTTGCCGCTAACCCACACCTAGAACTCGTCGTAGTCTTGGAACTCCTGGAAGTCTCCTTCCACAGCTTCATCTTCTCCTGAGCAGTGGTTGCAATGCTGACAACCTGGGGGGGGATTGGTGTGTAGAGCAAGGGTGAGTACACATCAACATACTCAGCAAGTATCCTGTTTGGCTGTAGTGGACTAGCTTTATGTGGGGATAAGTCAAGCAGTTGCTTTTAGTTGGTCAGGTTATTACTTACTAGTAGAGAGCCAGGTTTTAACATTAACCCAAGTTATTAGCCCAATGTATCCTTTCCAAACGGAAAGAATACCACTTACCAATACCATAATCATAATCAGAACCATCAATCTCATTGCCACCTGTACCAAAGTATCTCTAATCAAGTATCACTAATCTCTGGAGCTCCCTTGGCCGCTCATAACCGTGAGCACGGCTGATATATCAGTTTCATAACACTCTGCAGAGGTTGCGCACTTTACCCACAAGCCGTGATTCCCTCTCTAGCCCGGGCTTGCAAGACCCTTATTCACTCCCAAGGTGAATGGCTAGGGATTCACTACGAAGCCTTTACAAAGATTCCCCGAGGCTGTAGCCACCCGTTAGGTTTCCTAAATGTACCGCACTCCTCCCCAAGGGACAAATCAACCTTGGCAGAGCGAGCCGCATACACCGAGCCCCATTGACGGCACAACGGCTAAGCGAACTACACCCCGGTTCCTCTAATTATTCAGCTAAGGGCGTCCCATTCCACCCTCATGGTTGCACTGTTTTCCCGGGCGGTCATCCATTGAACAGGTCCTTACGGAGAGGCACTCGAGAAACCGCTCGAGTCCCCTTAAATGCCACAAGTATAATCATAAATAAGAAGGGGAAAACAGCGTATCATAGATAATCACATCATGTTCATTGATTAGAGTTGAGCAATAGCATCAGACTAAGCAGTAATAATCCGACCCAAATAGGTAAACAAGGACATGGGTAATAAAAGCTAGTCAATCCTTAGGTATAAATGTGTAATGCGGGAGGTGAATTAAAGAATGAATAGGACAGAGATAGGTCAAAGGACACTTGCCTCCACCAACCGACTGCTGCTCAGGGGCTTCTCCTGCGAATTCCTCGGGCTCTTCGACCGGATCGTTCTCTATGCGAGCGCAAACATACATACATCCACATATTTTAATACAAAAGAACAATACACCATACAAGGAAACAGGTAAAACGAATATGCATCAAGTATGACATTCGACATCGCATTTGTTATGGTTAGAAAGAAATGGGAAAAGGTCTCGCAGGGGGGGGGGTTAAATCTTATGCACTAAAGATTAGTTACAAGTGATTCTTAACAAAAGAATTCTGTTATATATATACACTAATGGAAACCTAATCATTTTTAGTTGATCAACATTGCACGGGTTAAACAATTAACTACGTGAATCAATAGCATAACGGAATTTTAAATTAAACTTCCTATTTCCATAGCATGAACAATGATCAGTCTACCTAAAATAAAGTAATTATGATCACAGAAAGTAAATAAAATAAAATAATAAAAAAAAATAAAAAAAACAGAGGGGGGGGGCGGTTGAACCGGCCCTAGGGCGGTTGAACCGGCCCTGGGCTGGGCGGCCGAGCTGGGCGGGCGCGCGGGGGAGGGCGGCCGAGCTGGGGCCGGGCGGCTGAGCCGGCCGGTTGAACCGGCGGCCAGGCGGCTGAACCGGCCCCGCGCAGGGGGCGCGGCCAGGGGGCCAGGCGGGGCGGCCGGGCGCGGCTGGGGCTGGCCAGCGGCCGGGCTGGGGCCGGGCAGGGGGCGGGCCGGGGCGCGGCTAGGCGCGGCCGGGGCCGACGCGGCCAGGGGCGGGGCCAGGCGGCCGGGCGCGGCCAGGGGCCAGCGGCTGGGGGCGCCAGGGCGGGGGAAGAAGAGGGGAGGAAGGGGAGAGGGAGAGAGGAGGGAGAAAGGGGGAGGGGCTCACCGGCGATGGGGCGGCCGACGGCGGGGGTTGGGGTCGGCTGCAGGGGGCGGCGGCTAGGGCAGGGAGTAGGGCGGCGGTGGGGAGAGAGAGAGAGGGAAAATGAGAGGGAGAGGGAGAGGGTTAGGGGAAAAAGGGAGGTGGGGGGGGGCGGCTGGGCCTCTTGGGGCCCAAGAGGGGGCGCCAGGGGCGGCTAGGCCGGCCGGGGTCGGCCCACGGCGCGGGAGAGAGAGAAAAAGAGGAGAGAGAAAGAGAGAGAAAGAGAGAGAAAATATTATTTCCCTGTTTTCGAAATCCGATCTTTTAGATGAATGCGTTGGCACTTTCAAACAATCAAAAAAAATGCAAGGTTCGGCATGGTGCATCAAACAACACAAAGTATTTTTAGAGTTTTCTTACACGGGAAATCCAAACCGAGTCCCGCTAAAACTTTGGAAAGGTCAAGGTTTAGCGAGGGAAAAAGAAAAGGAAAAGGTAACGCCCGAATTTTGGCGAGTAAAGAAAAGAAAAAATTCAACTGCAAAATTCGGGGCGTTACAGTACGTGCTCATCCCCGAGCAAGGATCTGTCCAAGAGGAGGACCAGGAGCAGGCTTCAGAGGCTGCTGTTGACGATCTCCCCGCAGCCCCAGCAATTGAAGGCAAGCCCCGGTTTTATGCATAACCGTATTATTATATGCTATTTTACTACACTTAATGCTTGTAGGATTGTAATGTGCACTTAAGTGTAGGAATTGCTTGAAACCTCTAGTTGCATGAACTTAGGATTCCTTTTTGAGATGAATACTAGTATGCTAGGTCGAGTAGCTGCTTGCTAATCATGATCTCGGTAGAAGTCGAGTGATTTTTCTAGCACTCGCGCAAGGTCAGGAATTGATTGTATTCATCTTGATAACGGGATATGTGTTAGTCTATGGACTTGGATCCAGGGAGGATGCCTTGTCCATGAGACGAGAAAAAGAATTAAGGATTAATGTGTGGATACCTGAGTCAAGCTTTTGAACGTACTAAGCACATGCCGGGAAAAATGGTAACCGGTAAACCTAGTACCTGAGTGAAGCCGGGCGCGGACTTTATCCCTCATGCGACCTGAGACTGGGTCTCCCATTCTAGCTATGGTGGGTACAAGTGCGGTCACTGCACGGCTGCAGTCGGGGTCAGTGGAGCATTGTATGCCAAGGCGGTGAGGCCTGGACGCGAACGGGGAATCGATGGGGACGGTTGTCATGTGTGGGGTCGGAGTACCCTGACATGCCGTGTGTTTAGGTTTACCTTGCAAGGTTAAAAACTCGATTCGAATCGTCTGCTTCTCGCAGCTAACGAGACTGCTTGACCCCTTGTACTGCATCGAGTAAGAAGTGAAATGAGGTTACATAAGATAACTTGTTGATTGAACTAAATGCTTGTCACTATGTATGCTTAGATGGAGCAAATCTAGCTAAGCTAATGAAGATAGAATTTGAAAAGCTAAAAATTGATTTTAGAAACAGCTAGTGCTTTTGGCAAACTAAACCCCTCAGCCAAACAACTGCATAGTCTAGAGGTAGAGGAGTAGACTCCTCACATCGGTTAAGTCTAGCTGAGTATTAGTATACTCAGCCTTGCTTGTGGCATAATTTTTGCAGGTACCATTCAGGAAATGGTTGATGGTGTGACTTGGCCTACCACCCTACCACCGGGTTGGACAGTCGAGTGGGATGTTGCTCCAGCAGGAGAGGAGCACGAGGAGTAGTGGGCTAGGCCTTGCCCAATTCCTCGATACCGACGACATCGATTATCCGCTGCATTTTATTTTGTGAACTCTTATTTGCTACTCAAAAACTCCGATCTATGTAATAATTCAGCACTTAAACTAAGGTTTCCTGTTTTATTGTATTTCTTCTGTGACTCACCTTCGAGTGAGATTGTGGAATTTGATCCTGGTTAAGTGGCTTTATCAGACTAGATCTGAGGGACTGACGGGTTATTTCGATTTAAGTGTGTTACGGCCCCTAAGGCGTGACTTAGGCTCTTAAGCTGGAATAATTCGGGTGGTTCCACCACAGCTGGTATCGGAGCAAATTCCACCACAGAGAAGGACAATAAACCATGAATACCAATTTTCAAAATCTAAAACTTGCCTAGAAACTACTATGAATCGTCAGGACTAGACCGCTAGACCTAGGACGAAAGGCCTTAGGCATAGAGGGAGAAATAGGTGGCTAATTAATTAGGCCCGTGGGCCTGTACTTATATTTTTAGGGATGCCCTAAAAGCACCCTATTTTTGAGAGGCAACGCTACCTTCCAGCATGCATGCATTATAAAACGCAAAGATGAATTAAAAATTTGAGCTAACCCACTTTCTTTAAAACCATCCGGGCTCTCTATTTCTTTTTCCTTCCACCATAATCTTTACCTTTGATTCCCTTCCGCAGATGAATTCACCCACCCCTGCCAGTGGAGGAGACTCTCGTTTCAGTTCTGACTTCCTTTCTCGCGATGGTTTTCTTTCCATCTTGTGGGAAGTGCTTAACTCCGCTGGTTACCATACGCCCCCTTCGTACACGCTGCAGTTGTATGAGGAGCATCGGGTACCTCGTTGTCGGGTCTGGCTGACTTTGGAGGCTCATCCCCTTCAGCCGGGTTGGCGTTCTCTTGATTCTGAGACGATTGGACTCAGGACGGACGACACCGTTGAAGAAGCAGCCATGAAGACTCTGACGACTTTCTGTGGCTACCATCCCCTAGAGATGGTAATGCACCCCTTGGGACTCTTCCCTGCTGAGAAGAAGGATGATCCCATGTGGTGTAACCGTGTGAGCCATGTGAAGGATGTGTGGGCAATGTATCCTGACTTGGTTGGGAGGATCACCGTTCAGTGCATGAGTGCGCTGTACCGCCTTCAGGCCCTTCAGAGCGATGCTATGGCACTCCTTGCTAACACCGCTCAAACTGCCAAGCTCACTCTCGACAGTCGAGAAGATTTTGTGGTCGATCTATCCACCGAGTTGGTAGAGAAGGATCTGCAGGTGCAGAGGCTGAGCCAGCGCATTACCACCTTGGAGCAGTAGGTGGAGATCCGAGACAACACTATTGATGTCTTGGAAAACCAGCTTCACGATGTGCAGATGGAACTCGAAGAAGCGAATGACCACTTGGACATGCACCACCTAGAGATGGAGGCCAATGAGGCAGGAAGCGAGGGAGAAGAGGCTCCCGAGGAGCTAGGACCAGCCCCTGGTGCCAATGGGACTACCTCCGCGATGCCTCCTTCACCCGTATCCAGTGTCGCTTCCACCGCTCAGGGTTAAGCAGTCACTTCGACACTTTTAGGCGGATAGAAACCTATGCGAGCTTAGTTAATGTCAGATTTTGGACTAGGCTTATGGGTACTTTCCCCTGATTGATGTAACCCTGTGAACTTTTGAAATCTCTGGGATATTTGTCACCATGTTATCTTCATTTCGAACCTAATATTATGATTATGGCATTTTTCCTTCCATATGAGATGATATCTTGTCGTTCGAAACTGTGAGTTGGGATAACAATGGCGACAATCTCTGTTTTCAGATGGCAGCTTGGCAGCGTCGCGGGCATAACGAGCAGGTTCCCCCGCCACCTCCTCCAGCTCCCACAGTGCAGGAGTTGATGGCCCAGCAGAATGAGATTCTGCGATAGCTCTTGCAGCGCCAGCCCCACCCTCAGCAGCATGGTGGAGGCCAGCATCAGCGACCTCCGGCTATGGCAACTTACCAGGAGTTTTTGAGCACGCAGTCGCCCTTGTTCACCAAGGCAGAGGATCCGTTGGACGCCGACGTGTGGCTCCGCATCGTCAAGTCCAAGTTTCCCCTCCTCACAGGAGACTGCCCTGATGAGGCCAAGGCTCGCTTCGCCGCATAGCAGCTTCGCGGCCCTGCTCAGACTTGGTGGGACCACTTCCGTGCTATGCTCCCCGCTGATCTAGAAGTGTCTTGGGAGGAATTCAAGACTACCTTCAGAGGACACCACATCCCAGCTGGCATTCTTGATCAGAAGTTGAATGAATTTCTGGCCCTTAATCAAGGAACCCGCACGATACTGCAGTATGCGCAAGCCTTCAACGACTTATGCCAGTATGCAGGGTATCATGCTGATTCTGATGAAAAGAAGAGAGATCGCTTCCGTAGGGGTCTCAATACCAAGCTGCGGGAACGACTCAACACTGTCCGGGCTGATAGCTTCAATGAGTTGGTCAACATGGCCATCTCCCAGGAGGATTGCATTGTTGCTCACCGGGCAGAGAAGAAGAGAAAGGCACCAATGGCAGCACCATCCACTCAGGCTCAGAGGTTCCGGATTGTTTCTCACAATCAGAGCAGGGGTTTTCAGTAGCAGCGAGGCAGATGGGTGATTAGGCCACCTCGGCAGCAGCAGCAGCCGGCACCCAACCGCTTTCCAGCTCCCGCCCCAAGGAACAATCAGCCTCTGTAGCAGTAGCAGTTCCGCTAGGGCAATGGGAACAAGTGTTTCACTTGTGGCAATGTGGGCCACTATGCCAAGAATTGTCCCAGGAACCAGCAGAGGCAGATGCCAGCACCAAATCAAGACAAGGGAAGAAAGCAGAAGGTGCAAGTCAGACAAGGGAAGCTCAACTTCACTACTCTGGAAGAAGTACCTGAAGGAGCTCCTATCATGACTGGTATCTTTTCAGTTTATAATCAACCTGCTTTAATTCTGTTTGATTCTGGTGCATCTCATGGTTTCATTAGCCAGAAGTTCAGTGCTAGATGTAAACTGCCATTCTCTCACTCTAAAGGGTTGTCGGTGTTTCGAAACCCGGGGGGTCCCTGGACCGACGAGTGAATTGTCGCCGTGTGCCCCAGCCCAGATGGGTCGACGCAAGGCGGAACGCGAAGGGGGGAAAGGAAGCAGCCGGAGGGAGGCAGGCGCGAGAGAGTGGATCCCGTGGCCTTCGTGTTAGCCCCGCGCCTGAGTCGGGTGCGCTTGCAGTAGGGGAATACAAGCGTCCACGCGGGAGTGGGAGCGAGCGGCATTGCGCGAGCGCCGTCTCGTCCTTCTCCGCACGGGCCAACCCTCTGTAAGAGGGCCCTGGTCCTTCCTTTTATAGGCGTAAGGAGAGGATCCAGGTGTACAATAGGGGGTGTAGCAGAGTGCTACGTGTCTAGCAGAGGAGAGCTAGCGCCCTAAGTACACATCGTCGTGACAGCCGGAGAGGTTTTGGCACTCGGTTCGTGTGGTGTCGTGACCGTCGGAGGAGTGCTGGAGCCTGGCGAGAGGACAACTGTCAGGGCTATCGAGTCCTTGCTGACGTCCTCTTGCTTCCGTAAGGGGGCCGAGAGCCGCCGTCGTCACAGAGCGTGCGGGGCTCCATCATTGCCTATCTGGCGGAGCGAGCCAGATGGGACGCCGGTCTTGTTCCCCGTAGCCTGAGTCAGCTCGGGGTAGGGTAATGATGGCGCCTCCTGTCGACGTGGTCGGTCCGTGCCCTAGGTTGGGTGATGTGGAGGCTCCTCCGAGGTCGAGGTCGAGTCTGTCTTCCGTGGCTGTGGTCAAGTCCGAGCCCCTGGGTCAGGCGAGGCGGAGACCGTCGGTTGAGGCCAGGGCTGAGTCCGAGCCCTGGGGTCGGGCGAAGCGGAGTCCGTCGTCTCTTGGGGCTGAGCCCATGTCCGAGCCCTGGGTCGGGCGGAGCGGAGTTCGCCGTCTTCTGGGGCTGAGCCCAAGTCCGAGCCCTGGGTCGGGCGGAGCGGAGTTCGCCATCTTCCGGGGCTGAGCCCATGTGCGAGCCTGGGTCGGGCGGAGCGGAGTTCGCCGTCTTTCGGGGCTGTGCCCAAGTCCGAGCCCTAGGGTCGGGCGAGGCAGAGTTTCCTATGACGCCTGAGGCCGGCCTTGGCTGCTGTCAGCCTCACTCTGTCGGGTGGCTCAGCAGTCGGAGCGGCGCAGGCGGTGCTGTCCTCTTGTCAGGCCGGTCAGTAGAGCGGCGAAGTGACTGCGGTCACTTCGGCTCTGTCGACTGGAGGGCGTGCGTCAGGATAAAGGTGTCAGGCCACCTTTGCATTAAATGCCCCTGCGATTTGGTCGGTCGGCGTGGCGATGTGGCCAAGGTTGCTTCTCGGTGAAGACTGGGCCTCGAGCGAGCCGGTAGTGTGCCCGTTGCTGGAGGGGGGTCCTCGGGCGAGATGTAGGTTCTCCGGGGTCGGCTTCCCTTGCCCGAGGCTAGGCTCGGGCGAGGCACGATCATGTCCCTTGAATGGACCGATCCTTGACTTAATCGCACCCATCAGGCCTTTGCAGCTTTGTGCTGATGGGGGTTACCAGCTGAGATTTAGGGGCCATGAGGGTACCCCTAATTATGGTCCCCGACAGTAGCCCCCGAGCCTCCAAGGGAGTACTAATACTCGCTTGGAGGCTTTTGCCGCACTTTTTTGCAAGGGGACCAGCCTTTTTCGGTTGCCTTCTATTCCGGTGGGTGCGCGCGAGCGCACCCGCCGGGTGTAGCCCCCGAGGCCTTGGAGGAGTAGTTTTACTCCTTCGAGGTCTTATTGCGTTTCGCAACACTTCGGCTGGTCTAGTTGTTCCCTCATGCGAGCTGGCTGTAGCCCGAGTGCACGGTCGGGTCCCAAGTTCTTGGGCTGGTATGTTGACGCTGTTAACGGTTTGGCCGGAGCCGGGTTTGCGAGAGCAGCCACCGAGCCTCTGCACAGGGCGAGAGGTCGATCAGGGACAGACTCGACTTTTTTACATACGCCCCTGCGTCTCCTATCCGCAAGGAGGAGGGGGCGAAAGCGCCATGTTGTCCTCGGACGGCGCCGAACATGGTGTCTCCGGTGAGCTGCTGGCGGGTAATCCGAGCGGACGTCCGTGCCCCATTTGTTAGGGGTCGGCTAGAGGCCCAGAGGTGCGCCCAAAAGTACCTGCAGGTGATCTGCCGGACCCGGTCCCCTGTCGACGGGGTCCGAGGGCTTGATGCCTCCCTCTGATGGGATTCCGTTACAAGATCGTTCTCGCTGGTCTCGGAAATGTCCTAGGGTACCTCGGGAGCGTAGCCCGAGCCTTGGTTATGTATCGAACGTACCCATGGTCATCCCTCGCTCTGTGTTTGAGGCGACTGTGAACCCTTCGAGGGCCAGCCAACGAACCCCTGATCAGTAGTGGGCGCGGAGCCCGAGTGGCCTGAGGTGACCGTTGAACCCTTCGAGGGGCTGGTCATCGAACCTCTGACCAGTAGTGGGCGCAGAACCCAATCGATCTGAGGCGGCCGTTGAACCCCTCCGAGGGGCCGGCCTTCGAACCTCTGATCAATAGGGAGGCTCGGAGCCTGTTTCCTTCACGGAGAAGGGTCCTTTTCGGGGTATCCCCCTTTCCCGGTCCCTGTTGTAAGAGAGAGAAAGAGGAAAAGGAAAAGGATGCGAAGTCGGATGACGTGGCGTACCTTTTTCGACGCGGTCATTATGGCGAAGGTGAAGCGTTGCTTGCTTCTCCCGCCTGAGGCGCCGCCTGTCCTGTCGCGGAGTTAATGCGACGGGGCGAGCGGTTCGCGGGGCGGCCGTTGCGCGTGCGCGAGCCGTTCGAGGAACGGATCACGGGCACGCCGTCTTCACGCCGTGAGAGAGGGCTCCCCCGCTGCCCCTGGATGGGACATGAGCTTGGCTGACGACGTGGCCGCTGCTTCTGCCCGCCTGTCACCGCCATTACTGCTGGCCCAATTTTGACCGCATTTGACCGTCGCGCTTGGCTGGCACTGCAGGGTTGCCTCGAGTCACGGTATCGACTCCACAGTCGAGGAGGCGCGGTAGTGGCGTGAGTGGCAGTGCAGTTGCTTGCACGTAGCGACCGACGCGCCGGTTGCATGACGCGTGGGCGTGGGCTTCCATGCTGGGCGCGTTGGAAGTCGGAGAGGTGCGCCCACTTGGCGCGGTTGCATGCCGCCTGCATGGCTGCCCACCTTTTCGCCCGCTGGTCTAGGCAAAAGTGGAGAACTGCTTGTAACCGCTGGGCGGTTGCATGCACCGCGCACGGCGGTTTGGCTTCTTCTGCTCTGGACTGGCTTGCATGACGTGTGGGACCCAGCCCCCGCGCCGTGGGGGGAGAATCTCGGAGCGAGTTGGAGAAGACTCAACCCGCAACGGTTGAGGGCGCAAGTGGGGGGAGTCGCCTTTAAAAGGGGGGCGACCCCCTTGGAGGGCAACCATGTCTTCGCGCTTCCCTCATGCATCGTGTCTTTCCACCTTCCGAGCCCCCGGATGAGGGATGCCCGCGATCCTTCCGCCTTGTCGTCTGAGGAACGCAACTTCGTGGAAGTTGGTACCTTTCAGCCATCGTTCGGCTTCAAGGATTTTCATCAGGCAGCCCGGATGCATCCCCTCGCCGGTGGTCGCCCAAGACGGTGACCACCAGCCTCTCGGTGGGGAGGAGCAAGCCGGGCTGCGATCTTGGTTCCGCCCTCAGCTTCAAGGATGTTCAGAACGTAGCAGCAAGGGACAACCCACCCATACAGACAGCCTACGGGGAGGATGGCACTACTGGCAAAGACCGTCTGGCGAAAACGCCGCAGGCGCGAAGCGTGGTGGGCCTGCGCCGGGGGAGCATAGGGAGGAAAGGGAGCCCGGACGGTGGAAGAGCCAGGGGAAGCCGGGTCATTTGACGGAAATGGAAGGTCCGAGCAGCTCATTCATTCTTGGAAAAAGAGGGGGGAGCGGGCCAATGTATCAATGAATAGATACAGTCAACGGTAGAAAGACAGCGCTGCCTACACGCGATTTAGCTTCCGAACAAGCAAGGGATTGAGCAACTAGCGCTAGGCGCATCCGTTTTCTTGCTGGTCGAGCGGTCTCAATTTCACTACAGGAATTGCGAATGAATGCTGGGCCACCTCAAATGGCGTGAGCCGCATGCGGGGAGACCCGCACGTACGTTTTCAGGGGGATCCGGCCAGCGCCCACCCGACTAGAGGGACTAAGAAATTAATCGAGTACAAAACTTATCTTCAAGCTTTACCTTTCCTTGTTGGGGCGGAGGCCGGGCTGAGCCGGAGCTCTACCTCCTGCGCGGGCCGGCTGGTCACCTCCTCTTCCAGCTTTTGGTGGTGGAAACCATCCTCCAGCCTTGCGGAGGAGGCGTCCTCCAGCCATGCCGGGGAAGGCGAACTGTTGCTGTCCAGCTAGGATGCAACATTCCGTCCTTCTCCTCGCTTTTGCGGCGAGGACGGGAGTGAGGACCTGCCGGTGCGCCTTGCAGACCGTCGGCGTTGGTGGAGAGGCGGACGCCGCCGTCCGTGCTGATGTGGTGGCAGCCGGAGGAAGCTCCCCCCCATTGAGGCCGTCGGCGCCGTCCATGGGCCGGCCCCCGGCTCTTTGGCTTTGATGTCTGTTTCGCGTCCCTTGAGTAGGGACGCGAACGAAAGCCTTCCGGTGGCCGCGTCCATACTGGGATCACTGCTGCCGCTGTGGGGTTGGAACCGGAGTTCCGTTTGTAATGGCACCTTGAGTGCCGGTGTTTTGTTCATTGCAGCTGTCGAGGCCTGAACGTGTATGTATTTTCGGCGCGAAGCCGTGTTTTTTCTTCATTTCGAGCACTAAGACTCGTCTTGTCGATTATCTTTACCGCTTCACCGAGCGTGAGTTGCTTCGTGCAAAGGTGACGAGTGAGGTATCCGTATCCCGGAGGCGTAGGAGTCCCTCGGCTCGGTCGGCCTTGCTGTCCGAGGCCCCTCTTGCTTAGTTAAAGGAACCCCTCGGCCGCCCTTCGATGAGCCGAAGCCGAAGGTAGCGGTGTCAGCACGGACGGAGGCAGAGTTGGCTTCGAAAAGGAGGCGCAGTTGGCCAGAGCCTGGCCGGGTCGTCCACTGGCGGAACCGACGTCGGAGTTGAGCTGCTGAGGCCATAAGCCGAGCTGATGTCTTTGGGGGTCAGCTGGCCGAGGCCTCGGGGTGGCCGGCCGAGCCGCCTGCTCGGGCCGGATTCTCGAAGAAGACCCTGGCAGCGATGGCCCGGGTGTGGTGCTGATGTCGTCCTTCAGAGTGGGGGCCCTCCGACCGCGTCGCCGTCCGAGGCTAGGTCAGACCCCGCCGAAGGTGTAGTTGATGCCGAGGGTACTGCTGCCCCCTTCGGCTGTCGACGTCCGAGCCTGCAGGATCAGGTTTTCTTGTAGCGTGTGTATGTTTTCTGCGGCTGCCGAGGCCTAAACACACCGTCGTCGTGTTGTAAAGCTGCGTCTCTTTTCCTCTTGTTTCGAGTATCCGGACTCATATGTCGGTAACAGAATTGTTTGTGCGGGCGAGAGTTGCTTTTCACGGAAGGCGATGAGTGAGGTATCCGTATCTCGGAGGCGTAGGAATCCCTCGGCTCGGTTGGCCTTGCCTCTTACGCGCGCTCTTACTCGTCCATAGGGTTCTGTTACCGACGCAGTCGAGAAGGTCCGAAAAATCATTTCGACAGAGGAGCTCTCGAGCATGAAGACTTGTTCGGTCCGCGGAGTCACTTATCCGAGCGCAAGTTACTTATCGCAGAAGGTGATGAGTGAGGTATCCGTATCTCAGAGGCGTAGGAGTCCCTCGGCTCGGTCAGCCTTGGCTGCTTACGTGTACTCCGTCGTTTTCAGGATCCACTTTTGAAGTAGTCGAAGAGCACGAAAGGCATTCTGGCAGAAAAGATTTTTTTCTTTTTTCGAGGAAAATTTTGATGCAGAGGGGGTTGCCCCCTTCTAGCCCCCGAGGGAGGGTCGGGCTTTGCCGAGGCAAGGCTGACCCTTCCTTGACGACCAGGCTTGGTGTGTGAACGAGGTATACGAGCAATTTGAAAGCATCTTAAGGGTAGAAGTGACGTAGCTGTTGGATGTTCCAAGCGTTGCTGTAGACCTCGCCTTGGCTGTTGGCCAGCTTGTACGTTCCGGGCTTCAGAACCTTGGCAATGACGAACGGCCCGTCCCAGGGAGGCGTGAGCTTGTGCCGCCCTCGGGCATCTTGTCGCAGCCGAAGCACTAGGTCGCCCACCTGGAGGTCTCGGGACCTAACCCCTCGGGCGTGGTAGCGTCGCAGGGACTGCTGGTACCGTGCCGAGTGCAGTAAGGCTATGTCCCGAGCCTCCTCCAGCTGGTCCAGTGAGTCTTCTCGGTTGGCTTGGTTGCTTTGGTCGGTGTAGGCCCTCGCCCTCGGGGAACCATATTCTAGGTCTGTGGGCAAGACGGCCTCGGCCCCATAGACTAGAAAGAACGGTGTGAAGCCCGTGGCTCGGCTCGGTGTTGTCCTCAGACTCTAGACCACCGAGGGGAGTTCCTTCATCCACCGCTTGCCGAACTTGTTGAGGTCGTTGTAGATCCGAGGCTTGAGTCCTTGCAGGATCATGCCGTTGGCCCGCTCCACTTGCCCATTCGTCATGGGGTGTGCCACGGCAGCCCAGTCCACCCAGATGTGGTGATCCTCACAGAAGTCCAGGAACTTTCTGCCGGTGAACTGGGTGCCGTTGTCGGTGATGATGGAGTTTGGGACCCAAAAGCGATGGATGATGTTGGTGAAGAACGCCACCGCCTGTTTGGACCTAATGCTGTTTAGGGGTCGGACCTCGATCCACTTGGAGAACTTGTCGATGGCGACCAACAGGTGCGTGTAGCCCCCGGGTGCCTTCTGCAAGGGGCCAACGAGGTCCAGACCCCACACAGCAAACGGCCAGGTGATGGGTATGGTCTGCAGAGCCTGAGCGGGCAGATGGGTCTGCCTCGCGTAGAACTGACACCATTCGCAGGTGCGGACAATTCTGGTAGCGTCGGCCACCGCCGTCGGCCACTAGAATCCTTGTCGGAAGGCGTTTCCAATGAGGGTTCGAGGTGTTGCGTGATGGCCGCAAGCCCCCGAGTGTATCTCTTGCAAGAGCTCCTGGCCTTCGGCAATGGAAATGCATCGCTCGAGGATGCCTGAGGGGCTGCGGTTGTAGAGCTCCGTCCCATCTCCCAGCAAGACGAAAGACTTGGCGCGCCGCGCCAACCGTCGAGCTTTGGCTTGGTCGAGGGGCAGCTCCCCTCGGTGGAGATATTGCAGGTACGGGGTCTACCAGCTTTGATTGGGTGTGACCTCGCTCGGTTCCCCCTCGACGCGCAGTTCCTCACCCTCGGGGGCCGAGGGTACCTCGGGTTGAGCCGAGGGTACCTCGGACCGTGCCAAGGGTACCTCGGACTGGGCCGAGGGTGCCTCGGGCGGAGCCGAAGGTGCCTCGGGATCGGGCGTGTCCTCAGTCTTGACGGAGGGTTGATGTAGGTCTCGGGAGAATACGTCCGGGGGAACTGTTGTTCGTCCCGAGGCTATTTTAGCCAGCTCGTCCGCAGTCTCGTTGTAGCGTCGGGCGATGTGGTTGAGCTCGAGCCCGTAGAACTTGTCTTCCAGGCGCCGAACCTCATCGCAGTAGGCTTCCATCTTCGGGTCGCGGCAGTGGGAGTTCTTCATGACTTGGTCGATGATGAGCTACGAGTCACCGCGAGCGTCGAGGCACCGAACCCCTAGCTCGATGGCGATTCGCAACCCGTTTACCAGAGCCTCGTACTCTGCCACATTGTTGGACGCCAGGAAGTGGAGGCGTAGCACATAGCGTAGGTGCTTCTCGAGGGGCGAGACGAAGAGGAGGCCTGCGCCGGCCCCCGTCTTCATCAGCGACCCATCGAAAAACATGGTCCAGAGCTCCGGTTGGATCAGAGCCGTCGGGAGCTGGGTGTCGGCCCATTCAGCCACAAAGTCCGCCAAGACCTGGGACTTGATGGCCTTCCGAGAGGCGAACGAGATCGTCTCGCCCATGATCTCCACCGCCCACTTCGCAATTCTACCCGAAGCCTCTCGGGACTGGATGATCTCTCCTAGGGGAAAGGATGACACCACGGTCACCGGATGAGACTCGAAGTAGTGTCGCAACTTCCGCCGTGTCAGGATCACCGCGTACATCAGCTTCTGGATTTGTGGGTAGCAGATCTTGGTCTCGGACAGTACCTCACTGATGAAGTAGACTGGCCTCTGGACGGGCAATGCATGCCCTTCTTCTCGTCTCTCAACCACGATCGCGGCGCTAACCACCTAGGTGGTTGCGGCGACGTAGATCAAGAGGGCTTCTCCGGCAGCGGGGGGCACCAAGATGGGTGCGTTCGTGAGGAGTGCCTTCAGGTTCCCGAGGGCTTCCTCGGCCTCGGGAGTCCAAACGAAGCACTTGGCCTTCCTCAAGAGGCGGTACAGAAGCAGACCTCTTTCACCGAAGCGGGAGATGAAGCGGCTCAGAGCCGCGAGACATCCCATGACCCTCTATACGCCTTTCAAGTCTTTGATTGGCCCCATGCAGGTGATGGCTGCAATCTTCTCCGGGTTGGCTTCGATGCCCCGCTCGGAGACGATGAACCCCAAGAGCATGCCTCGGGGGACCCCGAAGACACACTTTTCGGGATTAAGCTTCACGCCTTTTGCCTTGAGACATCGGAATGTCGCTTCAAGGTCGGAAAGGAGGTCGGAGGCCTTCCGTGTCTTGACTACGATGTCATCGACGTAGGCCTCGACCGTTCGGCCGATGTGTTTGCCAAACACATGGTTCATGCATCGCTGGTACGTCGCCCCCGCATTCATCAAACCGAACGGCATTGTAACATAGCAGTACATGCCGAAGGGTGTGATGAATGAGGTCGCGAGCTGGTCGGACTCCTTCATCCTGATCTGGTGATACCTTGAGTAGGCATCGAGGAAAGACAGGGTTTCGCACCCAGCAGTGGAATCCACGATCTGATCGATGCGAGGCAGAGGGTAGGGAACCTTCGGACATGCTTTGTTTAGACCAGTGTAATCTACACACATCCGCCATTTCCCCCCTTTCTTTCTCACAAGCACAGGGTTGGCAAGCCATTCGGGATGGAATACCTCTTTGATGAACCCTGCCGCCAGTAGCTTGTGGATCTCCTCGCCTATGGCCCTGCGCTTTTCTTCGTCGAATCGGCGCAGAGGCTGCTTCACGGGTCGGGCCCCAGCTCGAATATCCAGAGAGTGCTCGGCGACTTCCCTCGGTATGCGGGGCATGTCCGAGGGACTCCACGCGAAAACGTCGGCGTTTGCGCGGAGAAAGTCGACGAGCACTGCTTCCTATTTGGGGTCAAGCTCGGAACCGATCCGGATCTGCTTGGAGGCGTCGTTGCAGGGGTCGAGAGGGACGGACTTGACCGTCTCCGCTGGTCCGAAGTTGCCGACGTGGCACTTCACGTCGGGCGCCTCCCTAGAGAGACTCTCCAGGTCAGCGATGAGGGCCTCGGATTGGGCGAGGGCCTCGGCATACTCCACGCACTCCACATCGCATTCGTATGCGTGTCGGTACGTGGGCCCGACGGTGATGACCCTGTTGGGGCCCGACATCTTGAGCTTGAGGTAGGTGTAGTTGGGGACGGCTATGAACTTGGCGTAGCGCGGCCTCCCCAGCACTGCGTGGTAGGTTCCTCGAAACCCGACCACTTCGAACGTGAGGGTCTCCTTTCGAAAGTTGGAGGGCGTCCCAAAGCAGACGGGTAGGTCGAGTTGTCCGAGGGAATGAACATGCTCCCTGGGGACGATCCCGTGGAAAGGCGCAGCGCCCGTCCGGACCGAGGACAGATCGACCCGCAGAAGCCCGAGGGTCTCGGCGTAGATGATGTTGAGGCTGCTGCCTCCATCCATGAGGACCTTGGTGAGCCTAACGTTGCCGATGATGGGGTCGACAACGAGTGGGTATCTCCCCGGGCTAGGCACGTAGTCTGGGTACTCGGCCTGGTCGAAGGTGATGGGCTTGTCAGACCAGTCTAGGTAGACTGGCGCCGCCACCTTTACCGACCAGACCTCCCGACGCTCTTGCTTGCGGTGCCGAGCCGAGGCATTCACCACTTGCCCGTCGTAGATCATGAAGCAGTCACGGACCTTGGGGAACCCTCCTGCCTTGTGATCTTCCTCCTTCGCGTCGTCGAGGGCCTTGCCACCCTCCGCGGGTGGCCCGGTCTTGTGGAAGTGTCATCGAAGCATGGCACACTCCTCAAGGGTGTGCTTGACGGGCCCCTGATGATAGGGGCACAGCTCCTTGAGCATTTTGTCGAAGAGGTTGGCACCTCCGGGAGGTTTCCGAGGGTTCTTGTACTCGGCGGCGGCGACAAGGTCCGCGTCGGCGGCATCGCGTTTCGCTTGTGACTTCTTCTTGCCTTCTTCTTGGCGCCGCGCTGAGTTGACGCCCCGGGAGCATCTTCCGGTGGGCAGCCCTGGGGCTGCTTGTCCTTCCGGAAAATGGCCTCAACCGCCTCCTGGCCAGAGGCGAACTTGGTGGCGATGTCCATCAGCTCGCTCGCCCTGGTGGGGGTCTTGCGACCTAGCTTGCTCACCAGGTCGCGGCAGGTGGTGCCAGCGAGGAACGCGCCGATGACATCTGAATCGGTGACGTTGGGCAGCTCTGTGCGCTGCTTTGAGAATCGCCGGATGTAGTCCCAGAGAGGCTCTCCCAGCTGCTGGCGGCAGCTTCGGAGATCCCAGGAGTTCCCAGGGCGCACGTACGTGCCCTAGAAATTGCCGGCGAAGGCTTGGACCAGGTCGTCCCAGTTGGAGATCTGCCCCGGGGGCAGGTGCTCCAGCCAGGCTCGAGCGGTGTCGGAGAGGAACAACGGGAGGTTACGGATGATGAGGTTGTCATCATCCGTTCCACCCAGTTGGCAGGCCAGCCGATAGTCCATGAGCCACAGTTCCGGTCTCGTCTCCCCCGAGTAATTTGTGATAGTAGCCAGGGTTCGGAATCGGGTCGGGAACGGTGCCCATCGTATGGCGCGGCTGAAAGCCTGTAGACCGGGTGGTTCGGGCGAAGGACTCAGATCCTCCCCGCTGTCGTAGCGTCCCCCACGCCTGGGGTGGTAGCCTCGGCGAGCCCTATCGTCGAGGTGGGCCCGACGGCCGTGATGAAGGCGCTCGTTGCCGAGGCGACCCGGGGCCGCAGGCGCTGTGTTGTGCGTGCGCCCGGAGTGGACCGAGGCTTCCCGCATGAATCGGGAAGTCGCGGCGTGATGTTCCGAGGGGAACCCCTGCCTTCGGGAGGCAGAGCTTTCGGCCCGTCGGACCGCGGCGTCCTCCAGGAGATTCTTGAGCTCCCCCTGGATACGTCGCCCCTCGGTGGTTGATGGCTCCGGCATCGCGCGGAGAAGCATTGCTGCTGCAGCCAGGTTCTGGCCGACTCCGCTGGAATCCGGCGGCGGCCTCACCCTGACGTCGTCGGCGATGCGGTTCTGGATGCCCTGGGGGAGATGACGCGCTTCTCCGGCTGGGGGTTGGACCGCCCATTCCTGCCCAATGTCCCAGCGGATTGGCACAAGTGTTCCTGCTCTCTCGTCGAGCCTGGCCTGCCTCTCGCGGATTCGCTCGAGCTGTGGGTCAGGACCCCCCGCCGGGACGGGGACCACCGCTAGCACCCGAAGGATGTCAACGCGAGGCACGGGCCTAGGGGGATCACCGTTTTCCGGCATACCATGGTGGTTGCCTTCGTTGGGACCCCCTAGATCGACGTGGAAACATTCACGACATGGGCCGCGGTCCTCGTTGTCGAGGCCGCGGCTGCCGTCGGAACAGTTGGAAAGGCAGTAGTCACATGCGATCATGAAGTCCCGCACGACACTGGGGTTACCAAGTCCAGAGAAATCCTAACAAAGGTCGGGCTCGCCATCTTCCTCAGACCCCGAGGGCTCGTAGGTCGAGACGTCCGTCAGCCGGTCCCAGGGTGACCGCACACGATGCCCCAGAGGGTTTGGACTCGCCTCTATGAAAGTGATCACCGAAGCGGAGTCGCTTGGTGGGTCGAGGCTGAATCCAAAAGACACGAGATGGGAATCAGTCGGTACCTTTCGGTCGACGGTCGGTGACGAGGTCGCGTCTAGGATTGACTGCACCGTTGTCTCAGGTACGAGGGTGACGCCCAGCAAGTTCTTCGCGAGCGTGCTGGCGTCGTGCGTTTGCTCGAGATCGGCGCGTTGCGGGGAGGCGGCGCTCGTCTTCGTCTCAGACGCGAGATCGATGCCCGGCGCGCCCTCCGTTGGGGCACCGGCACCGTCGACTCGCTCGACAGCCAACGAGGTGCCGCTTCCCACTTGGCCTTGGTTGCCCCGCCTCCTCCTCCGTCGGTGGGGGAGGGGACGGGACAAGCCCGAATGTCATCCTTCCACCACGTGGGGAAGGCGTCGTCAATTTCCCCGCCGGCGAGCGGGTTGTCGACCGCCATTGTCGCTGTCGCATGGCGGGGGGAGGAGTATCATGTCGTAGCTGCCGTCGAGGGACATGAACTCAAGATTCCCAAAACGGAGCATCGACCTAGGCTAGAAAGGTTGCTGGAGACTGCCCATCTGGAGCTTGACGGGAAGCTGTTCATCAACACGCAGCAGGCCCCTGCCTGGCGCGCCAACTATCGGTGTTTCAAAACCCGGGGGGTCCCTGGACCGACGAGTGAATTGTTGCCGCGTGCCCCAGCCCAGATGGGTCGACGCAAGGCGGAACGTGAAGGGGGGAAAGGAAGCAGCCGGAGGGAGGCAGGCGCGAGAGAGTGGATCCCGCGGCCTTCGTGTTAGCCCCGCGCCTAAGTCGGGTGCGCTTGCAGTAGGGGAATACAAGCGTCCATGCGGGAGTGGGAGCGAGCGGCCTTGCGCGAGTGCCGTCTCGTCCTTCTCCGCGCGGGCCAACCCTCTGTAAGAGGGCCCTGGTCCTTCCTTTTATAGGCGTAAGGAGAGGATCCAGGTGTACAATGGGGGTGTAGCAGAGTGCTACGTGTCTAGCAGAGGAGAGCTAGCGCCCTAAGTACACGCCGTCGTGGCAGCCGGAGAGGTTTTGGCACCCGGTTCGTGTGGTGTCGTGGCCATCGGAGGAGTGCTGGAGCCTGGCGAGAGGACAACTATCGGGGCTGTCGAGTCCTTGCTGACGTCCTCTTGCTTCCGTAAGGGGGCCGAGAGCCACCGTCGTCACAGAGCGTGCGGGGCACCATCATTGCCTATCTGGCGGAGCGAGCCAGATGGGACGCCGGTTTTGTTCCCGGTAGCCTGAGTCAGCTCGGGGTAGGGTAAGGATGGCGCCTCCTGTCGACGTGGTCGGTCCGTGCCCTAGGTTGGGCGATGTGGAGGCTCCTCCGAGGTCGAGTCTATCTTCCGTGGCCATGGTCGAGTCCGAGCCCCTGGGTCGGGCGAGGCGGAGACCGTCGGTTGAGGCCAGGGCTGAGTCCGAGCCCTGGGGTCGGGCGAAGCGGAGTCCGTCGTCTCTTGGGGCTGAGCCCATGTCCGAGCCCTGGGTCGGGCGGAGCGGAGTTCGCCGTCTTCCGGGGCTGAGCCTGAGTCCGAGCCCTAGGGTCAGGCGAGGCGGAGTTTCCTATGACGCCTGAGGCCGGCCTTGGCTGCTGTCAGCCTCACTCTGTCGGGTGGCTCAGCAGTCGGAGTGGCGCAGGCGGTGCTGTCCTCTTGTCAGATCGGTCAGTAGAGCGGCGAAGTGACTACGGTCACTTTGGCTCTGTCGACTGGAGGGCGTGCGTCAGGATAAAGGTGTCAGGCCACCTTTGCATTAAATGCCCTTGCGATTTGGTCGGTCGGCGTGGCGATGTGGCCAAGGTTGCTTCTCGGTGAAGACTGGGCCTCGGGCGAGCCGGTAGTGTGCCCGTTGCTGGAGGGGGGTCCTCGGGCGAGATGTAGGTTCTCCGGGGTCGGCTTCCCTTGCCCGAGGCTAGGCTCGGGCGAGGCACGATCATGTCCCTTGAATGGACTGATCCTTGACTTAATCGCACCCATCAGGCCTTTGCAGCTTTGTGCTGATGGGGGTTACCAGCTGAGATTTAGGGGCCTTAAGGGTACCCCTAATTATGGTCCCCGACAAGGGTCAATCATGATAGTCACACCTGGGGTAAAATTGCAACTAATCAATTAAACCAAAGTGTGCCTATTCAACTGGGAAGCCACATCATCAAACTTGTGTTGGGATTGGAAAATGTGGACATTATTCTAGGAGCAAATTGGATGACCTTGCACCAAGTTGTGCTTGATGTAGCCAGCCGTACCGTGGAAGTTAATTCTCCGTTCTGCGGGAACTTCACCTTAATTCTGCCTAGTCAAGGTTCTACTCAGTCATGTGCTTTCTCTATGACGGAGTTACCTCTGAAGAAGATCCCAGTGGTCTACGAGTATGCAGATGTCTTCCCTGATGAATTGCCAGGAATGCCACCAGACCGGGATATTGAATTCGCCATCGAGTTGCAACCGGGAACGGCCCCAATTTCCAAGAGGCCCTACCGAATGCCACCCGCTGAGTTGGCAGAATTGAAGAAGCAATTGCAAGAGTTGCTGGATAAAGGATTTATTCGCCCAAGTACTTCGCCTTGGGGATGTCCAGCACTATTTGTGAAGAAGAAGGATGAAAGCTTGAGGCTGTGTATAGATTACCGCCCTCTTAATGCGGTAACTATCAAGAACAAGTATCCTTTGCCTCGTATTGATGTTCTTTTTGACCAGTTGGTCGGAGCCAAGGTATTTTCCAAGATAGACCTTCGCTCTGGCTACCATCAGATCAAGATACGAGCAAGTGATATTCCGAAGACGGCATTCTCAACCAGATATGGGCTATATGAATTTTTGGTGATGTCATTCGGGCTGACAAATGCACCAGCATATTTCATGTATCTGATGAATTCTGTTTTCATGCCGGAATTGGACAAGTTCGTAGTGGTTTTCATCGATGACATTTTGGTGTACTCAAAGAACGAAGAAGAACATGCCGGGCATTTGCATGTAGTGCTTCAACGTCTGCGAGAGCACCACCTTTATGCCAAGTTATCCAAGTGTGATTTTTGGCTAAAGGAAATCAAATTCTTGGGTCACACTATCTCTCAGGCTGGAATAGCTGTTGATCCTGATAAAGTGCAAGAAGTGATGAACTGGAAGCCACTAACAACTGTCCGTCAGATTCGTAGTTTTCTGGGATTAGCTGGTTATTACCGAAGATTTATTCCGGACTTCTCTCGAATTGCGAAGCCGATAACTGAGTTGCTGAAGAAAGAAGCCAAATTTGTTTGGAGTCAGAAGTGCGAAGATGCCTTCTGTCACACCCGGTTTTTAGAAGGCAAACCGAATGCGAACCATGTACGTGCCAGGATCAGTCATTCACGTACACAGCAGTTACATAATATGGACATCATCACACAGTGCTCAAAATAGTATTAAAAAGGGGAAATAATAGTCGATTACATCATACGTCTGAGACGTCCATATAGTTCTTACAATAAATCAAAGTGCGAAAAAGAAACGTAGATAACACGGCCTTCACAGGCAGCCGACTGGGGGTTGCCGCTAACCCACGCCTAGAACTCGTCGTAGTCTTGGAACTCCTGGAAGTCTCCTTCCACAGCTTCATCTTCTCCTGAGCAGTGGTTGCAATGCTGACAACCTGGGGGGGGTTTGGTGTGTAGAGCAAGGGTGAGTACACATCAACATACTCAGCAAGCATCCTGTTTGGCTGTAGTGGACTAGCTTTATGTGGGGATAAGTCAAGCAGTTGCTTTTAATTGGTCAGGTTATTACTTACTAGTAGAAAGCCAGGTTTTAACATTTACCCAAGTTATTAGCCCAATGTATCCTTTCCAAACGGAAAGAATACCACTTACCAACACCATAATCATAATCAGAACCATCAATCTCATTGCCACCTGTACCAAAATATCTCTGATCAAGTATCACTAATCTCTGGAGCTCCCTTGGCCGCTCATAACCGTGAGCACGGCTGATATATCAGTTTCATAACACTCTGCAGAGGTTGCGCACTTTACCCATAAGCCGTGATTCCCTCTCTAGCCCGGGCTTGCAAGACCCTTATTCACTCCCGAGGTGAATGGCTAGGGATTCACTACGAAGCCTTTACAAAGATTCCCCGAGGCTGTAGCCGCCCGTTAGGTTTCCTAAATGTACCGCACTCCTCCCCAAGGGACAAATCAACCTTGGCAGAGCGAGCCGCATACACCGAGCCCCATTGACGGCACAACGGCTAAGCGAACTACACCCCGGTTCCTCTAATTATTCAGCTAAGGGCGTCCCATTCCACCCTCATGGTTGCACTGTTTTCCCGGGCGGCCATCCATTGAACAGGTCCTTACGGAGAGGCACTCGAGAAACCGCTCGAGTCCCCTTAAATGCCACAAGTATAATCATAAATAAGAAGGGGAAAACAGCGTATCATAGTTAATCACATCATGGTCATTGATTAGAGTTGAGCAATAGCATCAGACTAAGCAGTAATAATCCGACCCAAATAGGTAAACAAGGACATGGATAACAAAAGCTAGTCAATCCTTAGGTATACATGTGTAATGCGGGAGGTGAGTTAAAGAATGAATAGGACAGAGATAGGTCAAAGGACACTTGCCTCCACCAACCGACTGCTGCTCAAGGGCTTCTCCTGCGAATTCCTCGGGCTCTTCGACCGGATCGTTCTCTATGCGAGCGCAAACATACATACATCCACATATTTAATACAAAAGAACAGTACACCATACAAGGAAACAAGTAAAGCGAATATGCATCAAGTATGACATTCGATATCGCATTTGTTATGGTTAGAAAGAAACGGGAAGGGTCTCGCAGGGGGGTTTAAAGTTTATGCACTAATGATTAGTTACAATTGGTTCTTAACAAAAGAATTCTGTTATATATATATACTAATGGGAACCTAATCATTTTTAGTTGATCAACATTGCACGAGATAAACAATTAACTACGTGAATCAATAGCATAACGAAATTTTAAATTAAACTTCCTATTTTCCATAGCATGAACAATGATCAGCCTACCTAAAATAAAGTAATTATGATCACAGAAAGTAAATAAAATAAAATAAAAAAAATAAAAAAAAAACAGAGGGGGGGGCGGTTGAACCGGCCCTAGGCGGGGCGGCCGAGCTGGGGCGGGCGCGCGGGGGAGGGCGGCCGAGCTGGGGCCGGGGCGGCTGAGCCGGCCGGTTGAACCGGCGGCCAGGCGGCTGAACCGGCCCCGCGCGGGGGGCGCGGCCAGGGGGCCAGGCGGGCGGCCGGGCGCGGGCTGGGGGCGGCCAGCGGCCGGGCTGGGGCTGGCCAGCGGCCGGCTGGGGCTGGCCAGCGGCCAGGCGGGCGCGGCTGGGGGGCGGCCGGGGCGGGCCAGCGGCCGGCAGCGGCCAGCGGCTGGGGCGCCAGGGCGGGGAAGAAGAGGGGGGGGAGGGGAGAGGGAGAGAGGAGGGAGAGAGGGGGGAGGGGCTCACCGGCGAGGGGGGGGGTGGCCGACGGCGAGGGCGGCCAAGGGCGGCGGCGGCCTAGGGCAGGGGTGGGGCGGCGGCTTAGGGAGAGAGAGGGAGAGAATGAGGGAGAGGGAGAGGGGGTTTTGGGAAAAAAAGGGGGGGTGGGGGGCGGCTGGGCCTGCCAAGGCCCAAGAGGGGGCGCGCAGGGGCGGCTGGGCCGGCCGGGGTCGGCCAAGGGCGTGGGAGAGAGAGAGAAAAGAGGAGAGAGAAAGAGAGAGAAAGAAAAAGAAAAGATTATTTCCCCGTTTTCGAAATCCGATCTTTCTAGATGAATGCGTTTGCACTTTCAAACAAATCAAAAAAATGCAAGGCTCGGCATGGTGCATCAAACAACATAAAGTATTTTGGAGTTTTTCTTTACACGGGAAATCCAAACCGAATCCCGCTAAAACTTTGGAAAAGGTCAAGGTTTAGCGAAGGGAAAAAGAAAAAGAAAAGGTAACGCCCGAATTTTGGCGAGTAAAGAAAAGAAAAAAAATTCAACTGCAAAATTCGGGGCGTTACAAACCTATCCCCCTTAAAAGAATCTCGCCCTCGAGATTCAGGGCTGGCTAGCAAAGAGCTCTGGGTACTTGGCCATCAAATCATCTTCACGCTCCCAGGTTGCTTCTTCCTCAGGGTGGTGACTCCATCTGACTTTGCACATTCTGATGGTCTTCCTTCGGGTGACTCTATCCGCAACCTCAAGAATCTGAGCTGGCTTCTCAACATAGGTCAAGTCCTCCTGGACTTCGAGACCTTCCACTGGCAACTGCTCTTCTGGCACACGCAAGCACTTCCTCAACTGAGACACATGGAAGACATCATGCACAGCTGACAAATTCTCTGGCAGGCTGAGCTGATAGGCCACTTCTCCACGCTTTGAGAGGATTTGATACGGACCAATGTAGCGGGGTGCTAGCTTGCCTTTGATTCCGAACCTTCTGACTCCTCTGATTGGTGACACTTTCAGATAGACAAAGTCTCCGACTTCGAAACTCAGCTCTCTTCTTCTTGTGTCTGCATAGCTTCGCTGCCTCGATTGCGCTATCTTCAGATTCTCTCGGACCATCTTGATGTTCTTTTCGGCTTCAAGCAAAATATCTGGCCCAAACACTTGCTTTTCTCCAGGCTGATCCCATTGCAACGGAGTTCTACAACTCCTTCCATAAAGCGCTTGAAATGGTGACATCTTCAAACTGGCCTGGTAACTGTTGTTATAGGAAAACTCTGCATAGGGCAATCTCTTATCCCATCCGGACTGATCTTGCAACGCACAGGCTCTCAACATGTCTTCAAGAATTTGATTGGTCCTTTCAGTCTGGCCATCTGTCTGCGGGTGATAAGCTGAACTGAAATTCAGATGCGTGCCCAAGGCTTCATGCAACTGCTGCCAGAAATGAGAGGTGAACTGCGTTCCTCTGTCTGACACTATCTTCTTAGGCACACCATGAAGACAAACGATTCGAGACATATACAGTTCTGCCAATACTGCACTGCTGTAGGTGGTCTTGACAGGTATGAAGTGGGCTGACTTGGTCAAACGGTCCACTACTACCCAAATAGAATCGTAGCCGGCTCGAGTGCGAGGCAATCCGACTATGAAATCCATACCAATTTCATCCCATTTCCACTGAGGGATCTGCAACGGTTGCAACAATCCAGCAGGTCTCTGGTGTTCGGCCTTAATTCTTCGACAACTATCGCACTTAGCCACGTGCTCTGCGATTTCCCTCTTCATTCCGTACCACCAGAATTTCTTCTTCAGATCCTGATACATCTTCTCACTGCCAGGGTGAATCGAATAGGCTGTCTCATGAGCTTCCTTGAGAATCAACTCCCGAATGGACTGGACATTGGGAACACACAAGCGGTCTTTAAACCATATCACGCCTTCTGCATCTTCTCGAAAATCTTTGCCTCTGCCATCTAGAATCAGTCGCCGAATCTCACTGATCTTTTCATCATTCTTCTGCGCTTCTTTGATTTCGCGCTCCAAGGTAGGTTCCAATTCAACTGTGACTCCTCGCGAATTGTTCAGAAATCCGAGGCTCAACCTGTCAAACTCCTTGGCCAACTCATAAGGCATCGGACGAGCGACCATCAGATTGACTTGACTCTTTCTGCTCAAAGCATCTGCCACTACGTTTGCTTTGCCTGGATGGTAATGGATCTCCAACTCATAGTCTTTGATCAACTCTAACCATCTTCGCTGCCTCATGTTCAATTCTGACTGAGTGAATATGTACTTCAGACTCTTGTGATCTGTGTAAACATCGCATTTATGTCCATACAGATAGTGCCTCGATGTCTTCAGTGCGTGAACCACTGCTGCCAACTCTAGATCATGGATTGGGTAATTCTTCTCATGAACCTTCAGCTGTCGGGACGAGTAAGCCACAACTCTTCCCTCTTGCATCAACACGCATCCCAAACCTGTGTAACAAGCATCACAGTACACAGAGAAGGGCTTGTGCACATCAGGCAAGACTAGGACAGGCGCTGTTGTCAACTTCTCTTTCAGCGCTTCAAAGGCCTCTTGACATTTCTGGGTCCACTTGAACTCAACCTTGTTGCCTAGCAACGCTGTCATTGGTTTCGCAATCTTCGAAAACCCTTCAATGAATCGCCGATAATATCCGGCCATTCCAATGAAGCTCTTGATTCCTCGAGCATCCGTTGGCGCTTTCCAGTTCAAAATGTCTGCCACTTTCTTCGGATCCACAGCCAATCCTTCCTTGTTGATTATGTGACCCAAGAACAGGACTTCACTGATCCAGAACTCACACTTGCTCAACTTTGCATACAACTGGTGCTCTCGCAATCTCTGCAATACCATCCTCAAATGATCTGCATGCTCTTCTTCACTGTCATCAGACCTGCAGGCACATGGTACTGACGAAAGCTACCTCTGAATTCTTCCCAGGTGATGGCATCGGGGTTGGCATGGGTGGCGAGGTAAGACTCCCACCATGATTGGGCTGCTCCTCTCAACAGACGGGGACCATACAAGACTTTCTCCCTGTCATCACACTGAGCGGTATGCAACTCCCGCTCCACAGTGCGCAGCCAATCTTCAGCATCCATGGGGTCAGAAGAGTGAGCGAACGTTGGGGGATGACCTCTCATGAATTCAGCACGCTTGTCTCTAGGCATCTGAGGCATCTGAGGCTGGGGTGGAGCCTGCTGCTGCTGCTGCTGCTGCTGCTGCTGCTGAATGGCGGCCAGAGTCTGACCGATGGCCTGAACTGCCTGAGTCTGCATCAGAAACATCTGCTCAATCGACATCGGGGGCGGGGGTGGCAGGTGCTGCTGCTGAGGCACCTCATCCTGCGGAGCGGCTTGCTCCTGCTGAGCACGCCTTCCTCCTCTGCGCCTGTTCTCTGACATCTGCAGAACGCAACCACACATCAGAACTGATCTGGCAAATCTTGCAGCATAAGAAAAGAGTAGAGAATTCTCCAACAGCACTGAACAGATGAGCATCTTCACTGATCTCCAACACAGACCACACAGCTTCTCAGATAAAGAGGAAAGTAGAATAAAGGTTTTCCCAACTATATAACTAACTCCATTAACATAATAGGTAAGCCAAAATGCAGGGGATACCCACACTCTGGTGACAGTCATTACAAAGATCCAAACCAAACATAGTTCATCATGACAAACATAAATGCACAGGATATAGCAAACTACCCTGTCTAACTAAGACTAACTAAGACCGAGACTAACGCTAAGACTGAAGCTTCTATGTATATATATTCTGTATTAATTACAAGATCCAACTCTAGCGAGCTATGGTTCTAGATTGATCTTGGTCTTGCAGTCGGGATTGCCATAAGACTGGCGTCCACGCCGAGGTGAGCGGTACGGGTGCTGAGTCCCAACGGGAGCGGGGGAACCATCATCCAGGTGACGACGCTCCGCGCGCTCAGCCCGCAGCAGGGCGATCTCAGCACGAGCCCTACTCAACTCGTCTAGTGCATGGTCCAGCTCCATGTTTAGCACGGCGGCTAGGTTGACTGTGCTGCTCAACCTAGGATTGTCCTCACCAGCAGGTGAAACAATCACGCCTCCTGTGCTGCCAGATGGACGGCGGGGGTAATACTTCAGGTCAAGACCGTCAGCTACCCCACCGAGAACCGAGCAGTAGTGCGAAAGCGCACGCCGTGCAGCATCCTGCATGGCTGCCTCAGCTGAGTCCCGCTCAGAGATAGAATAGTGCTCTGAGCAAGCCTCCGCGCCCTAGAGACTGTTCTCCGGACGGCGCACCAAGCAGGTCGCCTCCCAGCGGTCCGGGTAGACCCCGCGACTATGCTGGTAGACCACACAGCGATACTCGATGGACCAAGTACGCTGGTCAAGTGCCCGACGTAGCAGGGTGTCGAGCGCGTCGTGGAAGTGACACCCGCGAGCAGCGTCGCGAGTGATGGGTCGAGCAACCCATCCTTCCGGCTCATGGCTAGAGAGGTCGAGGTCGGTGTCGTGGCTCGGGCTGTCGTCGCCACCTCCGTCGTCTGGGTCTCCTCCAGCAGCTACTCCAGAAGCTGGGACGCCCAGTGGTGGTGCAGGGGGCGCCTCCAGGGGAAGCACAGGGGAGCAGCTCCTCACAGACTCTATCTCCTGTTGGAGCGAGAAAGAAGAGCCCTGCTGCTCCTGACGTCGACGTTCCTGCTCCTCATGCAGGCGGTGGTGCAGTCTCTCCAAGTGGCTGGACTGTCCGGCCACGGGACGGCGAAGCGGACGCTCAGCAAGGCGGGAGGGTAAGAAGGGGATGACGGACTTTCGTGCAGTGTGTCTAAGACGAGCCATCTACAAAAGACATCGCAAGCAAAAGGGTGAGAACAGAATTAATATGACCAGCAAGTAATGAACCATAAATAAATGAAGGATCAGAATAATAATGAATCATAAATAAATGAAGGATCAGAATAAAACAAAATTTTCAGCAAGGTATAATATATAGTAGAACATAGGTCTGGTCAGTAGGACCAACTTTTGAAGGGATATCAAAGTCAAGGCAGGGACAGAGGTCTATAGTCCTTAGAACGACCATTCTACTCTAGGTTAGCGGTCCTACAGTCAGCACGGCTTTGATACCACTTATGTCACACCCGGTTTTTAGAAGGCAAACCGAATGCGAACCATGTACGTGCCAGGATCAGTCATTCACGTACACAGCAGTTACATAATATGGACATCATCACACAGTGCTCAAAATAGTATTAAAAAGGGGAAATAATAGTCGATTACATCATACGTCTGAGACGTCCATATAGTTCTTACAATAAATCAAAGTGCGAAAAAGAAACGTAGATAACACGGCCTTCACAGGCAGCCGACTGGGGGTTGCCGCTAACCCACGCCTAGAACTCGTCGTAGTCTTGGAACTCCTAGAAGTCTCCTTCCACAGCTTCATCTTCTACTGAGCAGTGGTTGCAATGCTGACAACCTGGGGGGGGGGGGGTTTGGTGTGTAGAGCAAGGGTGAGTACACATCAACATACTCAGCAAGCATCCTGTTTGGCTGTAGTGGACTAGCTTTATGTGGGGATAAGTCAAGCAGTTGCTTTTAATTGGTCAGGTTATTACTTACTAGTAGAAAGCCAGGTTTTAACATTTACCCAAGTTATTAGCCCAATGTATCCTTTCCAAACGGAAAGAATACCACTTACCAACACCATAATCATAATCAGAACCATCAATCTCATTCCCACCTGTACCAAAATATCTCTGATCAAGTATCACTAATCTCTGGAGCTCCCTTGGCCGCTCATAACCGTGAGCACGGCTGATATATCAGTTTCATAACACTCTGCAGAGGTTGCGCACTTTACCCATAAGCCGTGATTCCCTCTCTAGCCCGGGCTTGCAAGACCCTTATTCACTCCCGAGGTGAATGGCTAGGGATTCACTACGAAGCCTTTACAAAGATTCCCCGAGGCTGTAGCCGCCCGTTAGGTTTCCTAAATGTACCGCACTCCTCCCCAAGGGACAAATCAACCTTGGCAGAGCGAGCCGCATACACCGAGCCCCATTGACGGCACAACGGCTAAGCGAACTACACCCCGGTTCCTCTAATTATTCAGCTAAGGGCGTCCCATTCCACCCTCATGGTTGCACTGTTTTCCCAGGCGGCCATCCATTGAACAGGTCCTTACGGAGAGGCACTCGAGAAACCGCTCGAGTCCCCTTAAATGCCACAAGTATAATCATAAATAAGAAGGGGAAAACAGCGTATCATAGTTAATCACATCATGTTCATTGATTAGAGTTGAGCAATAGCATCAGACTAAGCAGTAATAATCCGACCCAAATAGGTAAACAAGGACATGGATAACAAAAGCTAGTCAATCCTTAGATATACATGTGTAATGCGGGAGGTGAGTTAAAGAATGAATAGGACAGAGATAGGTCAAAGGACACTTGCCTCCACCAACCGATTGCTGCTCAAGGGCTTCTCCTGCGAATTCCTCGGGCTCTTCGACCGGATCGTTCTCTATGCGAGCGCAAACATACATACATCCACATATTTAATACAAAAGAACAGTACACCATACAAGGAAACAAGTAAAGCGAATATGCATCAAGTATGACATTCGATATCGCATTTGTTATGGTTAGAAAGAAACGGGAAGGGTCTCGCAGGGGGGTTTAAAGTTTATGCACTAATGATTAGTTACAATTGGTTCTTAACAAAAGAATTCTGTTATATATATACTAATGGGAACCTAATCATTTTTAGTTGATCAACATTGCACGAGATAAACAATTAACTACGTGAATCAATAGCATAACGAAATTTTAAATTAAACTTCCTATTTTCCATAGCATGAACAATGATCAGCCTACCTAAAATAAAGTAATTATGATCACAGAAAGTAAATAAAATAAAATAAAAAAATAAAAAATAAAAAAAAACAGAGGGGGGGGGGCGGTTGAACCGGCCCTAGGGCGGTTGAACCGGCCCTAGGCGGGGCGGCCGAGCTGGGGCGGGCGCGCGGGGGAGGGCGGCCGAGCTGGGGCCGGGGCGGCTGAGCCGGCCGGTTGAACCGGCGGCCAGGCGGCTGAACCGGCCCCGCGCGGGGGGCGCGGCCAGGGGGCCAGGCGGGCGGCCGGGCGCGGGCTGGGGGCGGCCAGCGGCCGGGCTGGGGCTGGCCAGCGGCCGGCTGGGGCTGGCCAGCGGCCAGGCGGGCGCGGCTGGGGGGCGGCCGAGGCGGGCCAGCGGCCGGCAGCAGCCAGCGGCTGGGGCGCCAGGGCGGGGAAGAAGAGGGGGGGAGGGGAGAGGGAGAGAGGAGGGAGAGAGGGGGGAGGGGCTCACCGGCGAGGGGGGGGGGTGGCCGACGGCGAGGGCGGCCAAGGGCGGCGGCGGCCTAGGGCAGGGGTGGGGCGGCGGCTTAGGGAGAGAGAGGGAGAGAATGAGGGAGAGGGAGAGGGGGTTTTGGGAAAAAAAAAAGGGGGGGTGGGGGCGGCTGGGCCTGCCAAGGCCCAAGAGGGGGCGCGCAGGGGCGGCTGGGCCGGCCGGGGTCGGCCCAGGGCGCGGGAGAGAGAGAGAAAAGAGGAGAGAGAAAGAGAGAGAAAGAAAAAGAAAAGATTATTTCCCCGTTTTCGAAATCCGATCTTTCTAGATGAATGCGTTTGCACTTTCAAACAAATCAAAAAAATGCAAGGCTCGGCATGGTGCATCAAACAACATAAAGTATTTTGGAGTTTTTCTTTACACGGGAAATCCAAACCGAATCCTGCTAAAACTTTGGAAAAGGTCAAGGTTTAGCGAGGGGAAAAAGAAAAAGAAAAGGTAACGCCCGAATTTTGGCGAGTAAAGAAAAGAAAAAAAATTCAACTGCAAAATTCGGGGCGTTACACCTTCCATGCATTAAGGCAGCATCTGACCACAGCACCAGTATTGGCACAACCCGACAACAGCAAGCCTTTTGAGGTATATTGCGATGCCTCTGGCACCGGGCTAGGTTGTGTCTTGATGCAAGACAACCGAGTCATTGCTTATGCCTCAAGGGCACTCAGGCCTCATGAGCAAAACTATCCCACTCATGACCTCGAGTTGGCAGCAGTGGTTCATGCATTAAAGATGTGGAGGCATTATTTAATGGGAACCCACTGCAACATCTTCACTGATCATAAGAGCCTTAAGTACATTTTTACTCAGGCTGATCTCACCATGAGGCAGAGAACATGGCTAGAGCTGATCAAGGATTATGACCTGGAGGTACATTATCACCCAGGAAAAGCTAATGTGGTAGCAGATGCCTTGAGTCGGAAGATGCAATGCAATTGTATCCTGATGGATTCTCGCATTAACACCTTGTGTGATGAGTTGAACAAGATGCAAATTGAAGTGATTCCTTCTGGTTCATTGTCTCACATTTCTGTTGAGCCAGCTTTGCAAGACCAGATTATCATGGCCCAGCTCCATGACAAGGGAGTGCATATTATCAAGAAGAATCTCCATCAGAAGGTTGAGAAGTATAATTGTTTCCGCCAGGATGAAAAGGGTGTGTTATGGTTCAAAAGCAGATTGGTGATTCCTAAGGACCAGGACCTCAAGAGGAAAATCTTGGATGAGGCTCATCTCTCCAAATTCTCTATGCATCCGGGAAGCACCAAGATGTACCATGATCTGAAGTCTTTGTACTGGTGGACCAGAATGAAGAGGGAGATAGCCCAGTATGTATCAGAATGTGACACCTGTCAGAGGATAAAGGCAAGCCACTTGAAATCAGCTGGAGCTTTGCAACACCTGTCTATACCTTCGTGGAAGTGGGATGACATCAGCATGGATTTCATTGTGGGTCTGCCCAACACCTCTCGTCATCATGATTCGATTTGGGTTATTGTGGACCGACTGACGAAAGTGGCACATTTTCTTCCTGTGCACACCACTGATAAGGCTCAGAAGTATGCAGAATTGTATATTGACCGGATCGTGTGTTTGCACGGATTACCTCGGACCATTGTTTCTGACCAAGGAGCCCAATTTGTTGCCAGATTTTGGGAACAATTGCAAGAGTCTTTGGGAACCAAGCTAATCAGGTGTTCAGCTTACCACCCACAGACTGATGGTCAAACGGAAAGGGTAAACCAAATCCTAGAGGATATGCTGAGAGCTTGTGCAATCAATTGTGGCAAGAACTGGGATAAGCACCTCTCCTTGGCAGAGTTTGCTTATAACAATAGTTATCAATCCAGCCTAAAGATGGCACCTTTTGAAGCTCTCTATGGAAGAAGGTGCAGGACACCACTCAATTTTTCTCAACCTGGGGAGAGAGAAGTTTTTGGACCTGACTTAGTGACCGAAGCCGAAAGGAAGGTCAAACTAATCAGGAAGAATCTAGAAGCTGCTCAGGCCAGGCAGAAGAGTTACCATAATAGAAGAAGGAAACCTCTCCAGTTTGAGGTGGGAAGTTTTGTATACCTTAAGGTATCACCCACCAAGGGAGTGCAGAGGTTTGGGATCAAAGGCAAGCTAGCCCCTCATTACATTGGACCTTATGAGATCATAGAAGCATGTGGACCCGTGGCATATAAGCTGAAGTTACCTTCAAAGATGTCTGCCATTCACAGTGTATTCCATGTATCTCAGCTGAAGAAGTGTGCTCGATTACCGACCGAGATCATAGCAGAGCCAGAATTGGAGATAGAACCAGATCTATTGTACCAAGAGTACCCCTCCAAGATTCTGGATTGCAAAGAAAGATCAACTCGGGCTAAATCGATCAAGATGTACAAGGTCCAGTGGAGTAATCACTCAGAGGAGGAAGCTACTTGGGAAACCGAGGAATTCTTGAGATCCAACTTCCCCGATTGCCTACCTAAGGAAGCTGGTACGTAATCACCCCCAACCCCTCCTCCTGCCCTTCGAACCTAATTTCCAAAAATATGATCTTAATTTTGAATGAAGTAACTATGAAGTAAAACTTAAAAAGGGCTTCCTTCTGAAGTTGCAAAGAAAATGACATTCGAAAAGCAGTTTTACCCTAATAATAACAATAATCACCCATTTCCTATAAGTCTCACCCTTCGCTTCACCCTGGGAGGACTCTGGCCCAAATCTTGGGACGAGATTCCTTTAAGGGGGGAAGGCTGTGACACCCCAGTGTCACCTAGGGTTTCTCTTAAAATGCCAAACCAAGAACCATCATTTTATGTGAACCAAAGTAAGCATGAGCATCAAATTAACTTAAGAATAAAGAATTCACCAAGCATATACTTAAAAGTATCATGATCAAAACAAATGGGTCTTTCAAAAGGTAAGAATGTTGTAACCCTAATAAAAACCCTAAGTAAGCCCATGAGCAAAATTCAAGAAAATAAGGAAAAGGGTATGAAAAATTTAAAATTATGACTTGAGCCAATTATAAAAATTGAAGTATATTTAATAAACAACAAGAAAGGTTGAGAAAGCTTAACCAAAATAACTCAATTAAAACCCCAAATCAAGCTTCTCATGTGGGGACTTAATGGGAATTCTGAATTTCAGAATTCTGAAATTCAGACCTTGAGCCAAAGATCAAGGATGTTCACCTTGATCCCTAACTCGAATCCTAATGGCCCCATTGACAAAAATGTGCCTAATTAACCCCTCTGTCTTGTGCCAGGAGATGGCATTGGGACGCGTGCCTCGGACATGTCAAACCAGAGATCTTCTCCCTGTGTGTGGCAGTGAGACAAACAGGATTTCTCCCCTCTCTATCTCTTAATCCAGTCAGCGAAACTTGCTAGCCTCCACACACAAACGACAAAGGGACCTGAGAGGAAGAGATCTCTCAACGGGATCGTGGCCTTAATCTCAAAGATTTGGGCCCAATCCGCGTTTGAACTTGACCTCTCTCTGCGCTGCCTCATGCTCGACACTGTGCCAGGCGCCAGAGCGCGCACTGGCGTTCGCCGCGCACGCCCCGAGCGCATGTCAGAGCCCCGCCCTCGGCCGTGCTCGCCCGTGCATATAAAGCCTCACCGGGCGCGCCTCACTTCACCCCGCGCTCACCTTCACCGGCCAGCCACCTCTCCTTAGCTCCGGCGAGCTCAATTCCGCCCGCCATTGCCGCCAGAGCTTCGGCCGTCGTGGCCAGCCCACTCCAGCCACCCCCATGTCGAGCTAGTGCTTGGGCTAGCTCCGTCAGTGGCCCGTGAAGCTTTCCAAGCCCTCGGACCAGGCTGGACTTCACCGGAGGCCCGAGATCGACCTCACTGGACTTCGGTCTTTCGCCGCCGCGCGTGGACAGAGCTAACCGGTGAGTCTCCGCCCAATTCCTTGCACCCATATCTTCTCTGGCATCCCGTGAAGCCCTCTGACCCGTCCAATTGAACTATCTCGCCGTGAGCAGGCCGGACTCCTCGCCGCCGACGAGCATCCCCGCCTGCGCACGGGGACCAGCCAACTCCGACCATCCCGGACGGCGACCCGCACACCGTTGTGATCCCCGAGACCTCCCCTACGTCCTCGACCACTTCACCGGAGCAATCTCGCCACCGGTAAGCCCCTCCGCCCTTTCTTCCACCGTGGTTACTGTTTAAGTTAGGAGAAGGACCTCGGGTTAGGATTTGTAGAACCCGAGGGGTTTTCTGTAACGTCAGTGACCCATGTGAATAGTAGCCCAGGGACTGATCCGCGAAGAAAACTTAAAATACCCGCTAGGGTCCCCAGTGCAAAGTGGTTTTCCATTAAATCAATTCTGTTAATCTTTTTAAATGACCAGAGAACTAAGAAAACCCATAACTTGATGAATTCTTAATAAAAAGTTGATAAACTAATTTTGCTAGCTCCTGAATATTGTGAACTATCATTTAAAAATGATAAACCCTATGCTTTCTGTTCTGAATTTTTGAGTTTAAAATTTAAAACAGAAACTTACCAAACCTTGTTTAATTAAGGAAAATTAGTTTTTCTTCTGTACTGAACCTAAGAAAATTTGTAGGTGTTCAAACCTCACTTAGACACTGTTTAAAAATAGTAGTAACCCCAGCATTGAAAAATATGATGTAGATATTCATTTAAAGCTATTTTGCCCAAAACTTAGAAAAAATCAGAAAGGCATTAGAAATTAATGAACAGTGATTAAAATTATTTTTCCTAGTTTGCTTATGTAACAGAGAACCTAGGAAAAATAGGGAGACCATTAGTCCAGATTAGTTTTAAATTAGAATGCTTTATTTAGCCTTATTTGAACTGAAAAACAATTATTAGAATTACAAAACTATACCCAAAATAGATAATAAAAATCCAGTGGACTTACAACCACTAGAGCCCCACTACAAAAATAAAGAACACCTCAGCCCAACCTTTTAAGTGAGGAAAATAAATATAAAACGATAATGAGGCATTTTCCAAATAAGTCATGAACAACCCCTAATAATGTAATAATGGGCAACCAAAAATTAACTTAGTCCATAATGAGATAAACCACCAGAGAAAAATGCAAACCCATGAAAAAGAAGCAAACTCTTACCTATTGCTAATGATTTAAGAGAAAGGCCACTTAACTCAAATAATGCATACCACCCCTTCCCTTAAGCAAAAAGATGCCAAACTTCAGAATGATTGCTCTTGCGCAAAACAAAAACCAAGAAAAATAAGAACTCTGTTGTTTGATATTTTTCAAATATAGTGGTAGTAGAAAGCACCAATTTGGCTAGAAACTTGAGAAAACCATAGTAAAATAACTAAAAGGTATTAATGACTAGAAGTTTGTACCAAATCATGTTATGACACCTAAAAGCCAGCAAAAGTAAGTTTTAGAGAATTACCCACTGTTAAAACTCGATTCGAATCGTCTGCTTCTCGCAGCTAATGAGACTGCTTGACCCCTTGTACTGCATCGAGTAAGAAGTGAAATGAGGTTACATAAGATAACTTGTTGATTGAACTAAATGCTTGTCACTATGTATGCTTAGAAGGAGCAAATCTAGCTAAGCTAATGATGATAGAATTTGAAAAGCCAGAAATTGATTTTAGAAACAGCTAGTGCTTTTGGCAAACTAAACCCCTCAGCCAAACAGCTGCATAGTCTAGAGGTAGAGGAGTAGACTCCTCACACCGGTTAAGTCTAGCTGAGTATTAGTATACTCAGCCTTGCTTGTGGTATAATTTTTGCAGGTACCATTCAGGAAATGGTTGATGGTGTGACTTGGCCTACCACCCTGCCACCGGGTTGGACGGTCGAGTGGGATGTTGCTCCAGCAGGGGAGGAGCACGAGGAGTAGTGGGCTAGGCCTTGCCCAATTCCTCGATACCGACGACATCGATTATCCGCTGCATTTTATTTTGTGAACTCTTATTTGCTACTCAAAAACTCTGATCTATGTAATAATTCAGCACTTAAACTACGGTTTCCTGTTTTATTGTATTTCTTCTGTGACTCACCTTCGAGTGAGATTGTGGAATTTGATCCTGGTTAAGTGGCTCTATCAGACTAGATCTAAGGGACTGACGAGTTATTCCGATTTAAGTGTGTTACGGCCCCTGAGGCGTGACTTAGGCACTTAAGCTGGAATAATTCGGGTGGTTCTGCCACACCCCCGAGCCTCTGCACGGAGCGAGAGGATGATCAAGGACTTTCCCGACTTTTATCATAAGCCCCTGCGTCGCCTTTCCACAAGGAGGAGGGGGGACAGTGCCATGTTGCCCTCGGAGGGCGCCGAACATGGTGTTTCCAGTGAGCTGCTAACGGGTGATCCAAGTGGACGGTCGTGCCCCGTTCGTTAGGGGTCGGCTGGTGGCCCGGAGGCACGCTCCAAAAGTACCTGTGGGTGATTCGCCGGACCAGGACCCCTTCGATAGGGTCCGAGGGCTCGATGCCTCCCTCCGGTGGGATTCCGTTATAAATCGTTCCCGCCGGTCTCGGAAATGTCCTAGGGTACCTCGGGAGTGTAGCCCGAGCCTCGGCCATGTATCGGACATACCCAGAGTCATCCCTCACTCTGCATGCTCTGGGGCGGCTGTCGAACCCTTTCGAGGGGCAAGCCTTCGAACCCCTGATCAGTAATGGGCGTGGAGCCCGAGTGCTCTAGGGCGGCTGTCAAAACCCTTCTGAGGGGTCAGCCTTCGAACCCCTGATCAGTAGGAGGCTCGGGGCCCGCTTCCTTCGCCGAGAAGGATCCTTTCCGAATTATCCCCTTCCCCAGTCCCCGTAGCGAGAGAGAGAGAGAAAGAGGAAGAGGAAAATGATACAAATTTAAATAATGAGGCGCACCTTTTTTGACGCGGTCATCATGGCGGAGGTGAAACGACGCCCGCCTCGCCTGCCAGAGGTGTCGCTTGCTCTGCCGGGGAGTTAATGCGACGGGACAGGCGATTCGCGTGGCGCCCGTTGCGCGTGCGAGCCGTTTGAGGAACAGGACACGGGTGCGTCGTCTTCACGCCGTGGGAGAGGGCTCTCCTATTGCTTCAGGAGGGGACGCGAGCCTGCAGGCGATTTGACCGCTGCTTCCGCTCGTCTGCCGCTGCGATTACTGCCGGCCCACTTTTGGCCATGCCAACCGTCGTGCCTATCCCTGCGGCTGACTGACCCGTGGCCATCGCCTTTAATTGGCACTGTTGGGTCATGCGCAGGGCTGCCTCGAGTCGCGGTACTGGTTCCGCAGTCGAGGAGACGTGGCATTGGCACAGGTGGCGGTGCAGTTTCCTCGCACGTAGTGACCGTCACGCCGGTTGCATGGTAGCTAGGACCGGGCCTTCGTGCTGGTCCACCGGATGTGGTCGAAGTCGAAAGGGTGCACAGTTGTGGTGCCGTTGGATGCCTGTCGCATGGCAGTCCACCCTTTCGACCACCGGTTTCTGCGAAGATGAGAGAGCGCTTGTAACTGCGGGATGGTTACATGCCTCGTGTGCGGCGGTTCGCCTTTTTCGCGCTTCGGATTAGTTCATACGACGTGTGGGACCTAGCCCCCGTGTCGTAGGGGGAGAACCCTGGAGCACGTCAGTGGAGACTTTGCCCGTGACGCTAGGGGGTGCAAGTGAGGTGGTCTACCTATAAAAGGGGATCGATTCCTCGGGCAGTGGCCATGCCTTCGCTCTTCCCTCATGTGTTGCGCCCTTCCACCTTTCGAGCCCCCGTATGGGGTGCACCGGTGCCGCCTTGCTCTTGCTGTCGTTGGAGGAGCGCGACCTCGTGAAGATTGGCGCTCTTCAGCCACCGCTCGGCTTCAAGGATTTTCGTCATGCAGCCCGCCTGCATTCCCTCACCAATGGTCATCCGTAGGCATGATTACCAGCCTGGTGGTGGGGAGAAGCAAGCTGGGCTGCGACTTCCGCCCCGCCCTCAGCTTCAAGGATCTTCGTCATCCGGGCTGAGGCGAAGGAGCGCACCGAGTGGGGGGTTGTCTCCGCGTGGGTTGGTGACCCTTTTCTTCCCCCATCGTTCGGGGGAGAAGGGCATCCTCCAGCCCTGAGGAGACGTCCTCTAGCCATGTGGGGGAAGGCGAACTGCTGCTCCCTGGCCAGGATGCAGCTTTCCGTCCTCCTCCTGGGCAGCAGTCGTGCCGCGTGCTGGTGGCTGCTATCACCACCCTTATGGAGGGGGCGGACTTTGACAACGCTGGTCCGGTCGGCCGTAGGTGTCGTCATCTGCAGCGTGCCCGGCTCGCTGGCTCGAGCGCCGCCTCCGACGCTGCCTCCTGTCGCTTGGCCCATCTGCGAGGACTTGAGTGGGGATCTGCCGGCACAGGCTAGGATCCTCCGGTGCCAGCCGGGGCCACCGCCATTCGTCGGTGTGGCGCTGGCGCGCAGGTGGCCGCTGTCGTCGGAGCCGAGGTGGTGGCAGTTGGAGGGGGTTGTCTCCGCCGACGAGACCGTCGGCGCCACCTGCGGTCAGGCCTCTGGCCCTTTGGCTTGGATGGCTCGTCCTCGCCCCTCGTGTGGGAACGCGGGTGAGGGCCTTTGCATAGCAGCGTTTGCCCTGAGGTCATCGCTGCTGTTGTTTAGCCACCCGAGGCGGAGGTCGTTGTCGCTGCTGCTGGAGCGGTTGTCGGTGAGCCACTCGGAGTTTGTTATCCCGCGGGCCCTCCGGTGTGGAGGTTGTTCATGCCCGCGGGAATGGAACCGGAGTTCCGTTTGTAGGGGAATATACTGGGTTTTTGCCTGAGCAAAATGTAACTGCTTCAAGGACTTAGACATTTGTCATAGGCCAGGAGAACCGCCAAGGGTCCTGCCGACGTCTAAGTCTGTGTAGCATAGTTACCCCAAGTATATGTGTTTGTTCTTTGTAGCTCTCGAGGCCTGAACATTTGGGATTCGAGTATGAAGCTGTGTTTCTTCCTCATTTCGAGCACTGGGACTTGCCTGTTGGCTAGCCGAACCACTTAACCGAGTGTGAGTTGCCTTTCGCGGAAGGTGACGAGTGAGGTATCCGTATCCCGGAGGCGTAGGAGTCCCTCGGCTCGGTCGACCTTGCAGCTCTAGGCCTCTCTTGCTCAGTTTTTAGAACCCTCGGCTGCTCTGCGATGAGCCGGAGCCGGAGGCAGCGGTGTTGGCGTGGACAGAGGCGGAGTCGGCTCGAAAAGAGACTTCGTCGGCCCGAGAGCTAGTGGCTTCCCAGGCCGAGGAAGATGTGGCAGCAGCGACTGGAGCTTGGCCAAGATATCCGCGGGTGAGGTGCTAGCGTCCTCCCTTGGGTGGAGGTCCTTTCGCCCGAGTCACCATCCGAGGCCGGGCCAGGTTCCGCCGAGGGTGGAAACAACGCCGAGGGTGCTGCTGCTCCCCCTGCCGATGCCTGAACCTGCAGGAACAGTTTGTGTGTAGCATGCGCATGTTTTTCACGGCCGTCGAGGCCTAAACACTTTATCGTCGTGTTAAAAAGCTGCGTTTTCTTTCCTCTCATTTCGAGCATCACGACTTGTCTGTCAGTAGCAGAATCGTTTATCCAAGCGAGAGTTACTTTTCGTGGAAGGTGATGAGTGAGGTATCCGTATTCCGGAGGCGTAGGAGTTCCTCGGCTCGGTCGGCATTGCCGCTTACGTGCACTCTCATTTGGTCGTTGGATTCCGTTATCGATACAGTCGAGAAGGCACGAAAGTCGTTTTCTACCCGAGTGTTTGGACTTGTTCGGTAGCAGGATCGCTTATCCGAGTGTGAGTTACTTCTCGTGGAAGGTGATGAGTGAGGTATCCGTATCTCGGAGGCGTAGGAGTTCCTCGGCTCGGTCGGCCTTGTCGCTTACGTGTACTCTCGTCGTTTTCAGGATCCCGCTATCGATACGGAAGTCGAAAGCACAAAGGTCGTTTTGGTAGAAAATTTTTTCCGAGGAAAGTTTTGACGCAGAGGGGGTTCCCCCTTCTAGCCCCCGAGGGAGGGTCGGGCTTTGCTGAGGCAAGGCCGACCCTTCCTTGACGGTTAGATTTTATGTATGTAAAGAAAACAAGGTATGTGAACGACTTAAAACATCTTAAGGGTAGAAGCGACGTAGCTGTTTAATGTTCCAAGCGTTGTTGTAGACCTCGCCTTGGTCATTGGCCAGCTTGTATGTTCCGGGCTTCAAAATGTTGGCGATGATGAAGGGCCCTTCCTAGGGAGGAGTGAGCTTGTGGCACCCTCGGGCATCCTGTCGTAGACGAAGCACCAAGTCTCCCACTTGGAAGCCTCGGGGCCGAACGCTTCGGGCGTGGTAGCGTCGCAACGACTGCTGGTACCGTGCCGAATGTAGTAAGGCAACGTCCGGAGCCTGTTCGAGCTGGTCCAGCGAGTCCTCTCGGTTGGTCTGGTTGCTTCGGTCGTCGTACGCCCTGGTCCTCGGGGAGCCGTATTCTAAGTCCGTGGGGAGGACGGCCTCGGCCCCATAGACTACAAAAAACGGCGAGAAACCCGTGGCTCGGCTCGGCGTCGTCCTCAGACTGCAGACTACCGAGGGTAGCTCTTTCATCAACCGCTTGCCGAACTTGTTGAGGTTGTTGTAGATCCTCGGTTTGAGTCGCTGCAAAATCATACCGTTGGCACGCTCCACCTACCCATTCGTCATGGGGTGAGCTACGGCGGCCCAGTCCACACGGATGTGGTGGTCGTCGCAGATGTCTAGGATCTTTTTCCGGTGAACTGCGTGCCATTGTCGGTGATGATGGAGTTTGGGACCCCGAATCGATGGATGATGTTGGTGAAGAACGCCACCGCCTGCTCGGACCTGATGCTGGTCAAGGGTCGGACCTCGATCCACTTGGAGAATTTGTCGATGGCGTCCAGCAGGTGCAAGAAGCCCTCGGTTGCCTTTTGCAAGGGACCGACGAGGTCCAGGCCCCATACCGCAAACGACCAGGTGATGGGTATTGTCTGTAGGGCCTGAGCGGGCAGGTGCATTTGCCTCGCGTAGAATTGGCATCCTTGGCAGGAGCATACAATCCTTGTGGTGTCGGCCACCGCGGTTGGCCAGTAGAAACCTGTTGGAAGGCTTTACCCACTAGGGCTCGGGGTGCTGCATGGTGACCGCAAGCCCCCGAGTGTATTTCTTGCAACAGCTCTTGTCCTTGGGCGATGGATATGCATCGTTGGAGGATGCCCGAGGGGCTGCGGTGATAGAGCTCCTTTTCATCACCCAGCAAGATGAACGACTTGGCGCGCCGAGCCAGTCGCCGAGCTTTGGCCTTCTCGAGGGGAAGCTCTCCTTGGAGGAGATATTCTAGGTACAGGGTCTACCAGTTCGGATCTGGAGTGACCTCATTCTGTTCCCCCTCGACGGGCAAGGCCTCCTCCTTGATGGCCGAGGGTACCTCGGGCATGGCCGAGGCCTCCTCGGGCTGGGCCGAGGGTACCTCGGGCTGGGCCGAGGCTTCCTCGGGCTCGGGCGTGTCGTCGATCTTGACGGATGGTTGATGTAGGTCTCTAGAGAAGACGTCCGGGGGAACCGCTGTAACACCCTAGGTGTTACTCAGGGTGTCCACCCCAGGGTTACCCTTTTTAGCCCATAATTACATAAAGATTTGTGAGCAAAGTACTTCAATCTTGGAATTCAAGGTCCTAATCTAGTGCAAACTATCTTGGATATCATGCCCTAGCTTGTAATGCACATCTAAGTGGGGATCTCCCAAAACCCTAGAGCAAACCCCCATAGGCAATAATAACCCTAATTGAAGCCATGATCAAAAGATCATGTAAACATCATGATCATGGTTTGGGCCAAATATAAAAGTTGTAATATACTTAATAACCTACAATTAATAGTAAGGAAGTACCCCCAAAAAGTTTTCAGAAAAGTCCTAAAAAGATCACCAAAGGTTGAACACAAGGGAGAAATTCAGATTTTGTCTAAGTCAAAAACCAACCCTTGAGCAAAGATCCCTCATGTTCACCTTGATCCCCTTTTCAAAACCAGTCGACCCAATTAACAAAATGGCGCCAAATTAACCCTAGAACACCCTGGCAAGAGATGACACCTACCCTAGGGCGCTAGACACGACTTGACACCCCTTTTGTCTCGGGTTGGACCCAGCTGACACAGCAAACTTCTTCCCTCTCTATCTCCCTGCCCTGACCATATCTCGACTTGGAACTCACAGCAAAAGGGTAGGATTTGGAGCAGAGAAGTGACCGTACACAGTGACTTTGCCAAGATACGCACGCCATGGCGCTCAAATCGGCCGTTGAACCTTGGCAGAAGCAACCCTCCACGTGTTCGACGCGAGCTGGCATCCGGGGGCGCGCTCAGAGCACGCCCGTGCGCGAACCCCCGCGCGCCCGCGACCACCCGTGACCACGCCCGAGCCGCGGCTATAAAACCCGCCCCAGTGCTCGGTTGCCTTCCCCATTGCCTCCTCCGTACCTCGCCTGACTCGCCCGAGCCAGCCGTTGCCTCCGGCGACCTCCCCGCGACCCGCCAGTGCCGCCCGAAAGCCACCACCGTGGCCAACCCCTCTCTCGTCCTCCTCCGTTCGATCCAAGCCCTAGATAGCTTCCTGGTGAAGCCGTGAGCCTTGCTCAAGCTTAAACCGAGGGCCCGCATCACCGGAGTAGCCAAATCGCGCTCACCGGAGTTCAAGAACCCGCCGGCGCACGTGGACCGGGTAAACCCCTTCACCATTTCCCGATTCGTTGCGCGCATGGCCTCTGTGTCATCCCGTGAAGCTCCTCGTGCCCACTAATTGAACTCTACTGCCGTGGTTTGGCCAGAGCAGGCGTCGCCGACGATCCCCGCCGCCTGTGTTCGTGGCCAGGGGAGCTCCGACCACCTCTGACGCCGACCCGCACATCGACGTGACCGTCGCGACCTCCTGAACATCGCTGACCACCTCGCCGGACCTCCCTCGCCGCCGGTAAGCCGCGCCGTCCTTTCTTTCCCGCGGCTACTGTTTCAGTTAGGGGAAGGACTGCGGGTGAGAGGGAGAGAAATCCAGGGGGTTAAGTGAAAAGTCAGAGACCCGAGTGAATAGTGGCCCGAGGGTAGATCTGCGAGGTTTGATTCGGTTTAAACCCAGGGACCTCGGCGCAAACTGCTTTTTCAGGAAAATCTTATTAAAACCTGATTTAAATTCAAACAGAAACTTTAAAAACCCATAACTTCGGTTTGGTTTATCCAAATTTGGTCAAACTAATTTTGCCAGACTCTAAATAAGGTAACCTACCTAAGAAAAATATAAAACCCCATAGGTACTATAGAAAAATGTAAGGTCCTGATTTAATTACAGTTTGGACCAAAAGCTTAATAATAGCAAGAAAAATGGGTGTACTATTTAACTAGGGTTGGAAAAATTTGGAGAAGTTATTGTCTACCTACTGACCTAGTTAAAAATGTTAAACCTCTCTGTCCACTAAATTAAGATAGTTTTTACCCCTTATTCCATAATATGTTTAAGATTAAGAAAAATAGAAAGGGTGACATAAATAATGAACCAGAGGGCACCCCTATTTTTGTTGAGATACTTAGTCAATGTAGTTCACTGGAAAAATATATCATACTCTGTTGTAGTGTAAAATAAGAAAGCTACCTTTTAATTAATAAAACAAGGATAACTTAGAAAAACCCTACAAAAATAACCCTAAGGTGAAACCTCCCCAAACCTTAGGATAACTAATGTTTTGATAATAAGAACTTAGGAAAAATCTGAAATCTGTTGTTTGATATTTTTCAAATGACAAGTTAGTTTTAAGCACCCTTTTTGCACCAAACTTTAAAAATCCATCATTAATTAACCATCATGTTGCTCTCTGTCCTTTTTGGTACAAGAGCTTTTTATCACTACTAGAGGCCAACAAAAATAACCCTTAGGTCAGAACCCACTTTAATAAAAGACTTGTAGTGTAAAGTGGCCCATTTTGCCTAACTATTGTTATTTTTGTTTAAGGGCTAGCTTTTGTACTTTAAGCCTCAAATTCTTAAAACAAGCTAGAATGACCAGTGCCAACCCACTATAATTTTTACAGAATTTTTGGAAATTTTTAAAATACTGTCATAGTTGAAACCTGTACTAGAAACCCTGGATGGAAATTAAAGAAGGGAAAATGGGTGTTGGAAATTGATGTCCTCCTAAGACCTTTGTAAATTGTCCACTGAAATCCATAAAGGCAATGCAAATCCAATATGTTATCCTAAAGGAAAACCTAAACCTAAAAGGTAATAAGTCTATATATACCACTAGAAGACCCACAGTTAATTCTTGACTTAATTTCTGTAGCTTAATGTTCTTAAGTCTTGCATAATCATGACATACATGTTCATTGCATTTCGATAGACTGTAATCTTGCTGACGGAGAGTACATCCTCGTGCCGGAGCAAGGAGCTGCCCAGGAGGTTGCCCCAGACCCAGCACCAGAGCTTGCACCAGAGGACCTGCCTGCCACTGCTTTGGAAGGCAAGCCCCGGTTTTATGCATAACCTGTTATTTATGCTATTTTACTTCACTTAATGATTGTAGGATTGATTGTGCACTTAGGTGTAGGAATTGTTTGAAACCCTAGTTGCATGATCTCAGGAATCCTATTGAGATGAATACTAGTATGCTAGGTCGAGTAGCTGCTTTATTAATTAGGATCTCGGTAGAAGTCGAGTGATTTTTCTAGCACTCGCGCGAGGTCAGGAATTGGTTGTATCCACTTTCCTATCATATTGAGGTTGATTGTGGGCAACAATCCATGGGGATTGGTTGTTCACGGGATAAAAAGTTGATTAAGGATTAAGGTGTGGTACCGTGAGTCAAGCGTTTGAATGTACTAAACACATACCGAGAAATATGGTAAATCGGTAAGCCTAGTACCTGAGTGAACCTGCCCGCAGACACCCCCCTCACGCGACCTGAGACGAGGTCTCCCATTCCGGTTATGGTGGGTACAAGTGCGGTCACTGCACGACGGCCAGTCGGGGTCAGTGAGGCATTGTACGCCAAGGCGGTGAGCCCTGATCTGTTGCCAGGGAATCGATGGGGACGGTTGATATGTGTGGGGACGGAGTGCCCCTGCATGTCGTGTGTTTAGGTTTACCTTGCAAGGTTTAAAAACTCAATTCGAATCGTCTGCTTCTCGCAGCTAATGAGACTGCTTGATCCATGCTGCTACATTGAGTAACAAGTGGAACTGTGTTGAGATGATACAAGCTGTTGATTGCTAAAAATGCTTGCTACTATGTATGAATAGATAGTACACTTTTAGCCTTAAGAGAGTCACACTTAATTTTGACAAAGTTAAAATCTTGATTTAGAAACTCAGCTAGTGCTTTTGGGCAACCAAACCCCACAGCCAAACAGCTGCATGTCTAGAGGTAGAGGGGTATAGACTCCTCACACCGGGTAAGTCTAGCTGAGTATTAGTATACTCAGCCTTGCTTGTGGCATAATTTTTTTTACAGGTTCTCTGGAGGATATGGTTGCTAGAGTGACTTGGCCGTCCACCTTGCCACCGAGTTGGACTGTCGAGTGGGACCCTGCCTCGGCTGAGGAGGAGCATGAGGAGTGATGGGACAGGCTTCCCCATCTCTCCGTTTAATTATCGTTAGTTTTATTCCGCTGCACTTCAAACAATGATGACTACTTTTGGCAAAACTCCGATGATGATGATGTAATAATTAACACTCTTCCATGTATGGTTTTATGCTTTATTGTGTTTGCTCTGTGACTCACCATCGAGTGAGAATGTGGTACTTGATCCTGTCAGTGGCCGCGTCGGACTAGATCCGAGGGATTGACGGGTTATTCCCATTTAAGTGTGGTCTAGCCTCTAAGGCGGGGCTTAGGCACTTAAGTTGGAATAATTCGGGCAGTTCCGCCACAGCTGGTATCGGAGCTTGTACCACCACAGAGGAATCAATAAAACATAAATGCCATCCCTTTTCTAAAGTAAAATTTGATAGAAACACTGTTGGATAGATTATAGGACGAGCAAGATAGACCTAGGACGTGAAGCTTTAGGATAATAGAAGGGTAGCTAGGTGGCTAAGTGACTAGGCCCTACAGGCCACTTTTTCAAGGATGGGAGTTCTTCCCTAGTCCTTTTTATTTTTCTGGAGAGGTCGTTCAGGACGCGCATGCATGCATTCTTAATTAAACAAATGGATAACTAAGTAAAAGGACTTAAAAATGAGATAACAGCCAACTAGGTCCCCAATGCCTTTTTCTTTTAGCTAGAGGCAGGTTGAGTTTTATTTTTCTTTATTCTTTTTGTAATTCTTTTTCTTCTACTTACGCTTAACCGTGCACAGATGACTTCCCACGGATCTTCCGAGGACGGAAATGCACTGACCCACACTGACGGACTTGCACGAGAGGGTTTTCCCTGCATCTTGTGGGAGGTACTTCAGGGGGCAGGATACTTGACACCCCCTCAGTACGCGGTGCAGCAGTTCGAGAAGCACCGGGTGCCTCGCTGTAGGGTGAGGATGACCTTGGAGCCTCATCCCCTGCAGCCAGGCTGGCGCTCCTTGGACTCTGAGTCTTTCGGGTACCGAGCGGAGGACACAATCGAGGCAATCGCTCTGCATGGACTGACTACCTTCTGCGGATTCCATCCCTTGGAGCTAGCTACCCACTCCATGGGGTTGTTCCCCGCGGAAAAGGAGGACGACCCGATGTGGAGGGATCGGGTGGAGCATGCCAAGGACATCTGGGCTCTCTACCCAGGCCACACCGCTCACTTGTCAGTACGATGCATGAACGCTCTGTATCGTCTGCAAGTAATGCGTGGGGAGGCAATGTCTCACCTGATGGCATTGCTGGAGGCCACCAAGATCACCCTGGACAACAGGGAGGAGCTCGTGGTGGACTTGTCCCAGGAGCTTGTGGAAAAAGATCTGCAAGTGGAGCAGCTGTCTGATGAGATTCATGAGTTGGAAGAGCTAGTGGGCACCCGGGAGAACACCATCGAGGTTCTCGAGGATCAGCTCCTCAACACTCAGCAGCAGCTGGCAGAAGCAAATGAGCACCTGGACATGCATCACCAAGAGATCCATGGCGAGGAAGCTGACGAGGACGTTGACATCGAGGGAGGAGACGAGTCTGCTTCCAGTGTAGACACCGCTGGCTCAGGGAGACCACCTTCCCCCGAGTCTAGCGTCGCCTCGTTCGCTCATTAGATGCTAGGCTAATCCTAGAGGTTGATGATAGTTGGACTCCTCGCCGTTAGCTTAGCTTTTGCACCCTTAGGGTACTAGGCTAGGTAGAGTTGAGTCTTTTGGATCATTGATGTAACAGTGTTAAAACTCTTTTGGAGGTTCAGGGATGATAAATGGCAGTTTAAATTTGGACGGAAGTTTATGTTTTCGCTTTGTTTACGAGGAATCTACCAAATTGCTTTAACTCCCCTACCATGTTTAAGTCATAAACTGAGAAGATGTGTTATTAAGCAACCATGTGATTTTTCAGATGGCTGGGAGAGCGCGCCGTGGTCAGAATGAGCACGTTCCTCCACCGCCACTGCCTCCCACTCTGCAGGAGCTCATGGCCCAGCAGAATGAGATCCTGAGACAGCTGGCTCAGCGTCAGCCACCACCTCAGCATTATGGTGGAGACCATCAGCGTCACCCCGTCGCTGCTACCTACCAGGAGTTCCTCAGCACTCAGCCACCATTGTTTACCAGGGCGGAGGACCCACTTGATGCAGATGTGTGGTTGAGGGTGGTGGAATCTAAATTCCCACTGCTCCATGGAGCTTGCTCAGAGGTCGCCAAGGTCAGGTTCGCCACCCAGCAGCTTCGCGGACCTGCAAGGACTTGGTGGGACCATTTTCTTGCCATGCAGCCAGAAGGTAGAGAGGTGGAGTGGAGGGAGTTCAAGGCGGCTTTCAGAGGGCACCATATCCCCGCTGGCATCATGGACCGGAAGCTCAATGAGTTTCTGGCACTCACTCAGGGCAGCAGGACGGTATTGCAGTATGCCCAGGCCTTCAATGATTTGTGTCAGTATGCTGGATATCATGCAGATACGGATGAGAAGAAGCGAGACAGGTTCAGGAGGGGGCTCAGCACTAAGCTCCGTGACCGTCTCAACACCGTCAGGGCCAACAGTTACAATGAGTTGGTCAACATGGCTATCTCCCAGGAGGACTGCATCTTGGCTCGACAGGCGGAGAAGAAGAGGAAGACCCCTGTGGCAGGACCCTCATCTCAGCCACAGCGCTTCAGGATTGTGTCTGACACGCAGAACAAGGGGCCTCAGCAGCAGCAAGGGAGATGGGTGATCAGGCCACCGCAGCAGCAGCAGCAGCAGGCCCCCAACCGCGCCCAGTTTCCAGCTCAGAGGAACAACCAGCAGCAGCAGTACCGCCAGGCCAATGATAACAGGTGTTTCACTTGTGGCAGCACTGGACATTATGCCAAGAATTGCCCCAAAAACCAGCAGAGGCAGGGGCAGAATGTCAATCAAAATCAAGCCAAGAAACAGAAGGTGCAAGTGAGGCAGGGCAAGCTGAACTTCACTACAATGGCTGATATTCCAGAGGGAGCACCCGTCATGACTGGTATCTTTACAATTTTAAATTATCCTGCTATTGTTCTTTTTGATTCTGGTGCTTCGCATAGTTTTGTCAGTGCCAAATTTAGTGTCAAGTGCCAGTTGCCTTTTCACCACACCAATGGGGGTATCACAATTTCAACACCAGGAGGCAGGATTGCCACTAATCAAATCAGCAGGCATGTGCCCATAAAGTTTGGTAGTCTAATAATTAAAACCACCCTCCTCATTTTGGGTTTGGACAGCGTGGATATCATATTAGGAACTGATTGGCTAACAAGGCATCAGGCAATATTGGACATTGCAGCCAGAGCCATTGAAATTCGTTCCCCTGCTTATGGCGAGACTGTTTTGTATTTACCCAACCAGGGTGGTACCCGGTCTTGTGCCTTTGTTATGGCAGAATCCCCAGTAAGGCAGACCCCAGTAGTCTGTGACTACCCCGATGTTTTTCCGGATGAATTGCCAGGAATGCCACCTGACAGAGATATTGAGTTTGCCATTGAATTGCAGCCCGGGACTGCTCCTATCTCCAAGAGACCTTATAGGATGCCTCCCGCGGAGCTGGCAGAATTGAAGAAACAATTGCAAGAATTGTTGGACAAGGGGTTTATTCGTCCAAGTACTTCACCATGGGGATGCCTAGCTTTATTTGTGAAGAAAATGGATGAGAGTTTAAGGATGTGTGTTGACTACCGCCCTCTCAATGCGGTGACTATCAAGAACAAGTACCCGTTACCCCGCATTGATGTTCTGTTTGATCAGTTGGTAGGAGCCAAGGTATTCTCCAAGATAGACCTTCGCTCAGGCTACCATCAGATCAAGATCCGTGCCAGTGATATTCCCAAGACGGCCTTCTCTACCAGATATGGGCTGTATGAGTTTTTGGTGATGTCTTTTGGGCTGACCAATGCCCCGGCTTATTTTATGTACTTGATGAACTCAGTATTCATGCCAGAATTGGATAAGTTTGTGGTCGTTTTCATTGATGACATTCTAGTTTATTCCAAGAATGAAGCTGAGCACACTAAACATCTGCATATCGTGCTTCAGAGACTTCGTGACCATCAGTTGTATGCTAAGTTGTCCAAGTGTGAGTTCTGGCTGAAGGAAATAAAATTCTTGGGTCACACGATCTCTCAGGAGGGGATATCAGTCGACCCTGAGAAAGTGCAAGAGGTGATGGACTGGAAACCCCCGACTACGGTAAAGCAAATTAGGAGTTTTCTGGGATTAGCAGGATATTACCGACGATTTATTCCGGATTTCTCCAGAATTGCCAAGCCAATGACTGAACTGTTGAAGAAGGGAGTCAAATTTGAGTGGAGCCAAAAGTGTGAAGAGGCTTTTCATACCTTGAGGCAACAATTGACAACAGCCCCAGTGCTAGCCCAACCCGACAATACCAAGCCATTTGAAGTTTATTGTGATGCTTCGGGTACCGGATTGGGATGTGTCTTGATGCAAGAAAACAGAGTAATTGCTTATGCTTCCCGAGCACTCAGGCCCCATGAGCAGAACTACCCGACACATGATTTGGAGTTGGCAGCAGTAGTTCATGCCCTCAAGATATGGAGACACTACTTGATGGGAGCTCACTGTAACATTTACACTGATCACAAGAGCCTCAAGTACATTTTCACTCAGGCAGATCTGAATATGAGGCAGAGAAGATGGTTGGAATTAATCAAGGACTATGATTTGGAGGTGCATTACCATCCTGGCAAGGCCAATGTTGTGGCAGATGCCTTGAGCCGAAAGGCCCAATGTAATTGCATGGGCATGGATGCAAGAATCACCACCTTGTGTGATGAGTTGTGCAAGCTGAATTTGGAAGTTGTTCCTTCCGGTGAATTGAGATATATCGCAGTGGAGCCCACATTGCAAGAGCAAATAGCTCAGGCACAGTTTGGGGATAAGGGTGTTCAGGTTATCAAAGAAATGATCAAGCAGAAGGCAGAGAAATGCAAGTGTTTCCGTCAGGACAGCAAGGGAATTTTATGGTTTGAAGATCGATTGGTTGTTCCCAAGGACCCTGAGCTCAGAAAGAAGATATTGGATGAAGCTCACCTTTCCAAGTTCTCCATGCACCCTGGTAGCAACAAGATGTACCATGATCTCAGACCTTTGTATTGGTGGACCAGGATGAAGAGGGAAATTGCCAAGTACGTATCAGAGTGTGACACTTGCCAGAGGATAAAAGCTAGTCACTTGAAGGCAGCAGGCCCTTTGCAACCCCTTCCCATACCATCTTGGAAATGGGAGGACGTTTGCATGGACTTCATAGTGGGATTACCCAATACCTCCAGGCACCATGATTCTATATGGGTTATTGTGGACAGATTGACCAAGACTGCTCATTTCCTGCCAGTACACACCACCCATCGGGCGGAGAAGTATGCAGAGATCTACATTGACCAGATAGTTCGTCTGCATGGGATACCAAGGACTATAGTCTCTGACCGAGGAACACCTTTTGTGGCACGATTTTGGGAGCAATTACAGGAATCACTTGGAACCCACGTAATCCGAAGCTCAGCTTATCACCCTCAAACAGATGGTCAGACAGAAAGGGTAAATCAGATTTTGGAAGACATGTTGCGAGCATGTGCATTACACTATGGAAAGGACTGGGACAGGTGTCTTTCCTTGGCAGAGTTTTCTTACAATAACAGCTATCAGTCCAGTCTGAAGATGGCCCCCTTTGAGGCTTTGTATGGGAGAAGATGTAGGACCCCGCTAAATTGGTCTCAAGCAGGAGAAAGGGAAATTTTTGGGCCAGATTTGGTGCTTGAAGCAGAGGCAAAGGTTAGAGTTATCAAGAAGAACCTAGAAGCTGCTCAGGCCAGACAAAAGAGTTATCATGACAAGAGGCGGAAGCCTCTACAGTTTGAGGTGGGAGATCATGTCTATCTTAAGATATCGCCAACCAAGGGTGTCCAGAGATTCGGGATCAAGGGCAAGTTAGCCCCTCGTTACATTGGACCATATAAGATCAAGGAAATTTGTGGACCTGTAGCTTATCAGTTGGAATTGCCACCCTGCATGGCAGCAGTTCACAATGTGTTCCATGTATCTCAGCTGCGGAAATGTGTTCGTCTACCCACTGAAGTGCTACCGGAACCGGACATTGAGATAGAACCAGACTTGTCCTACCAAGAGTACCCCGTCAAGGTATTGGATCAGAAGGAAAGATCAACTCGGGCAAAATCAATCAAAATGTATAAGGTTCAGTGGAGTCATCATTCAGCAGAAGAAGCTACATGGGAGACGGAGGATTTTCTACGCTCTCGCTTCCCCGACTTTCTGCCCAAAGGAATCGATATGTAGCCCCAAAACCCCACCCCCGCCTGCCCTTTGAAGTCAATTATAAGGAAAACTTAGATAACAAGGATAGTCTAAGTTGTGGAATTGACTTAAGAAGGGCTTCCTTCTGAAGTTGCAAAGAGGATGACATTCGAAGAGCAGTTAAAAAGGTAAAACTTGAGTATAAGGGGAAAGTAGCACCAGCACACCTTCAAAGCATCCCTCCAAGGGACTCTACCTGAAATCTCGGGACGAGATTCCTTTAAGGGGGGAGGGCTGTAACACCCTAGGTGTTACTCAGGGTGTCCACCCCAGGGTTACCCTTTTTAGCCCATAATTACATAAAGATTTGTGAGCAAAGTACTTCAATCTTGGAATTCAAGGTCCTAATCTAGTGCAAACTATCTTGGATATCATGCCCTAGCATGTAATGCACATCTAAGTGGGGATCTCCCAAAACCCTAGAGCAAACCCCCATAGGCAATAATAACCCTAATTGAAGCCATGATCAAAAGATCATGTAAACATCATGATCATGGTTTGGGCCAAATATAAAAGTTGTAATATACTTAATAACCTACAATTAATAGTAAGGAAGTACCCCCAAAAAGTTTTCAGAAAAGTCCTAAAAAGATCACCAAAGGTTGAACACAAGGGAGAAATTCAGATTTTGTCTAAGTCAAAAACCAACCCTTGAGCAAAGATCCCTCATGTTCACCTTGATCCCCTTTTCAAAACCAGTCGACCCAATTAACAAAATGGCGCCAAATTAACCCTAGAACACCCTGGCAAGAGATGACACCTACCCTAGGGCGCTAGACACGACTTGACACCCCTTTTGTCTCGGGTTGGACCCAGCTGACACAGCAAACTTCTTCCCTCTCTATCTCCCTGCCCTGACCATATCTCGACTTGGAACTCATAGCAAAAGGGTAGGATTTGGAGCAGAGAAGTGACCGTACACAGTGACTTTGCCAAGATACGCACGCCATGGCGCTCAAATCGGCCGTTGAACCTTGGCAGAAGCAACCCTCCACGTGTTCGACGCGAGCTGGCATCCAGGGGCGCGCTCAGAGCACGCCCGTGCGCGAACCCCCGCGCGCCCGCGACCGCCCGTGACCACGCCCGAGCCGCGGCTATAAAACCCGCCCCAGTGCTCGGTTGCCTTCCCCATTGCCTCCTCCGTACCTTGCCTGACTCGCCCGAGCCAGCCGTTGCCTCCGGCGACCTCCCCGCGACCCGCCAGTGCCGCCCGAAAGCCACCACCATGGCCAACCCCTCTCCCGTCCTCCTCCGTTCGATCCAAGCCCCAGATAGCTTCCTGGTGAAGCCGTGAGCCTTGCTCAAGCTTAAACCGAGGGCCCGCGTCACCGGAGTAGCCAAATCGCGCTCACCGGAGTTCAAGAACCCGCCGGCGCACGTGGACCGGGTAAACCCCTTCACCATTTCCCGATTCGTTGCGTGCATAGCCTCTGTGTCATCCCGTGAAGCTCCTCGTGCCCACTAATTGAACTCTACCACCGTGGTTTGGCCAGAGCAGGCGTCGCCGACGATCCCCGCCGCCTGTGTTTGTGGCCAGGGGAGCTCCGACCACCTCTGACGCCGACCCGCACATCGACGTGACCGTCGCGACCTCCTGAACATTGCTGACCACCTCGCCGGACCTCCCTCGCCGCCGGTAAGCCGCGCCGTCCTTTCTTTCCCGCGGCTACTGTTTCAGTTAGGGGAAGGACTGCGGGTGAGAGGGAGAGAAATCCAGGGGGTTAAGTGAAAAGTCAGAGACCCGAGTGAATAGTGGCCCGAGGGTAGATCTGCGAGGTTTGATTCGGTTTAAACCCAGGGACCTCGGCGCAAACTGCTTTTTCAGGAAAATCTTATTAAAACCTGATTTAAATTCAAACAGAAACTTTAAAAACCCATAACTTCGGTTTGGTTTATCCAAATTTGGTCAAACTAATTTTGCCAGACTTTAAATAAGGTAACCTACCTAAGAAAAATATAAAACCCCATAGGTACTATAGAAAAATGTAAGGTCCTGATTTAATTACAGTTTGGACCAAAAGCTTAGTAATAGCAAGAAAAATGGGTGTACTATTTAACTAGGGTTGGAAAAATTTGGAGAAGTTATTGTCTACCTACTGACCTAGTTAAAAATGTTAAACCTCTCTGTCCACTACTTTAAGATAGTTTTTACCCCTTATTCCATAATATGTTTAAGATTAAGAAAAATAGAAAGGGTGACATAAATAATGAACCAGAGGGCACCCCTATTTTTGTTGAGATACTTAGTCAATGTAGTTCACTGGAAAAATATATCATACTCTGTTGTAGTGTAAAATAAGAAAGCTACCTTTTAATTAATAAAACAAGGATAACTTAGAAAAACCCTACAAAAATAACCCTAAGGTGAAACCTCCCCAAACCTTAGGATAACTAATGTTTTGATAATAAGAACTTAGGAAAAATATGAAATCTGTTGTTTGATATTTTTCAAATGACAAGTTAGTTTTAAGCACCCTTTTTGCACCAAACTTTAAAAATCCATCATTAATTAACCATCATGTTGCTCTCTATCCTTTTTGGTACAAGAGCTTTTTATCACTACTAGAGGCCAACAAAAATAACCCTTAGGTCAGAACCCACTTTAATAAAAGACTTGTAGTGTAAAGTGGCCCATTTTGCCTAACTATTGTTATTTTTGTTTAAGGGCTAGCTTTTGTACTTTAAGCCTCAAATTCTTAAAACAAGCTAGAATGACCAGTGCCAACCCACTGTAATTTTTACAGAATTTTTGGAAATTTTTAAAATACTGTCATAGTTCAAACCTGTACTAGAAACCCTGGATGGAAATTAAAGAAGGGAAAATGGGTGTTGGAAATTGATGTCCTCCTAAGACCTTAGTAAATTGTCCACTGAAATCCATAAAGGCAATGCAAATCCAATATGTTATCCTAAAGGAAAACCTAAACCTAAAAGGTAATAAGTCTATATATACCACTAGAAGACCCACAGTTAATTCTTGACTTAATTTCTGTAGCTTAATGTTCTTATGTCTTGCATAATCATGACATACATGTTCATTGCATTTCGATAGACTGTAATCTTGCTGACGGAGAGTACATCCTCGTGCCGGAGCAAGGAGCTGCCCAGGAGGTTGCCCCAGACCCAGCACCAGAGCTTGCACCAGAGGACCTGCCTGCCACTGCTTTGGAAGGCAAGCCCCGGTTTTATGCATAACCTGTTATTTATGCTATTTTACTTCACTTAATGATTGTAGGATTGATTGTGCACTTAGGTGTAGGAATTGTTTGAAACCCTAGTTGCATGATCTCAGGAATCCTATTGAGATGAATACTAGTATGCTAGGTCGAGTAGCTGCTTTATTAATTAGGATCTCGGTAGAAGTCGAGTGATTTTTCTAGCACTCGCGCGAGGTCAGGAATTGGTTGTATCCACTTTCCTACCATATTGAGGTTGATTGTGGGCAACAATCCATGGGGATTGGTTGTTCACGGGATAAAAAGTTGATTAAGGATTAAGGTGTGGTACCGTGAGTCAAGCGTTTGAATGTACTAAACACATACCGAGAAATATGGTAAATCGGTAAGCCTAGTACCTGAGTGAACCTGCCCGCAGACATACCCCCCTCACGCGACCTGAGACGAGGTCTCCCATTCCGGTTATGGTGGGTACAAGTGCGGTCACTGCACGACGGCCAGTCGGGGTCAGTGAGGCATTGTACGCCAAGGCGGTGAGCCCTGATCTGTTGCCAGGGAATCGATGGGGACGGTTGATATGTGTGGGGACGGAGTGCCCCTGCATGTCGTGTGTTTAGGTTTACCTTGCAAGGTTTAAAAACTCGATTCGAATCGTCTGCTTCTCGCAGCTAATGAGACTGCTTGATCCATGCTGCTACATTGAGTAACAAGTGGAACTGTGTTGAGATGATACAAGCTGTTGATTGCTAAAAATGCTTGCTACTATGTATGAATAGATAGTACACTTTTAGCCTTAAGAGAGTCACACTTAATTTTGACAAAGTTAAAATCTTGATTTAGAAACTCAGCTAGTGCTTTTGGGCAACCAAACCCCACAGCCAAACAGCTGCATGTCTAGAGGTAGAGGGGTATAGACTCCTCACACCGGGTAAGTCTAGCTGAGTATTAGTATACTCAGCCTTGCTTGTGGCATAATTTTTTTACAGGTTCTCTGGAGGATATGGTTGCTGGAGTGACTTGGCCGTCCACCTTGCCACCGGGTTGGACTGTCGAGTGGGACCCTGCCTCGGCTGAGGAGGAGCATGAGGAGTGATGGGACAGGCTTCCCCATCTCTCCGTTTAATTATCGTTAGTTTTATTCCGCTGCACTTCAAACAATGATGACTACTTTTGGCAAAACTCCGATGATGATGATGTAATAATTAACACTCTTCCATGTATGGTTTTATGCTTTATTGTGTTTGCTCTGTGACTCACCATCGAGTGAGAATGTGGTACTTGATCCTGTCAGTGGCCGCGTCGGACTAGATCCGAGGGATTGACGGGTTATTCCCATTTAAGTGTGGTCTAGCCTCTAAGGCGGGGCTTAGGCACTTAAGTTGGAATAATTCGGGCAGTTCCACCACAACCGTCGTCCACCTCAAGGCTATCTTTGCCAGCTCATCCGTAGTCTCATTGTACCATCGGGCGATGTGTTTGAGCTCCAGCCCGTAGAACTTGTCTTCCAGACACCGGACTTCATCGCAGTAGGCTTCCATCTTCCGGTCGCGGCAGTGGGAGTTCTTGATGACTTGGTCGATGACAAGCTGCGAGTCGCCACAAGCGTCGAGGCGCCGGACCCCTAGCTCGACGGCGATGCGCAGCTCGTTAACCAGAGCCTCGTACTCGGCCACGTTGTTTGATGCCAGAAAATGGAGGCGTATGACGTAGCGAAGATGCTTTCCAAGGGGTGAAACGAAGAGCAAGCCAGCGCCTGCTCCTGTTTTCATGAGTGACCCATCGAAGTACATGGTCCAGAGCTCGGCCTGGATCAGAGCTGTTGGCAACTGGGTGTCGGCCCATTCTGCCAGGAAGCCTGCCAAGACCTGGGATTTTATGGCCTTCCGAGGGGCGAATGATAGCGTTTCGCCCATGAGCTCCACTGCCCACTTTGCTATCCTACCCGAGGCCTCACGGCACTAGATGATCTCCCCCAGGGGGAAGGATGACACCACAGTGACCGGTGAGACTCGAAGTAGTGTCGCAACTTTCGCCGTGTTAGTATCACTGCGTATAGCAGCTTCTGGATCTGTGGGTAGCGGATCTTGGTCTCGGATAGCACTTCGCTGATGAAGTAGACCGGCCTCTGGATGAGCAGTGCATGCCCTTCTTCTCGTCTCTCGACTATGATCGCGGCGCTGACCACCTGAGTGGTCGCGGCTACGTAGATCAAGAGGGCTTCTCCTGCAGTGGGGGCACCAGGATGGGTGCATTTGTAAGGAGCGCCTTAAGGTTTCCGAGGGCTTCCTCGGCCTCGGGGGTCCAAGTGAAGCGCTCGGCCTTCCTTAAGAGGCGGTACAGAGGCAATCCTTTCTCGCCAAGGCGTGAGATGAAGCGGCTCAGAGCCGCAAGGCATCCCATGACCCTCTGTACTCCTTTCAAATCTTTGCTCAGTCCCATGTTGGTGATGGTCGTGATTTTCTCCGGATTTGCCTCGATGCCCCGCTCGGAGACGATGAATCCCAGGAGCATGCCTCGGGGGACTCCGAAGACACACTTCTCGGGATTGAGTTTCACGCCCTTCGCTCTCAGACACTTGAACGTCACCTCAAGGTCGGAGAGGAGGTCAGAGGCTTTCTTCGTCTTGACAACAATGTCATCGACGTAAGCCTCGACCGTTCGGCCGATGCGCTCTCCGAACACGTGGTTCATGCACCTTTGGTATGTTGCACCTGCATTCCTCAAGCCAAATGGCATAGTAGTATAGCAATACATGCCAAAAGGCGTGATAAAAGAAGTCGCGAGCTGGTCGGACTCTTTCATCTTGATTTGATGATAGCCTGAGTCGGCATCGAGGAATGATAGTGTTTCGCACCCAGCAGTGGAGTCCACAATTTGGCCGATGCGAGGCAGAGGGTAGGGAACCTCTTTGATGAACCCCGCAACCAGTAACTTGTGGATCTCCTCGCCTATGGCCCTATGCTTTTCTTCGCCAAAACGGCGCAAGTGCTGCTTCACGGGTCGGGCGCCGGCCCGGATGTCCAGTGAGTGCTCGGCGACATCCCTCGGTATGCCGGGCATGTCCGAGGGACTCCACGCAAAGACTTCAGCGTTTGCGTGGAGAAAGTCGACGAGCACTGCTTCCTATTTGGGGTCGAGCTCGGAGCCGATCCGGACTTTCTTGTCGACGTTATTGCTGGGGTCGAGAGAGACAGACTTGACCACCTCAACTGGTTCGAAGTTACCGGCATGCCGCTTCGCGTCGAGCGTCTCCTTGGTGAGGCGCTCCAGGTCGGGGATGAGGGCCTCGGACTCGGCGAGGGCCTCAGCATACTCCACGCACTCCACGTCGCATTCGTACGCGTGGCGGTACGTGGATCCGATGGTGATGATCCCATTGGGGCCCAGCATCTTGAGCTTGAGGTAGGTGTAGTTGGGGACGGCCATGAACTTGGCGTAGTATTGTCTTCCCATTACCGCATGGTAGGTTCCTCGGAACCCGACGACCTCGAAGGTGAGGGCTTCCTTTCGGAAGTTGGAGGGAGTCCCGAAGCAGACGGGTAAGTCGATCCGTCCGAGGGGCAGGATTCGCTTTCCGGGCGCGATCCCGTGGAAGGGTGCCGTACCGGCCCAGACCTCGGACCTATCAACCCCCAAGAGTTCCAGGGTCTTGGTGTAGATGATGTCAAGGCTGCTGCCTCCATCCATGAGGACTTTGGAGAGCCTAACGTTGCCGATCATCGGATCAACGATGAGCGGGTACCTTCCTGGGCTTGGCACGAAGTCGGGGTGGTCGCCTCGGTCGAAGGTGATAGGCTTGTCGGACCAGTCTAGGTAGACTGGCACTGCCACCTTCACCAAGCAGACCTCCCGGCGCTCCTGCTTGCGATGCCGAGCCGAGGCGTTCGCCGCCTGCCCGCCGTAGATCATGAAGCAGTTGCGGACCTCCGGGAACTCTTCTTCCTTGTCGCCCTCCTTCTTGTTGTTGTCATGGCGTTTGCTATCTTCCGCCGGGGGCCCAGCCTTGTGGAAGTAGCGCCGGAGCATGACACATTCTTCGAGGGTGTGCTTGATGGGACCCTGGTGATAGGGGCACGGCTCTTTGAGCATCTTGTCGAACGCGCCGGCCCCTCCAGGAGGTTTCCGAGGGTTCCGGTGCTCGGCCGCAGCGACGAGATTCGCGTCAGCGGTGTCGCGCTTCGCTTGTGACTTGTTCTTGGCCTTCTTCTTCGTGCCCTGCTGGGCGGACGCCTCAAGGGCGTCTTTCTTCGGCTCTCCCTAAGGCTGCTTGTCCTTCCGGAAGATGGCTTCGACCGCCTCTTGACCCGAGGCGAACTTGGTGGCGATGTCCATCAATTCGCTCGCCTTGGTGGGAGTCTTGCACCCCAGTTTGCTCACCAGGTCTCGGCAAGTGGTGCCGGCAAGGAAAGCCCCGATGACATCCGAGTCGGTAATGTTGGGCAGCTCGGTGCGCTGCTTTGAAAACCGCCAATTGTACTCTCGGAGGGACTCCCCTGGCTGCTGGCGGCAGCTTCAGAGATCCCACGTGTTCCCAGGGCGCACGTACGTGCCTTGGAAGTTTCCCGCGAAAGCCTTGACCAGATCGTCCCAGTCGGAGATCTGCGCAGGAGGCAGATGCTCCAGCCAGGCTCGGGCGGCGTCGGAGAGGAAAAGGGGTAGATTACGGATGATGAGGTTGTCATCGTCCGCCCCTCCCAACTGGCATGCCAGTCGGTAGTCCGCGAGCCACAGCTCCGGCCTTGTCTCCCCAGGGTACTTGGTGATGGTAGTCGGGGCTCGGAAACGGGCAGGGAACGACGCTCGTCGTATGGCCCGGCTGAAGACTCGTGGACCAGGTGGCTCGGGCGAGGGGCTCCGATCCTCCTCGTAGTCGTAGTGTCCCCCACGCCTTGGATGATAGCCTCGGCACACCTTCTCGTCGAGGCAGGCTCGATGGTGATGCTCGTTGCCGAGGCAATCCCGAGCGGCGGGTGCCTCGTCTCGCGCGCGCTCGAGATGGACCGAGGCCTCCCGCATGCGTCGGGAGGACGTCGCGTGATGCTCCGAGGGGTCAGCTCGCCTCTGGGAGGCGGAGCTCTCGGCTCATCGAACTGTGGCGCCTTCTAGGAGATCCTTGTGTTCGCCCTGGATACGCCTTCCCTTGGTGGTGGATGGCTCCAGCATGGTTCGAAGTAGCATCGCCGCTGCAGCTAGGTCCTGGTCGGACCCGCTGACAGCTAGGGGCAGCGCTGCCTTGGCATTGTCAATGATGCGGCGCTGGATGTCCCGGGGCCGATGACAGGCTCCTCCAGCGAGTGTTCGGCCTGCCCACTCCTGTTCGATGTTCTGTCGGAGCTGCACAAGCCGGCCTGCTTCCCCTTCGACCCAGGCCTGTATCTCACGGATTTGCTCGAGCTGTGTGTCCCAACCTCCTGCAGGGACTGGGACCACAGCTAGCTCCCGCGGGATGTCAACGCGAGATGCGGGCCCAGGGGGATCGTCAACCTCCGGCATACCGAGGTGGTTGCCTTCGTTGTGATCTCCCTAATCGATGTGGAAACATTCGCAACTTGGGCCGTAACCTTCGTTGTCAAGGCCGTGGCCATCGTTAGAACAACTGGAGAGGCAGTGGTCACATACGGACATGAAGTCCTGCATGGCACCGGGGTCCTTGAGGCTAGAGAATTCCCAACCGAAGTCGGGGTCGTCCTCTTCCTCGGAACCCACCGGTCCGAAGGTTGAGACGGCTGTAAGACGGTCCTAGGTCGACCACATATGGTACCCCAGAAGGTTTGGATACGCCTTTATGAAAGCGCTCACCGTAGCGGGGTCGCTAGGTGGATCGAAGCTAAATCGAAAGGGAACAGGGTGGAATACGGACGATACCTTTCGGTCGATGGACGGTGGTGAGGTCACGTCGAGGGCGGTGCACACCGTCATCTCAGGTATGAGGGTAACGCCCAGTAGATCCTTTGCGAGGGTGCTGGTGTCATCAGTCCTCTTGCGGTTGGCACATTGTGGGGAAGTGACACCCGCCATCGTCTTAGGTGCGAGGACTATGCCCGACAAGTCCCCCGCTGGGGCACCGGCGTCGTCGACTCGCTCTGGTGTGACAGCCAACGAGGTGCTGCCTCCTGCCTGGCCACGATTGCCCCGTCTCCTCCTGCGGCGAGGAGGGTGGCGAGGCAAACCCGAATGCTCCTCTTCTGCCGCGGAGAGATGCTGTCGCCGAGTTCGCCGCCGCCGGGCGAGTCGAAGACCATCGTTGTCGTCGCGCCGCGAGGGGAGGAGTACCATGTCGTAGCCACCGTCGAGGGACATGAACTCGAGACTCCCGAAGCGGAGCACCGTCCCGGGCTGAAGTGGTTGCTGAAGACTCCCCATCTGGAACTCAACGGGAAGGCGTTCGTTAACACGCAGTAGGCCCCTACCTGGCACACCAACTGTTGGCGTTTCGGACCCGGGGGGGGTCCCTGGACCGACGAGTGAATTTGTCGCTTGGTGCCCCTGCCCAGATGGGTTGGTGTGAGATGGAACACAAGAGGCGGGACAAGCCTTGTATTATCCTGCACCAGGGTGCTCGTAGTAGGGGTTACAAGCACGTCGTGAGAGGGAGAGGGAGAGGGAGCCTGTTCGTTCGCTCCTTCCCCCGCGCAAACCCCCCTTTCTTCCCTCCTCCGCGGGAAGGCCCTGGACATCCCTTTTATAGATGCAAGGAGAGGGTCCAGATGTACAATGGGGGGTGTAGCAATGCGCTAACGTGTCTGGCAGAGAAATGCCTAAGCCCTATGTACATGCCAACGTGGATGTCGGGGGAGAGCTTGAGCCCTACGTACATGATAACGTGGCCGTCAGAGAAGCGCCTGAGCCCTGTGAAAGCACAACTGGCGGTGCGGCAAGGATCCTGCTGACGTCTCCTTGCTGCCGTAAGGGGCTGAGAGCCACCGGTGTCATGGTTGCACGCGGGGCACCATCGTTACCTGTCGCCGGGGTAAGCCAGATGGGACGCCGGTCTTGTTCCTTGTAGCCTGAGCTAGCTAGGGATAGGGTAATGATGTATCCCCTATTAGCGCGGTGGGGCGAGGTGGGGACTTCTCCTGAGGCCGAGGCTGGGGTCGGGCGAGGACGTGATTCCTCTCGAGACCAAGGTCGAGGCCAAGTCTGGGGTTGGGCGAGGCGGAGACTTCCTTCCGAGGCCGGGGCCTGAGGTCGGGCGAGGCGGAGCTTCCTGCTGCGCCCGAGGCCAAACTCGGTGGTTGATCGTGACTTGTTGTCAGCTTCGCCTGGGTGGTTGGCATGGCAGTCGGAGCGGGGCGAGCGGCGCTGTTTTCTCGTCAGATCGGACAGTAAAAAGGGGGGCGAAGTGACTGCGGTCACTTCGGCCTGGCTGACTGAGGCGCGTGTGTCAGGATACGGCGTCAGGCGACCCCTGCATTGAATGCGCCTACGAATCGGTCGGTTGGTGAGACGGTCTGGCCAAGGTTGCTTCACAATGAAGCCTGCCCGAGCCGGGCTTCGGGAGAGCCGAGGGTGTGCCCGCTGCCTGAGGAGGTCCTCGGGCGAGGCATGAATTCGTCTGAGACTACTGCTCCTGCCCGAGGCCGGGCTCGGGCGAGGTCGCGTCCCTTGGGTAGACGAAGCCTTGACTTGAACCGCGCCCGTCAGTTGGTCTGAAGGTGTTTACCAGCCATGATTAGGAGTGTTGGGGGTACCCCTAATTATGGTACCCGACAGTTTACATACAAAGTTTGGAGAAAAATAAGCTCAAAGTTGTGCTGTCAGTCAGCCTTAAATCTGAACTTTAGTAATAGTGAAGTTGGATGAACTTAGAGCTTGATTTTGAGTAAGATCTATTGCTCGATTGAGGGTAGTTGCTATAGCAAAATTGTAGCTAGTATGAAGGGCTACAAGTTTGCTATAGATGTATTGGCAAGTTGTTGCACAACAATTCGAGATCTAGGCATTGCAATTCGGTCTGTCAAGCGCTCTGAATCAGGTTTCAATGGTACAGTGACCGGATCAGAACGCCAGCGCAGAGAACTTACCGCCGGTGACCATGCGCCTGGATTCGCGCTCGCCACGGTGATTCGTGCTCAGCGCAGTTAGATAACGCAGAGGGGTAAAGAAATATCGCGTCGTGGATGAACTCTGGCCGTCGTACCCACCTGAGTCACAGCCGTTGTGGATAAGTTCACCGGAGTTAGCCGTCTGCCGCTCGGATGACACGTGCCTAGACGCTGTACTTCGACGTAGTGACTCGCTCTAGCACGTTCGGTCATCGTCGGTGAGCCTGCCATGGTAAATGCCACCAATCGCTTGCGCCAGTACTCTTCCCCCTCTCTAGCCGCCGCGCGTCTCCTTCAAATTCACGAGCCACCGCTCAAGGGTCCTATAAATTGAGCACACCCTCGGCTTCGTTAAGTAATCCAGCATCCAATCCAACCGCTTGTCCCTTCAATTACTCACCAGAGCCCACGAATTGCGCATTTCCCCCAAATCAGTTTCCGCCACCGTGAAAGAGTCCTCGCTGTGGCAAGCTTGTTCTAGGTCTGTTCGTGCTCTCTGCTCTCCTGTTTTAGTGTCCTTAGGTTCTCCTAATGCTCCTCGACCATTCAATTGAGCTAGACTGCCCTAGATCTCCGGGAACACTTCTGTTCATCCGTTGTCTATGCTGTCTCCATGTACTGGGTGATTTAGAGCTCGAGCTATGCAATTGGTCGAGGGGAAACGCTCGTTAGGTGTTGAATTATGTTTCAGCCAAGTTAGGGCACCGGCCATTGCTTATCTTTGCTGGTACGAGTTCGCCGGAGCTCGGTTCTTCGTCGTGCGACGTCGTGGACCTCGGGTGGTGAAGAATTAGAACTTGGAGGGCTTCGGTGTAAATGTCAGTGACTGAAGCAACAATGTCGCGAGCTCTTTTGGGTTGTTTATAAGGCTAGGGTCTTTGGTGCAAAACCTCCGTGCGGGCGCTCGCGCGGGCGCGTTCTGCCTTAGCTGAGCCGGCTTGGGCCAGATTCAGCCCAGAACTGTTGACTGTTTTCCTTTTTCTTTTTCTACCAGGGTTAGAGAATTTCTAGAAAATTATAGAAAAATGCTAAAAATGCAAGACCAATTTTTCTAGGTTCCTAATTTTTTATAGTATTTAATAAAAATAGTTTCATAAATTTTACTCCAAATAGAGAATTATGGAGTATTTAAAATAGCCAAAACCCATACCCCTAGAATTTTAGAAACTAATTAATAATTCCTAAAATCACCAAACTTTTTAGATAAGCTTTAAATGTTATTTAGAAGCCTTGGGTAAAGTTTGGTATGATTTGGACCATGTTTGGTACCTAGAACCCAAAACCCTAGTCTTCTAGTAATACCTGCCCTAGGAACTTCACTAATGACTCCAAACACCCTAGTTTCCTGGAGATCCGTAAAGGAAAATTGTATTCAAGACATTACATAATATACTTTTATTATCTTTGCATTTTCATAAGCATTACATGAGCATTCATGATTATATGTGGTATATAGAAAACAAAGAAGAAGTAGAAGTTGAAGAAGCAAGAGCTACACCACCACCACCACCTGAAGAACCTCAGGCTAGGAACTGCTTTTGTTTTGACATCTGTGGAGCAGAGCCCGACTCACCTATAACACAAGGCAAGCCCCGGTGCATTTGCCACCTCCTTGCTATTTTAAAATCTTTCTCACTTGCTTGATGCATTAGGTGATAGGAGTTGTGTGCTAAACAAGTTGCTGCATTTCCTTCCTTGAGAATTTGATTACCTTTCCTTGGTCCCCCATTTTACAAAAAGGTTTTTCTTATGCTTAGCTTTGCTCTAGAAAAACAAAATGTTTTGTTTTGACAAAATATGATGCTTCAAGTGGGTGGGATGTTTTCAAAATAAAACTTGATGGTGGATCCATCATGGGCATGATGGGTTCAACATCAGAAAAGATGTACCTTTGCCAGGTACCAAACTTTGGGTTTGAAATGATAAAGCTGAGACCGGGCGGTTGACTTGCACGAGAAGGGAGTCTCGGTGTAGTGTCTCCGTCTGAGTCGATTAAGGACCTTGTCGATGTAGGCTTGCTGATCGAGGACCTTTTAACTGGTCACATGTCTCATCATAGGTAAGCTTTGCCTTGGGTAGACTAATACCAGAATAAGATAACACGCAATGGGAGTGGAGAGATGGCGAGAGTAGCGTGTACCCTCCGTGGCAAGAGGCTGGACGGTTGTGTATCTGTGCTCTCGGTTGGCGTGAACCTGATCTAGTCTTAAGAACCCCGGTGGCGAGTTGACATATGCAAGGGTTAAGTGCTACATATGTCGTGTGATTGGAGATCCTTAGCTGAATATTAATCGATTCGGATCGTCGTTACTTCTCGGACATGAAGACTTGGTCACTGCCCTACACGTAGCATTCCAGTGAATAAGAAGGGTTGATAAGAAATTGACTAGTACAGGTCAAGTGCTTGAACTAGGGTAGAAAGAACTCTAGAACTCAGGTAACGACTTAACTTGCTAATAAAACTAGACTTTTAAGGATCCACTATTAGTAAGAATTTTTGCAAACAAGAGTCTTGATTATTGATTAAGCCTTACCTTGACTCCCTTAAGCCAGCATATCCTTGAGAGTCTTTTATTTTGACGGGTAAGACTTGCGAAAGTACACTTCATACTCAGGGTTTTCGAACCCATGTTGTTGTAGGTGAGGAAGCAGCAAATTTTTGTTGTTTTTGTTCCAAGGTGGTGCCTAAGGAAGAAAACCAAGACTGAAGCCTCAGGAGGAAGTGTCCTCCTTTAAAAATTGTTTACTGTTAATCGGGAGGGGTTTTTGCCTCCCAGGTTTGTAATAATAGTACTCCAACACTCTTATATTTTACTGGTCTATAATAATACTACTCTTTCCATACTTTAATATAAAATAAGTTGTTGTAACTGCTTCCGCATACTCATTCCTCCGATGTGTTGTAATATCTACGTGACGGGTGAAACGATCTTGGGCAAGGTAAAGAATTCAGATACCGAACTTGTCAAGTGATCAGGTGCACCTGCAGGGTTGTCCGAGGTCCGATGGACAAGGACAACTGTAGGTGGGCCTAATGACTTGGGAGGTTCTGTCACATTAATCAACCTGCATTGATTCTCTTTGACTCTGGTGCATCACATAGCTTCATTAGCCAGACATTTAGTGTCAAATGTCAACTGCCTCTCTACCATAACCAAGGGGCTTTCATGATCGCAACATCGGGAGGCAAGATAGTGAGCAATCAGTTAAATCGAAATGTGCCTATTCAGTTGGGGAGCAAAATCGTCAAAACCACCCTCCTCATTTTGGGGATGGATAATGTGGATATCATTTTGGGAACTGATTGGATGAACCAACACCAAGTAGTGTTACACATCGCCAACTGCATCGTTGAAGTCCATTCCCCGACTTGTGGAAAATTCACCTTATATCTGCCTAGCCAAGAAACCACTCGGTCATGTGCCTTCTCCATGATAGAGCTACCCTTGAAGAAGATTCCAGTTGTTGGTCACTTGTTCTCAAATGCTATAAATCAAGAACGAGGCAACACAATTGTTAATGGTTAAAGACCTTCATCCTTCGAAACATTATTTCCTCTTGGATATAATGATCTTCAGACAAAGGTCATGAAGGACATACCTTCATCATTCCAGCATACAAATATGAATGTAAATAAGAAAGTAAAGGAATACAAAGGAATAAAGGTAATAATAATTATGTATCAATAATCTATTTATTCTTGTATTCCATAAACATGAATAAACATCAATAATATTCATATTACATTGGTACATTTGGCTTGCTAGAAGGCGAGGGTGCGAAAACGACACGAGAGTGATTATAATCCAGCGTGAACAGTACGAGGGTACTGTTCATCTATTTATAGGCACGGGACATAGCCCGGGTAGAATTACATCCATGCCCTTGAGCACTTGTTTACAAGTAACTAAAACCAATAAGGCCTATCTAGTCCTTTTTCCTTCTTTGCTTGGTCTGGGCTAAGCCATTGAGCTTCGGCATCTCGCACTGTCGCCTCTACATAGAGTCTTCGTCTTGAGGAGCTAAACCAAGGCTGATGTTGGCTTCGGCGATCCTTTGTATCATTTTGCTGAAGGTGTTTTTTTTCCTTGAGGACCTTTGGTGGAGAAGAAGACCCCCAACAATAGCCCCTTCACGGTGCTAGATCGTTTTTTTGTAACGAGCTCGATCCGCGAAAAACATGAAGGCTTCGAAATGCCAAAGGTCCAAAAAACACCTTCCCTGAGCTTGTTGTCAAAAAACTATTAAAATATTCTGAACATCGAAAGGTCCACCGCTCAGCCAGTGTAGGCGGTGTGGTGGTTTGCCTTCTTCCCCTGTAGCACTATATAAACAGACAGGTTGGTGAGGAGTTACCACAGCATTCATTACCATCGCACTGTTCTGCTGTTAAAATTTTAACCAAAGTCGAAGCTTTTCCGGATTGTTCCTTGTAGATGCACGCTTCGTCATTTGGAACCAATTTTGGCTTAAGGAATCGCGAAACTTAAGATGGCTCGAGTGAGATCCACCGCTAGAGTGTCCCGCAAGGGAGATGATGCTGAGATGGCACAGACTGCGCCAATATTAGAAATGATGAGGCGATCAGGTCTAGTGGTATCAAAAAAAGTTGTTTCCGAAGATGAAGCTGCCGAAGCTAAGCAGATTGCAGCTGAGGATGGGAGTGATGATGAAGCTGAGAAGACTACAGTATTTTGAGCCCGTCGAAGCCAAGCCATATCGAATTTAGAAAATCTACTGTGACAGCAGAGGACAAGATTATGATGAAGAAGCTGGGTTATTTTGGGGAAGCTGAGAGCAAACTTGTCCATTTTGCTGGGGAGGAAGTGGTTCCGGAGCCAAAAGAGGACGAAGTTGTTGTTTTCAAGAGCTTCTTCAGGGCAGGGCTTCGGTTCCCTTTATATGACATGATAGGAGAAGTTTTAAAGAAATCTTTAGATATATCTTCATCAGCTAACACCAAATGCCATTGTCAGACTTAATGTTTATATATGGGCTCTCTAAAGCTAGGGCATGAGTGCCAATGCCGAAGGTTTCTGCTGGGTGCATGAGTTGCACTACTAGACGAAGGCCAGGGCAGATGGCGTTCACAAAAATTTTGGATGCTATAATTTTGCGTATCGAAAGGATACCAAGGCCCCAGTTATCGGCTACCGCACCAAGTGGCCGACCGGGTGGACGAGTGAATGGTTCTACATAAGAGCGGACGAGAAGAAGAGGGAAAAATTGATGACTATGGTCATAAGTGGAATGAGATTGAGCTTCGAAATGACAAGGCACCTATGCCACATGCAACTTGGCTCCCCGTGCTAGCTGGCCGATGTCGAATTTTGAGTGGTAGCTGCTGAGATTAGCACTAGAGACCTAGTGCAGTAATACTTGGCAAATAGAACATTTCCAACCTCTAGCGGCTAGGGGATGCCGAAGAAAAAGGAAGGGGGGAAAAAGGTATAAACTTGTTCTGCTCCCTTATCGGTTCAAATTTGAGAAGCAGTTCAAGAAGCCATGCAGTGAGTGGTTAGAAATGATCGAAACTATGTGCAACGAAATTCTTGGCAACTACACTAAGAAAAAGGACCAGCTAATGACTGCTGTCTTTGGTACCTGGTCGAAACGAAGGCTGAACCGTGTAATGGATGCATTGAACTTTGAATACCCAGATTATGAGAAGCTTGACGAATGGCCCGGGGGTGAAAAGAAAAGGCATTGTCAGCATCCTAAGTAGGCAAGCTACCCGGTCCGTAAAAGAAGATGAAAAGGCCCTGAAGAAAGCAAGAATAGCGCCAGAGCTGCAAGCAACAATTTCTAAGAAGTGAAAGCTTGATCGGATACCTTCTACTGAACCAAAGGTAGACGAAGCAGTAGAGAAAACCCCTCCATCACCGTGTGCTGCCGAAGTGGTTAAAATTTTGAAGGTAATGACTGAATCTCCGCCATTCAAGCTGCTAAGTCCTCTGAGATTGGAACTGACAAAACTTTTATAGAGGAAGGAAATGCCTTCGGCTACAAAGGAGAAGATTGAGGGGCAAAAGAAACAGCGAATTGTGAATGTAATGCAAGCAATTGAGCAAACGTCGCCTTCAGCTTTAGCGATGAAAGCAGCAATTCCTGCAGATGCCAAAGATGCTGGCAAAGCCGAAGCTGAAGACCTTGAAACCATAATGTCAAAAATTGACAAGCTTGTATCGGATGTGGTTGCAGATGTGGTTGCAGAGAAAACAAGTGTAGTTGAAGAGGAAAACATGGCCGCAGTGCCGGATAAAGGAAAGAAATTGATAATACTCCTTCGGACGAGGAAGATTTTGATCTTCAGCACCTGGGTGGCCAAGAACTTTCTGAGGAGGACAAGTTAGAATTAAAAGAATTTGCTATATCTTGTGGTTACCAACCGGGGTCCATGCTCTTGATTTGTAATCAATACACATCCTCTTTGTCCCATCTTTCTTCTCCATGAACAAAACTGGAGCGGCCCAAGGCGAGGTCCTTGGGCTAATGTAGCCTTTCTCCAACAACTCGTCCATCTACTTCTTGAGTTCCACCAATTCTGGTCCGGACAGTAGATAGGCTCTCTTGGAAATAGGGGCCGTTGGGGGCCTTCGGCTTTCGAAGGTCCTCAAAAAAAAGATTTAACAATGTTTTTGGAGTATAATACATGAACAGGTACCTTCGGACATGAACCCTTCGGATAAGTCAAAATTGTTGTATGAAGAAACACAAAGAGAACGAAGGAGGGAACAGAGCCGAAGCTGTGTGCAAGGAAGCTTCGGCATGATGGCAGAAAAGAGGAAACCAACTTAAAGAGGAAAAGACTATCTAGACCTCGATGGATTACTATAGAGTTATTATCAAAAGCAATGGACCTGGATGTAATTTTACATGGGCTGCGACCCATGCCTATAAATAGGTGAACAGTACTCCCGTACTGTTCACGCTGACTGGGCATTCACTTTTGCGTCACGCTTGTACTTTTGCTTTCCTTCAAGCCGAAGGTACATCTGTAATTTGTTGTCATCTTTATAATAATAAAAATAGATATGAGCTTATGATGATATTTAGGTATTTATGTCATTTCTTATACTTTATATGAATCTCCTTTTTTCATTATTTGTTATACTGACGAAGGTACATCCTTCATAACCTTCGTCTGAAACTCATTACATCCTAAGGGAAATAATGTTTCGGATGACGAAGGACTTTAACGTTTAATGATTTCCGTGTTGCCTTGTTCTTAATTCATAGCATTTGAGAACAAGTCCCCAACAGGGGCGGTGCCAGGTATAAGATCAATGACAAACTCAACTTTACGCTCGGGTGGCACGCCTGGTAACTCCTCAGGGAACACATCGGGGAACTCCAACACAATTCTATTATCCTCAAGCAGGTGGCCTCCTTGCCATCTACAGACAAATGGTGACAGGCTCCTTCTTCTAATTCAGGCATGAACAGTTTTTAGTTACTATTTCTTTCTCGGACGGGGACACTAACTTTACTATCCTCTTGTCACAACTAACAGTGGCTTGGTTTCTGTGCAGCCAATTCATCCCTAGGATGACATCTAACCCTTGAGTAACCATTACTACTAGGTTAGCGGGAAAATCTATCCCCCTTATTTCATCCTTAGATTCGGACACATCTTATCAGACTGAACCTTTCCCCCAACTGAATTAACTCTTAAAGGTGGAATCATTGGTTCTACGGGGATGTTATGTGCTTCTACCCATGATGTAGGAACAAAAGAATGTGTGGCACCAGTATCGAATAGTACTTTTGCTAGATGGGATTCAACTGGAAACATACCTACTACCACATCTGGTGCATCCTGGATTGCTTCGACCTCCAAGTGGTTCACCTTTCCACTGTTGTAGGCCTAGCCATGGCCTCCTGATGCTTGTTGTGGTGCTCCTTGACTTGCTGAGGTGTTGAAAGCTGCTGCTGAAATACTTTCTTCGGGCAGTGATTCGCCAAATGACCTTGTTCCCCATAATGGAAACATCCACGGCCTCCTCCTTGCGCTGGCACTACCTGATTGTTCTGGTTGGTGGCTAGGGCAATAAGGCGAGGTGCCTGGTTGCTCTACTGCTGGTATTGATTTCCTCTTTGTTGGTTGTTCTGACGGTACTGCTTTTGCTTCTGAGGGAATTGCCTCTGATACTGCTGCTGGTGCTGACGCTGATGCTGGTGTCCTTGAGGGTGACCTTGCTTGAATTGCTGAGGGGAATTGCCTGAGTAGCGGGGGCGGCAGCTGCTCCCGGCCTGAGATCCAATAATCTTGTGTTTCCTGTCCTCCATCTCCCGGCGCTTCCTTTCGGTCATGACTGCTCTATTGATCAAATGATGGAAGGTAGGGAAAGTGTGGTTCATCAGCTGGTATTGAAGGGGATCAACCAAGCCTCTCAGAAAATGATACTGCCTCTTAGCATCTGTATTGACATCCTCGGGTCCATAGCGTGACAACTGCAGAAATGTGTCCCTGTACTCACTGACTGACAATGGACCTTGCTTCAACGCTAGAAATTCCTCCTTCCTCACAATCATCAATCCCTTAAGCACATGATAACGATGGAAGTTGTCCCTGAAATCCTCCTAGGTGATGGCTTCAGGGTTGGTATGGGTGGTGAGGTAGGACTCCCACTAGGACTATGCTGCTCCCCTTAGCAGACGGGGACCATACAGAACCTTCTTCCGATCGTTGCATTGAGAAGTGTGCAACTCATGCTCCACGGTACGCAGCCAGTCTTTAGCAGCCATGGGGTCAGCAGAATGGGCAAAGACAGGGGGATGACCCCTCATGAACTCCGCCCGCTTGTCCCTAGGCATCTGCACTTGCAGCTGAGGTTGAGGTGGGGGTTGCTGCTGCTGCACCTGATGCATTGTTGCAAAAGTCTAGCCAATCGCTTGGACTGCTTGGGCATCAGGAACATCTGCTCAATAGCCATCGGGGGTGGCGGTGGCAACTGCTACTTAGGTGCCTCCTCTTGGGGTGCCTTCTGCTCCTGCTGAGCACGCCTTCCACCTCTGCACCTCTTATCAGGCATCTGTAGAAAGCACACACACATCAAATCTAACTCTATAGTCTTTCAGCATAAGAAAAGATATATAGAAGCCTTCACAACACTGAACAATTGATCATCTTCACTGACTCCCAAAACAGCCAAACGCAGCTTCTCAAATAAAGAGGAAAGTGGAAATAAAAGGTTGCCCAACTAGATAACTGACTTTATTAATAACTGCACCAAGTTGCAAGGGATGCTCACACCTTGGTGACAATCATTACAAAGATCCAACTTCATCATGAGTTCATCACGACAAACATAGAAAAACATGATAAGCAAACTAACACTAAATAAGGCTAGCTAAGACTAAGACACTGAGTTAAACATTATTACAGACTCCGACTCGGTAGACCTATGGCTCCAAATCTATCTAGGTCCTATAGTCAGGGGTGCCATAAGCATAACGACCATGGGGCGGCGAGCAGTAAGGGTGCTGAATCTCAACGGGAACGGGGAACCACCATCCTGATAGTGGTGCGCCGCACGCTCAACACGCAGTTCCACAATCTATGCCCGAGCCTTGCCCAACTCGTCAAGGACGTGGTCTAGCTCGTTGTTGAGCACAATGACCACGTTGACCATGTTGTTCAGCCTAGGATTGCCCTCACCACCTGGTGAGACAATCACACCTCTAGCATTGCCGGTCGAACGACGAGGGTAGTACTTTAGGTCAAGGTCGTCAGCTACCACGCTGAACAACGAGCAGTACTGCGAAAGTGCACGTCATGCAGCATCTTGCATGGCTACCTCAACAGTGTCCCTCTCAGTGATAGAATAGTGCTCTGAGAAGGCCTCTGCACCCTAGAGATCATCGTCCAGACAGCGCACCAAGCAAGTAGCCTCCCATTAGTCCGGGTATAACCCGCGACAATGCTGGTAGATTACACAAAGGTACTCTTAACCATGAGCACGACGGATATACCAGTTTCTTACACTCTGTAGAGGTTGCACACTTTACCCACAAGTCATGATCCCTTTTTGCCTCGGGTCGATCATACCCTCAAACACTACCAAGGTGAGTAGGCAAGGTTTCACTACGTAGCCTTTACAAATATTCCCTAGAGGTCATAGCCGCCAATTAGGTTTCTCCAGTTTGATAAACACAATACTTCTCCCCACAGGAAGGGTGACTAACAAAACCAAATTGAATGAACCTCGGCAACTAGCCACGGCAAAGCAAGTACTGCGCCCAGACCCCATTAACGGCCCTACGGCGAAGCCGACTACACCTCAAGTTCCTCTAATTAATTATCTAAGGACGTCCCATTCCACCCTCATGGTTGTACTGTTATCCCGGGCAATCACTCAATGAACTAGTCCTTACGGAGAGATACTCAGGAAACAACCAGAGTCCCCTAAAGTATCACAAGATCATTAAAGGGATAACATCAGCATATCATAAATGTTCACATCATGTTCATTGATTAAGGTAAAGCAATAGCATAAAGCTAACCATAATAACCCAAAAGGTAAACAAGGATAAGGTAAATACAGACTAATAAATCCTTAGGTATCAATAAAGTAATGTGGGATGGTGAATTATAAAGTACGTATGACATAATGGGTCAGAGGACACTTGCCTTCACTAGGTTGTTGCTCAGGAAGATCTTCGACAACACACTCAGAAACCACGGGCTGCTCGTTGTCTAAACAAAGCGATCATGAATTCAATACATTTGGATAAAGAAAAATGAGCAATACACCAAACATGTACAAACAAGTGGACACAAGCTCGAAAGAACAGTATGAACACCAGAGGTAAACTTAGGTTCTAGGTTGAACTAGCACACTTAGAAGTTTGTGATTCTCTAAGTATTATCTATCTCCATAGCTTACATAATATCATTCCACTTATTTTAATGACACACAAAAGTTATACTAGGGATAGATTCATACTTTACATATTATTAATCTCACAAAGTTAAACATCTACTTACCATTTGAGTTCTCCTTTTTATTTTTCTTATTAATAAATAAACCATTACCTAAACTAATCTATAGTCTAGGCATAAAATTAATATATGCAGACATTGAATGGTCATAATTTTAACAGATAGAGAATAATCTGATGAACATTTTGCAATTTGAATCACTCAATTTGGAATTCATATGCAAAAGATATGAAATAAACAAGTTTTGGATTTTAAAAACCCTAAATTAGGTCAAATTCTATGATTAAACAAAAGCCTAGGGTTCTTTCTGCAATAATATAGGGGCCTGAGCGTGAAACTAAGGACGACGGGTTGATTCTTGCAAAAGCAAGGGTTTCGCGCGAAGGGGTACGGGGTTGTGCTAGCCGTCCAATCTCCGATCAACGGTCCGGATTAGAACAGCGAGCGAGGGCGCAGGCGCGCGGACTGCGGGCGCCTGATAGGTGGGCTCGATGTGGGTTGAGGCACTGACACGCAGGGCCCATGTGTGGCGGAACTGCCCGAATTGTTCCAACTTAAGTGCCTAAGCCCTGCCTTAGAGGCTAGACCACACTTAAATGGGAATAACCCGTCAATCCCTCGGATCTAGTCCGACTCGGCCACTGACAGGATCAAGTACCACAATCTCACTCGATGGTGAGTCACAGAGCAAATACAATAAAGCATAAAATCATGCATGTAAGAGTGTTAAATTATTACATCATCATCATCGGAGTTTTGCAAAAGTGACCATCATTGTTCGAAGTGCAGCGGAATAAAACTAACGGTAAATAAACAGAGAGATGGTGAAGCCTGTCCCATCACTCCCTATATTCCTCCTCAGCCGGGGTGGGGTCCCACTCGACAGTCCAACCCGGTGGCAAGATGGACGGCCAAGTCACTCCAGCAACCATGTCCTCCAGAGAACCTGTAAAATTATGCCACAAGCAAGGCTGAGTATACTAATACTCAGCTAGACTTACCCGGTGTGAGGAGTCTACTCCTCTACCTCTAGACATGCAGCTGTTTGGCTGTGGGGTTTGGTTGCCAAAAGCACTAGCTGAGTTTCTAAATCAAGGTTTAACTTTGTCAAATTTAAGTGTGACTCTCTTAAGGCTAAATATGTACTATCTACTCATACACAGTGGCAAACATTTTTAGCAATCAACATCTTGTATCAACTCATCACATTTCCACTTGTTACTCAATGTAGCAGCATGGATCAAGCAGTCTCATTAGCTGCGAGAAGCAGACGATTCGAATCGAGTTTTATCCTTGCAAGGTAAACCTAAACACACGACGTGGCGAGGCACTCTGTCCCCACACACATCAACCGTTCCTATCGATTCCCCGTCAGCAGATCAGGGCTCACCGCCTTGGCGTACAATGCCTCACTGACCCCGACTGTCGTCGTACAGTGACCGCACTTGTACCCACCATAACCAGAATGGGAGACTACGTCTCAGGTCGCGTGAGGGGTAAAGTCCACTGCCAGGATCAATCAGGTACTAGGCTTACCGATTTACCATATTTCTCGGCATGTGCTTAGTACGTTCAAACGCTTGACTCACGGTACCACACCTTAATCCTTATTCCAATTTTTATCCTGTAGACAACCAATCCCCATGGATTGTTGCCCACAAACCAACATCAATATGATAAGAAAGTGGATACAGCCAATTCCTGACCTCGCGCGAGTGCTAGAAAAATCACTCGACTTCTACCGAGATCCTACTTAATAAAGCAGCTACTCTTCTTAGCATACTAGTATTCATCTCAATGGGAATCCTGAGATCATGCAACTAGGGTTTCAAACAACTCCTACACTTAAGTGCACAATCAATCCTACAATCATTAAGTATAGTAAAATAGCATAAATAATAGGTTATGCATAAAACCGGGGCTTGCCTTCCAAAGCGGGGGCAGGCAGATCCTCTGGTACAGGTACTGGTGCTGGATCCGGGGCTACCTCCTAAGCAGCTCCTTGCTCCGGCACGAGGACGTACTCTCCGTCAGCGAGGTTACAGTCTATCGAAATGCAATGAATATGTATGTCATGATTCTGCAGGATTTAATAACATTATGCTAAGGGAAGAAAAACTAAGTTAGTTGGCAACTTAGGGTTTCTTGGTTATACGTGGCTTTTAGTGGTTTATGCTTATCACTCCAGGTTTAGGTTTTGCTAAGGATAAGCATAGTGGATTTGTATTTCCCTTATATATTTCAGTGGACAATTTACAAAGGGTTTTAGGATGACACAAATTTCCATTATTCATTTTCCCTTTCTTTATTTTCTATTTATGAATTCTGGTGTAGGTTTGAACTACAACAATGAGTTAACTTTTTTTTCCAAAAATTCTGTAAAAATTACAGTGGGCTGCTATGGGTCACTATAGCCTATTCTAGGAATTTGGGGTTTAAAATAAAAAGGCTATGCTTTAGACAAAAATAACAAAAGTTGTGTAAATGGTTCACCTTGCACTACAACTCTCAATTAGGAGTAGGTTCTGTCCTAAGAGTTATTTTTGTTGGCATCTAACAGTAATAATAAGCTTTGGTGCCAAAAATCACAGAAGGTTAATTGGTGGTTATTTAGTTGTGATTTCTTAAAGTTTTATGCCAAAAAGATGCTTATAACTAACTTACCATTTGAAAAATATCAAACAACAGATTTTGTATTTTTCCTATGATCATAATAACAAAACATTAGTTATCCCAAGGTTTGGGGTGTTTTTGCCTTGGGGTTATTTTTCTAGGGTTTTTCTAAGTTTGCCTTATTTTCTCAAAATAAAAGGTATCCTATTTATTTTATACTAAACCAGGGTATGATAGATTTTTCTAGTAAACTACATTGAATAAGTACTCTAACAAAAATAGGGGTGCCCTCTGGTTCATTATTTAAATCATCTTTTCTATTTTTCTTAATCTTAAACATATTGTAAAATAAATGGCAAAAACTAACTTAATGGGATGGACAGAGAGGTTTAACGTTTTTAAACAGGTCAGTATGTGGACATAAGCTTCTCCAAATTTTTCTAACTCTAGTCAAATAGTGCAACTATTTTTATCCCTATTATTTAGCTTTTGGTCAAAACAATAATTAAATCAGAACCCTAAAGTTTTCTGTAGTACATAAGGGTTTTATATTTTTTCTAAGTAGTTTACATTGTTTAGAGTCTGACAAAATTGGTTTGACCAAATTTGGATAAACTAAACAGAAGTTATGAATTTTTAAAGTTTCTGTTCAAATTTAAAATCAGATTTAATAAAGGTTTTCTGGAAAAGCAGTTTACACCGAGGACCCTGGGGTATTTCCAAACTAACTCTCTCAGTTATGCCCCCGTGTTACTATTTATTCGAGTCACTGACAGTTCAAAAAGCCCCCTGACCTTTCCTTCTTCTTCCCCGAAGTCCTTCCCCCAATGTAAACAGTACCCGCGGGAAAGAAAAGGGCGGCGCGGCTCACCGGCGGCGAGATAGGTCCGGCGAGGGGCGGGGTTGGCTCTGGGAGGCTCTGGCGGTCACAGCGATGTACGGCTCGACGGCGGGGATGGCCGGAATCGCTCGGTCCACGCGCGCAGGCGGGTGCTCTCGTCGGCGGCGGGTGTGCCGGCCAAACCACGGCGATCCAATGCAATCCAATGGCACGGTGAGCTTCACGGGGTGATGTAGGGGCTATGTGCACAAGGAATCGGAAAATGGTTCAGTGGATTACCTGGTCCACGCACTCCGGCGGGGTTGTGAACTCCGACGACCGTGGACTAGCCTATCCGGCGAAGCAGGCTTCGATTCCTCGCTTGGGGAGCTTCACCGAGGTGTGCTCACTCGTCTCCGAGGGTCGGACGGGGTTGGGAAAGGCTAGACTGGCCGGTCCACGACGGCAGGGGCTCGGGTGGCCGCGGACACGCCGTGCACGGGCAAACGACGGTGAGTTGAGCTCCGGGGAGGTTTGAGTGTGTGCGGGAGGGTATGGACGACGCCCGAGTGGGCTTTATAGGCGTGGCGCACACAGGGAACACGGGCGCGGCTCGGCGCGTGGCGGGGTCGGGCGCGGGCGTGCTCTGGCGTGCGCAGAGCGCGTCGAACACGTGGAGCTTTTCTTCTGCCCGTGTTCCACAGCTCACCCAAGTCGCAAACGTGCGAATCTTGGCAAAAATCCGGCGCGAGTCTTTTCCTGGCACCTAGGGCTGTCTCTCATCCGTGAGTTGCCATGGCAGATATGGCCTAGGTAGGGAGATCTTCGGTAGCCAAAACAGGTATGTCACTCTGCCCACCTCGCGACAAAAACCATGCCAAAGCATGTCAAACGTCAAGGTCTCGGGCTCAGCTTTTTCCAGTGGGTGCCCTAGGTGGTATGCCACATTTTTGGTATAGAACATAGGTGGTTTTGGTGCCATCTTCAAGGTGAACACGGTTGATCTTTAGTGTAGGTGTAGTTTTTGACTTAGAGAGAATTAGAGAGCTCTAGCTCTCACTTTACTTGGAGATTTGATTTGGGGTTTCTCCAGGGATCTTTTTGCAATATTTCCTTCCCACAATTGCTGGTTATAAGGTTACTCAAAGCTTGGTTAAGATTAACTCATGGTTTGCACAATTGCTCATTCTCTCCCCCCTTTCAACCATGGCTTTGGAAGGGAGGGTTCAAGAGGGGTCTAGGGTTTACTCCCCCCCCCTTGCCCAAAGTGGTAGTTGCACACAACTAGGGTAATATTTTTGGTCATTCACATCTCTTGGTTAAGACCTAGCCTCCAAGGCTCTTACACTTTGCTCCTTAAGTTTTCTGCCTCATGTGATCACAGTCCTTAGTGCCAAGGTGTGCTCTAGCCATGGTAACACCTGAGGTGTTATAGCCCTCCCCCCTTAAAGGAATCTCGTCCCAAGATTTTAGGCAGAGTCCTCATAGAGGGGTGCTACGAAAGCGGGTTGGTGTGATGTTCCTTCTTTCGTTCAAGTTTCTCTAGTTAACTGCTCTTCGAATGTCATTCTCTTTGCAACTTCAGAAGGAAGCCCTTTTTAAGTTAATTCCACAACTTAGACTATCCTTGCTATCTAAGTTTTTCTTATAATTGTATTCAAAGGGCAGGTGGGGGTGGGGTTTTGGGTTACGTACCGACTCCTTTGGGCAGAAAGTCGGGAAAGCGAGAGCGTAGAAAATCCTCAGTCTCCCATGTAGCCTCTTCTGCTGAATGCTGACTCCACTGAACCTTATACATTCTGATTGACCTTGCCCGTGTTGATCTCTCCTTCTGATCCAATACCTCGACGGGGTACTGTTGATAGGACAGGTCTGGTTCCGGTAGCACTTCAGTGGGTAGGCGAACACATTTCCACAGCTGGGATACATGGAACACATCATGAACAGGTAACATGCTGGGTGGCAACTTCAATTGATATGCTACAGGTCCACAAGTCTCCTTGATCCCGTAGGGTCCAATGTAACGAGGAGCTAACTTGCCCTTGATCCCGAATCTCTGGACACCCTTGGTGGGTGACACCTTAAGATAAACATGGTCTCCCACTGCAAACTGTAGAGGTTTCCACCTCTTATCATGATAGCTCTTTTGCCTGGCCTGAGCAACTTCTAAGTTCTTCTTGATGACTCTGACCTTTTCCTCTACTTCAAGTACCAAATCTGGCCCAAATATTTCCCTTTCTCCTGCTTGAGACCAATTCAGCGGGGTCCTACACCTTCTCCCATATAAGGCCTCAAAAGGTGCCATCTTCAAACTGGACTGGTAGCTGTTATTGTAAGAAAATTCTGCTAAAGAAAGACACTTGTCCCAATCCTTTCCATAGTGTAGCACACATGCCCTCAACATGTCTTCCAAAATCTGGTTTACCCTTTCTGTCTAGCCATCTGTTTGAGGATGGTATGCTGAGCTTCGTACTACATGGGTCCCAAGTGATTCCTGCAATTGTTCCCAAAATCGTGCCACAAATGGTGCTCCTCTGTCTGACACTATAGTCCGTGGTATCCCATGCAAACGAACTATCTGGTCAATGTAGATTTCCGCATACTTCTCCGTCCTGTGGGTGGTATGAACTGGCAAGAAATGAGCGGTCTTGGTCAATCTGTCCACAATAACCTAAATTGAATCATGGTGCCTGGAGGTGTTGGGCAGTCCCACGATAAAGTCCATGCAAATGTCCTCCCATTTCCAAGAGGGTATGGGAAGGGGTTGCAAAGGGCCTGCTGCCTTCAAATGACTGGCTTTAATCCTTTGGCAGGTGTCACACTCGGATATGTACTTGGCAATTTCCCTCTTCATCCTGGTCCACCAGTATAAGGATCTGAGATCATGATACATCTTGGTGCTACCAGGGTGCATAGAGAATTTGGATAGGTGGGCTTCATCCAATATCCTCTTTCTGAGCTCAGGGTCCTTGGGAACAACCAATCGATCTCCAAACCATAAAATTCCCTTACTGTCCTGACGGAAGCACTTGTATTTTTTTGCCTTCTGCTTGATCATGTCTTTGATAACCTGAACACCTTTATCCCCAATCTGTGCCTGGACTATTTGCTCTTGCAATGTGGGCTCCACCGAGATATAACTTAATTCACCGGAAGGAACAACTTCCAGGTTCAGCTTACACAACTCATCACACAGGGTGGTAACTCTCGCATCCATGCTCATACAATTGCACTGGGCCTTTCTGCTCAAGGCATCTGCCACAACATTGGCCTTGCCGGGATGGTAATGCACCTCCAAATCATAGTCCTTGATTAATTCTAACCATCTCCTCTGTCTCATGTTCAGATCTGCCTGAGTGAAGATGTATTTGAGACTCTTGTGATCCGTGTAGATGTTACAGTGAGCTCCCATCAAGTAGTGTCTCCAAATCTTAAGAGCATGAACCACAGCTGCCAACTCCAGATCATGTGTTGGGTAGTTCTGTTCATGGGGTCTGAGTGCTCGGGAAGCATAATCAATTACTCTGTTATCTTGCATCAAGACACAGCCCAATCCCGTACCAGAAGCATCATAATAGACTTCGAAGGGCTTGGTGTTATCAGGTTGAGCCAGTACTGGGGCTGTTGTCAAATGCTGCCTCAGTGTATGAAAAGCATCTTCGCACTTTTGGCTCCAATTGTACTTGACTCCCTTCTTTAATAACTCAGTCATTGGCTTGGCAATTCTGGAGAAATCCGGAATAAATCGTCGACAATACCCTGCCAATCCCAGAAAACTCCGAATCTGCCTCGTCACTGTGGTCGGGGGTTTCCAATCCATTACCTCTTGTACCTTCTCAGGATCAACAGATATCCCATCCTGAGAAATTGTGTGACCCAAGAATTTAATTTCCTTCAGCCAGAATTCACATTTAGACAACTTAGCATAAAGACGATGATCGCGCAGTCGCTGAAGCACGATGTGCAGATGCTCAGTATGTTCGTCTTCATTCTTGGAATAGACCAGAATATCATCAATGAAAACGACCATGAACTTGTCCAACTCTGGCATAAACACTGAGTTCATTAAGTACATAAAATAAGCCGGGGCATTGGTCAGCCCAAAAGACATCACCAAAAACTCATAAAGCCCATATCTAGTAGAGAAAGCAGTCTTTGGAATATCACTGGCACGGATCTTGATCTGATGATAACCTGAGCGGAGATCTATCTTAGAGAATACCTTGGCTCCCACCAATTGATCAAACAAGACATCAATACGGGGTAGTGGGTATTTGTTCTTGATGGTCACCGCATTGAGAGGGCGGTAGTCAACACACATTCTCAAACTCTCATCCTTTTTCTTCACAAATAATGCAGGACAACCCCAAGGTGAAGTACTTGGGCGAATGAACCCCTTGTCCAACAATTCTTGCAGTTGCTTCTTCAGTTCTGTCAGTTCCGCGGGAGGCATCCTATAGGGTCTCTTGGAGATAGGAGCAGTCCCAGGTTGCAATTCAATTGCAAACTCAATGTCTCTGTCAGGTGGCATTCCTGGCAATTCATCCGGAAAAACATCTGGGTAGTCACAGACTACTGGGATCTTTTCCACTGGGGATTCTATCATAACGAAGGCACAAGAATGGGTACAACCCTGGTCGGGCAAATAAAGTGTGGTTTCTCCACAAGTTGGTGAATGCACCTCAATGGCCCTAGCTGCAATATCAATTACTGCCCGATGCCTCGTTAACCAGTCAGTTCCCAATATGATATCCACGCTATCCAAACCCAATATGAGGAGGGTGGTTTTAATTATTAGACTACCAAACTTTATGGGCACATGCCTGCTGATTTGATTAGTGGCAATCCTGCCTCCTGGTGTTGAAATTGTGATACCCCCATTGGTGTGATGAAAGGGCAATTGACACTTGGCACTAAATTTGGCACTAATAAAGCTATGTGATGCACCAGAATCAAAAAGAATAATAGCAGGACAATTCAAAACTGTAAAGATACCAGTCATGACGGGTGCTCCCTCTGGAATATCAGCCATGGTGGTAAAGTTCAGCTTGCCCTGCCTCACTTGCACCTTCTGCCTCTTGCCCTGGTTTTGATTGACATTCTGCCCCTGCCTCTGCTGGTTTCTTGGGCAATTCTTGGCATAATGCCCGGTGTTGCCACATGTGAAACACCTGTTGTCATTTGCCTGGCGGTACTGCTACTGCTACTGATTGTTCCTCTGAGCTGGAAACTGGGTGCGGTTGGGTGCCTATTGCTGCTGCTGTGGTCGGATCACCCACCTCCCTTGCTGCTGCTGGGGTCCCCTGTTCTGAGTGTCGACACAATCCTGAAGCGCTGTGGCTGAGCTGAGGGTCCTGCCACAGGGGTCTTCCTCTTCTTCTGTGCCTGACGAGCTGTGATACAGTCCTCCTGGGAGATGGCCATGTTGGCCAACTCATTGTAGCTGTTGGCCCTGACGGTGTTGAGATGGTCACGGAGCTTAGTGCTGAGCCCCCTCCTGAACCTGTCTCTCTTCTTCTCGATCGTATCTGCATGATATCCGGCATACTGGCACAGATCATTAAAAGCCTGAGCGTACTGCAACACTGTCCTGTTGCCCTGAGTGAGTGCCAGAAACTCGTTGAGCTTACGGTCCATAATGCCAGCTGGGATATGGTGCCCCCTAAAAGCTGCCTTGAACTCTCTCCAATCCACTTCATGGTCAGCTGGTTGCATAGCGAGATAGTGGTCCCACCATGTCCGCGCGGGTCCGCGAAGCTGCTGGGTGGCGAACCTGACCTTAGTCACCTCGGAACAAACTCCATTGAGTAGTGGGAATTTAGATTCCACTACCCTCAGCCATACATCAGCATCAAGTGGATCCTCTGCCCTGGTGAACAAGGGCGGCTAAGTACTGAGGAACTCCTGGTAAGTGGCTACTGCGGGGGTGACGCTGATGATCTCCACCACCATAGTGCTGAGGTGGTGGCTGACGCTGAGCTAGCTGCCTCAAGATCTCATTCTGCTGAGCCATTAGCTCCTGCAGGGTGGGAGGCGGTGGTGGCGGTGGAGGAATGCGCTCATTCTGACCACGACGCGCTCTCCCGGCCATCTGAAAAATCACATATTTCCTCAATAACACATCTTCAAGTTCAAAGTTTAATTGCGGTGAAAGAGTCAAAGGCGAACTGATAGATTCCAATCATAAACCAAAAAGGATTTAAAAAGGCATAAACTTTCCTTCCTAAATTAAAATTAACAGCATCCATCAACCGTGTTTCCAAAAGAGTTTATCACGATTACATTAATGGCCCAAAAAGACTCAACTCTATCTAGCCTAGTACCCCAAGGGTGCAAAAGCTAAGCTAGCTGCAAGGAGTCCTAACATCACTGACTTCCAACTCTATCCCCGATATCTAATAAGCGAACGAGGCAACACTCGACTCGAGGGAAGGTGGCCTCCCTGAGCCAGCAGTGTCCACACTAGAAGTAGGCTCCTCCCCTCCCTCAATGTCGACGTCCTTGTTAGCCTCCACATCCTGGATCTCCTGGTGATGCATATCCAGGTGCTCATTAGCCTCGGCGAGCTGCTGCTGGGTGTTGATGAGCTGATCCTCGAGAACCTCGATGGTGTTCTCCCTTGTCCCCACTAATTCCTCCAGCTCTTGAATTTCATCCGACAATTGCTCCACTTGTAAGTCCTTTTCCACCATCTCCTGGGACAAGTCAACCACAAACTCCTCCCTGTTGTCCAGGGTGATCTTAGTCGCCTCCAACAATGCCATCAGATGGGACATTGCCTCACCACGCATCACTTGCAGACGGTACAAGGCATTCATGCACCGTACTGTCAAATGAGCAGTCTGGCCTGGGTAGAGAGCCCAGATGTCCTTGGCGTGCTCCACCCGATCCTTCCACATTGGGTCGTCTTCCCTTCCTGCGGGGAACAAGCCAATGGGGTGGGTAGACAGCTCCAAGGGGTGAAATCCGCAGAAAGTAGTCAACCCGTGCAGAGCGATCGCCTCGATCGTGTCCTCAGCCCGGTATCCAAAAGACTCAGAGTCCAGTGAACGCTAGCCTGGCTGCAGGGGATGAGGCTCCAAGGTCATCCTCACCCTACAGCGGGGCACCCGGTGCTTCTCGAACTGCTGCACCGTGTACTGAGGGGGTGTCATGTACCCAGCCCCCTGAAGTACCTCCCACAAAATGCAGGGGAAGCCCTCTCGTGCAAGCCCGTCAGTGTGGGACAGTGCATTCCCGTTGTCTGAGGATCCGTGGGAAGCCATCTGTGGATGGTTAAGCGTAAGTAAAGGAAAACAATTATAAAAAGAACAAGGAAAAATAAGACTCAGCTCCTCTCTAATTAAGACAGAATAGTACTGGGAAACTTAGTTGGTCATAATTTTAAGTCCTTACTAAATTTTTCCATTTGTTTAATTTAAGAATGCATGCATGCTCATCCTGAACGACCTCACAGCAATGAGAAGGGATTAGGGAAGAACTCCCATCCCCTAAAGTGGCCTGTGGGGCCTAAATACTTAGCCACCTAGCTACCCTTCTATCATCCTAAGGCTTCACGTCCTAGATCTATCCTGCTCGTCCTACGATCTATCCAACATTGTTTCTATCATGTTTTATTTAGGAAAGGGATGGTATTTATATTTTATTGATTCCTCTGAGGTGGTACAAGCTCCGATACCAGCTGTGGCAGAACTGCCCGAATTATTCCAACTTAAGTGCCTAAGCCCTGCCTTAGAGGCTAGACCACACTTAAATGGGAATAACCCGTCAATCCCTTGGATCTAGTCCGACTCAACCACTGACAGGATCAAGTACCACAATCTCACTCGATGGTGAGTCACAGAGCAAATACAATAAAGCATAAAACCATGAATGTAAGAGTGTTAAATTATTACATCATCATCATCAGAGTTTTGCAAAAGTTTTAACAGGCTCCAAAATTGGTTGTTTCTCCCGATCGAATAGCTCCGACTTCGGTGAGCTTCCATGAATAATCCTAATAAACAGAGATAGACACGATCGAGAAATAGGAAATTTTCACTGAGCATTCAAGTTAGGGACAAATCACCCGACATAACACGAAACTGACACCTATGGTGTCATAGCCTTCCCCCCTTAAAAGAATCTCGTCCCGAGATTCGAATGAGGATCTTTATGGGTGGAGAAGCATGTAACTCCCAGACTGAAGATAGATGCAAATTCATGAGAGGGTATCTGACAAGATACTAGAGATAGATTTGGGTAGAATATCGCGGCATGTTGAGACAAAATGCAGCGATCACTATGAGAGAACGTTCATAAAAGATAGCACATCAGTATAGTCTCGTGATGGATCACAACTATTGATCGTGATACCAGCGCGTGCCGAGCAGCTCAACCATGTGTGCACCATAGTAGGCTCTTGGTTTCATCGTGGCACCAACGGTCGTTTAGTCATAATACCATTACCAAACACAACCAATGAGAAAATCACATAGCACAGATAGATGGAGCCCATGAGAGTATGGCTCAGAAAATAAGAATGTGATCGGAGTTGAAGTAGAGACTGCTGACAAAAGAGCATCACATGACAATTTTCTTTAACTCAGAGAACTATTTTATGATCATCATGGGGATTATCAGCCAAAGATTGATACGATATTTAATATGAGGAGGAACCAACCATGAGATCAAGATTGATGAGCTTTTAGAGACATAAGAGAACCAAGGACAATAATGAAATCCATTGAACCAAATGGATATGCCATTTAGAGATAAGGTTGATAAAACGACGTCATGATCATTGGAGAAAAGAGTAGGAGAACGACCAGAAATAAGATATTATGTTGATCCACATCCGATACTTGAGAACAGGTTATAGCAGATAACCAGATAACGGGGCAGAATCATTGGATGATCTAGAGATTTGGATGAAGGCCACGACACGATTCACAAAGGTAAAGATTTACTAGATCTAGGTGAAAAGAGAGGTCATCAACCTAGATGGCTTCTGGGTTGAGCAGAGGAGAATTTAATGAGGATTCTGGACAAGGTTTCCAAAAAGAATTTGAGGCTAGATATGGTTTGCACGAACAGATAGTAAACCATTTTTTTATACATAACAAGTGCACAAGGAAGTTTTGGTCGATTTAGGGGTCAAGCAATGGGTGTCTATAAGTCGTGCAGGTTTAACTTCACGGGTAAAACACACAAGGGTTAAAAAAATACCAACACAAGCAAGAATTTTTTTTGAGGGTTCACTTGCTAACTCAAGCTTGTTTGGGGAAGGGGGTGGGTCTTTTATGGGCAAAATAGGCAACAATTTTTATTGGCAAAAAGGATGGAACAATTACAATACCACCTAGATAGCAAGACAAGAGAAACACATAACATGACCTAACAAGACATACCAATATGACACGAGGTAAGGCATTTCTTATAGTTCACAAGGTGGCAATACATCACATTATTTACAATTTCTTATTATTGGAATAAAGGTGAGAGAAGCATGTTGGTGCACAAGAAACAATTATGCGACAATCATGATGCATGCTCATTCTAGACGTCTTCTCAGACCTATCTAGCTTTTCGGATGCTTCTACAGCATCCTAATAGTAGAAATAGTTGCCTTTACGGCCTATATAAATAGCCACCTAGCTACCCATTTATTTCCTAAGGCTTCACGTCCTAGGTCTATCCTGATCATCCTGACGATCTATCCAACATTGGTTTCTAAGAAAGTTTTACTTTTAAAAGTTGGTATTCATGACTTATTGATTTCTCTGTAATGGTATTCGCTCCGATACCAGCTATGGCGGAACCGCCCGAATTATTCCAGCTTAAGTGCCCAAGTCACACCCGCAAGGGCAGCAACACACTTAAACCGGAATAACCCGTCAGTCCCTCGGATCTAGTCCGACAAGGCCACTTATCCAGGATCGAATACCACTAGCTCACTCGAAGGTGAGGCACAGAGAAATACAATAAAACATAATACCACAAATTTAATAAGTATCATTAGGGATTACATTATCGGAGTGTCAGAAATAATAACCATAAATTTTAATGCAGCGGAAATAACTAACGGAGAAAACCGAGTAACATGGCGAAGCCTGGCCACGCTACTCCTCCTGGTCCTCTCCTGCGGAAGCAATAACCCACTCGACCGTCTATCCCGGTGGCAGGGATGGAGGCCAAGTCACACCATCAACCAATCATCCTAAGGAGTACCTGCAAAAATTATGCCACCAGCAAGGCTGAGTATACTAATACCCAGCTAGACTTACCCGGTGTGAGGAGTCTACTCCTCTATCTCTAGACATGCAGATGTTTGGCTGAGGGTTTTGGTTTGCCAAAAGCACTAGCTGAGTCTAGATCAAGTTTTAGCTTTTCAAGTTTTAGTGTGATTCTCTTAAGACTAAATGTGTACCTAGCTAATCATACATGGTATCAAGCATTTTAGCATTCAACATCTTTTGCCAATCAACACATTTCCACTTGTTACTCAATGTAGCAGCATGGATCAAGCAGTCTCATTAGCTGTGAGAAGCAGACGATTCGAATCGAGTTTTAACCTTGCAAGGTAAACCTAAACACACGATGTGGCAAAGCACTCCGTCCCCACACACATCAACCGTCCCCATCGATTCCCTGGCAATAGAACAGGGCTCATCGCCATGGCATACAATGCCTCACTGACCCCGACTGCCATCGTGCAGTGACAGCACTTGTACCCACCATAACCGGAATGGGAGACCACATCTCAGGTCGCGTGCGGGGCAAAGTCTGCGGGCAGGTTCTCTTAGGTACTAGGCTTACCGATTTACCATATTTCTCGGCATGTGCTCAATACGTTCAAACGCTTGACACACGATACCACACCTTAATCCTTATTCCGATTTCCGTCTTGTAGACAACCAATCCCCATGGATCGTTGTTCATAGACCATCATCATTACGATATAAAAATGGATACAACCAATTCCTGACCTCGCGCGAGTGCTAGAAAATCACTCGACTTCTACCGAGATCCCTAATTAGTAAAGCAGCTACTCGACCTAGCATACTAGTATCCTTCTCAAAAGGAATCCTGAGTTCATGCAACTAGGGTTTCAGTCAACTCCTACACTTAAGTGCACAGTACAAGCCTACAAACATTAAGTGCAGTAAAATAGCATATATATAATGGTTATGCATAAAACTGGGGCTTGCTTTTAATTTGACACTTAGATAGTGTTTGCTGGGGATACTCGCTTGGTGAGCATCCACTGGTTAAGTCCACCATTCTTCAGGTCGTCCACCAACTGCATCTTGTGGTTGGCACCACATCACTTGCACGATCGTCATCTCTCGGTCCTAAATGAGATGCAATATGCATATGTATGAATATAATGAAAAATATCACAAGATATACAATTACACGGTAGCGAACTAAACATTTAATGGTAAGACACCGTAACAACCACACGTTAGCATCAGTGGTCTACACGTTATCGGCGTTCAACATTAACACCATTAAAAAGACGACAACATTTTATTTATTTACGCAACACGACTACGACATCGCAAGTACATGCATTTAATACGCTCACCTTAATCATTCATTTGTTCTCCTATTGACCACACAAGAGCAACTAAGACAACGTAAGTTTAAATATGACCTAGGCATCCATGTCTATGAAACTCCTATATCCAAATCAACTAGAGGAAGAAACATATAAAACAAGACACATATGTTATCTCAAGCCTAGCCATGGCAAGTCTACAATAATTAAGAGTTAACCAAACATTTTTATCAAAAGGGTGAACTAAACAATCAAATGCGCACTTGCAGATTTTTGGACAATAACACAACAGTCACCCGTTTTAATCATAATTCTTCAAATATTAATCCAAAAATAGCAAACTAGAACTTTCTGGAAAGCTTAAAAGGTGAACTGCATCTTTGGTATTTTTACCTCAACACGATTCAACACTTAGCAAGGTCAAAAAGTGCTAACACGACAGTTCTGTCTAGATTTGGACACATTCAGACTTGCGACTTCAAAAATTCACAACTAAAGATTCAGGCATCCAAATAAATTGATCCTAGACTTTCTGGAAATATAATGAAATTGTCTACATATTATTTATAAATATCTGAAGGTGATTCAATATTTAACTAAGGATAAAAGACAATAGAAGACTTTGCTGTCCAGAACTGGACAGATTCAGTCTTCACATTTTAAACATCCATAACTTAATCTTCAGATCACCAAAAAGAGTGATCCAAGACTTTTTGGAAAACTTAGCAAAAGAACTACACAACTTTTATAATCACCAAGAAGTGATTCCATCTTTAACTAAATCAAATAATACAGTTTTCGAAATCTGTTCTGACTGTAAACAGAACACAGCAACCAGTTTGTAAAATTCATAACTCTTAAACTATCAGGCCTATGGTTATAAAATTTTAACACAAGCAAGAAAAAAAACATCTACAACTTTTTTATAATGAACATGAACTGATTGCAACATTAAATTGAGCAAACAATGCAGTTTCTGAAATCTGTACAGAATTTGGACAGATTCAGTTACTGAATTTGTACAAAGCATAACTCCTAAACGATCAGACTTATGGCTGTCAAATTTTAACACCAGCAAGATAATAAAGTTATCTACCACTTTTCTATAGCACATATCTACAGAAAACACAATTTAGTTCATCAAACATACAGCACGGGGAAATCACTGCGCGTAGTCCAAAACAGCAATTAATAAATTTCAGCTCCTATACAATTCAAGAATTGCCACGTTCTAGATACTTGAATTATTCTAACACTTTGAAAATTGTTAGAGTTAAAATAACCAAGTGAAGACTAACAAGTAGACTTACTAATTTTCATATAAGTTATTTCGCGCGCTAGAACTACCATACACAATTAATCAACACATTCACCACAATCATCAAATCCGGCATATATGTATATCAAAGTGTTTTTCACCCAATAATTTGCATTTTAACTTAGACATCACATGAACACTAATACTTTTCATCCGCGGCCATAACCATACGCATTTAGACTACAACCAGCAATTCATCGTGACCACGAGCTTAACCAAACCATCTAACAATTTGGCTAACTAGAGCAACGACATAGCCCGCTAAATAACGTACACATCGGCTTGCCTATTATTATCGCAATCCGAGACACAACCTATATATCACAATCACTTATGCAATCGACTCCTTCTTAACATGGGTTGGCTAACGCAGTATAAGACTTAGCAAACCATTTTAGACATTGTAGCTCAAAACATGGGTTGGAGCAGATTAATTAGCTTTTCCTAATCATTGCTCAACTTAAGGTTGTTAATACACAGGTCACTTAAAATGGCACATTCTTGGGGGTCTAACATGGAGGCATTAACACATGGCATAAAACTCCATAAGACTTACATTTGCTACTGAAGGACCTAAAGCACTTATGTGCATATGTTATCGGATTGTTCTTCGATTTTAACAAGGACTGACTCATGAACGCTACTCGCCTCCAATAATTATTGGGCTGTGATAACGCTCATATAAGACCTCTAATCCATCAACAAGACATTTATTTATCCAAAGGGAATAGAATGCAATAATTGACCAAGCAAGGCATCGATCTGCCGTACAATAGAAAGCATGACAACATCGATAGATGCTATCAACTAATCGTTTTAAAAATATTAAACTTACTTCTCGTTTTGCCACTACAGCACCCTTTAGTTACATGACCCTCATGCACATCCTTTATTCGATTGTACGACAGCAACCTAAACGTTGTGTTACACAATACATACATCTTTCTTCGTCGCGAGTATAACCATATTATGGCATATACCCGCACACATCAATCAAATATCTTACGCCACCACTATGGGGGACAGATATCCCCCGGGTCCACTGGAAGGCTAAAAAACCTCATGAAAGGCCTTGGGTCCAATAATTCGCGAGGTCATTCCTTCGTGGGCCTAGGGAGGGACGCCTATTGAAGCGGAGTGACACAAGATTAGATCAACGCAAGCCTAGACGGCCCGATGAATTTGGGCAACCACAATAGTGACCCGACCTTTCCTCGCAGTGTCCTCATACATCGGAACCGAACGGAAATAGGTCGGCGGAATTATAGGAAGATAAGCTCAGTCGGTTCACTATTACTTAGGCTCACACTATTATCATATCCACATGTAACGCCCCACGGTCAAGAATATAAGGCCTAGGGGGCATCCCCTCAAAAACATCTCTCACCACTTAGCCATCCGCTCAGTTCTCTAACATCCTCGATACTAGAGAACCTCCTTGTAACCCACCACTCAAAGTATTCACGCTAGGACGTAGGGTATTACGCATCTCAAAGCGGCCCGAACCTGTACAAAATTGTCCAATGTCTCTCGTGCATCTAGCGCGAACCATCAAGCAACAGTCGGTAACACCGTCCTACTCCAATAAGCACCTCGAGGGGCAACCCTAGGTGCGCGGTCGGACCCAAAACACCGACAGCTGGCGCGCCAGGTAGGGGGGTGTCACTGATCCAAGCTAGCTCAATGGCCATCACCTTCCAGCATAAGATCGTCCTCCGTCCCGGGTCCACGTTCTGCTTCGGAACCATTTCATCTGTGGCAGATAAAGAGGGAACTCTTCATCGCATCGTGGATCCGCCGAAGAGAAAGCCTTCCTCAACAAACTCCATAAAAGCCAGAACGAAGCAAGAAAAAGCGTGACCTCCAGCGCTCCGAGCCGAGACTCCCTCCTGCAAACCAAAAACAGAGGGTCCATCTACCCGGAGAACTCTGCTGTCCACCTCTTCCACATAGACATGGACACAGATCACTAGGAGAAAGGAGGCGAACAAGGTCAAGGATCATCAAACTGCTCTTATGGTACCTCCGCCCTCAAAGGAGAACAGAAAGAAGCTCGTCACTACGACGGTTCCATTCTACCCCGACGTCCTCTTCATCGGAGGAAGAGTGGAATCAACTCTCATCTCCGACGATGAACCAACCGCGCCAGGAGAAGAACCTCTTTAGCGGGAATCTCGCTGACGAAGGAACCGACGCCGAAATGTTCGGCGACATCACGAAGCCGGAGAGCGGGACCCAGCGCAGCCTGTGTCACGAGATGAGGTCTCGGAGATGGGAGAGACTCCAGAAGAACAGGTCTTTAGGGAAACGAGAAATTCCTGACGACGTGATCGTCGGCAAGCTCAAGAGCAGGCTAAGCAGGAAGCGAGACAACATCGAGAGAATCCTCTTTTCGGACCAAACCTGAACCCCGACATCGCCCGAGCCATGAACACACCGAGTGAGGTCGGTGGAGTACTGGCTCGGATAGCCGATGGCCTCCCCCGGACTCCGGACGCCGAGGGCTATCGGCGGCTGTTCACTCGGGCAGCTAATCACCTTCTACCACTCGCTCATCCACCGAGTGATCTACGACACGCCATCAACAGTCGGCAAGATGCACAGAGCTCCATCAACGCCTCGTGCGAACGACGACACGAGAACGAGATCTGGCGCCGAGAAGAATATGACCGAGATCATGGCATCCCTGCGCGGAGTCAGGCCACCAGAACTGAGTCGGCAACGGCTTCGACTGGTGGCATGACCCGGGGACGGTCGAGGCACCACGATAACAACTCCCCTCCATGGGATAGACATCATCACCAACAACATGAGGATACGTGTGGAGTATCGGCGCTCACTCCATGCCTCAGGGCCATTCAATGGCCTCCGAACTTCAAAGTCTCCAACGTCGACAAGTACGAGCCAAAGCAGGATCCAGGAGGATGGTTGGCCATCTACACCACCACCACCCGAGCTGCTGGGGCAACCGAAGATGTGATGACCGCATACTTGCCTATCGTCCTCAGGCAAGATGCACTGCAATGGCTTCGACATTTACCCCAACACTGCATCGACGATTGGAGCGATTTCAGTCGGCGTTTCACCGCCAACTTCCAATCTCTCTCCGACAAACCAGCGCAGCCATGGGACATCAAATCCATCAAGCGCCGAGGGGATGAGACTCTACAGTCATACCTAAAAAGATTTCAGACCATGAGAAATCGTATCCTCGAGGTCGTGGAAGTGGCAGTGATCGAGGACTTCTACCGGGGATCTAATGACTCGGCCTTCGTCCGAGCCGTACTGCAGAAGGCGCTGACTACCTCCGAGCAGCTGTTCCGGGAAGCCGACCTCTACATCACCATCGACGAACGAGCTCAGGACCTCATCGGAGGAGCAAAGCCTACACCAGCGGCACCGTGGCGTGACACGAACCAACAACCCGACAAACGTTGGGAGAAGAGGCCTCATGAAGAAGTCCACGTCACCGGACCACCCGCCTCTCGCGCCCGAGGTGGACCTCGTGGAGGCGAACGAACACTGGACGACATCCTCGATGCTCAATGCCCGTACCACAAAGACATGCGCCACACCCTCCGGAACTGCAGAGACTTCAAGCACTCCATGGGGAACTGCCGACCTTTCCAACCTCTGCCACCTCCCCCACCACGAGGAGGACCTAGAGAACCTCGACAATCTCAAAAGCTAGAGGGGGGAGGAGGCGGAGCGTTCCTGCGCGTCGATGGAGAAGTCAACGTCATCTTCGGCGGACATGGATCGCAAGAAAGTAAGAGGCAATAGAAGCTCAACGACCGTCAGATACTGGTCACGACCACCGGCCCTCCCGCCCCATATCGATGGTCCGAACACCCGATCACCTTCACTCGGGTAGATCAGTGGCTCAACTTCGATCACCCGGGCAAATACCCGCTCCTTGTCGATCCAGTGATCCGAGAAAGCAGGGTAAAGAAGGTATTAGTGGACGGGGGAAGCATCATCAACGTCACCTTCCCCCGGGCGCTTCAAGGCTTGGGAGTTCCCCTCAAAGAGCTCCACGAGTTAGACACTCCTTTCTTCGGCATCATGCAGACTGAAGGAGAATATCCACTGGGACACATCTACATGCCGGTCACCTTCGGAACTCCGGAAAACTACAGAACCGAGTTCCTGAGGTTCGAGGTGGCGAACTTCGACTGCGGATACAACGCCATCATCGGCAGATCTGGATTGGCGAAGTTCACAGCCATTCCACATTATACTTACATGATATTGAAGATGCCAGGACCACAAGGAATTATAACTGTGCATGATGAGTTCCAAGGCGCCTCAGAGTGTTTCCGAGTGGCCATTCAGGCGGCCCTCACCACCAAACCATCGGCGACTTCTTCTGCACGGGCGAACTCAAAGCCTGAGGAAGACCTCGCGGTTCCCGCAAATGAAGCTCAAGCCATGACCCCTAAGCGGCCGACTGAGGAAACCAAGAGAATCAACCTCGGGTTCGCTGATGAGCGCAAGACTGTCATCATCAGTTCCAGCCTGGATGACAAATAGGAAGGCGCGCTCATCTAGTTTCTGCAAGATAACCGAGACGTATTCACATGGCATCCTGAGGATATGCCGGGAGTCCTGATAGAACTGGTCGAGTACAAACTAAAGGTCTACCCTCAGGCGAGGCCGATCTGACAAAAATTACATCGTTTCACGCCCGACAAGTGAGAAGCCATCCGTGCAGAGCTGGCTCGCTTGGTCGCGGCCGGATTCATTAGAGAAGTGTTACATCCCGAGTGGTTAGCAAATCCTATTCTTGTACTCAAAAAGAATAAAGTGGATTGGCGCATGTGCGTCGACTATACGGATCTCAACAAACATTATCCGAAGGATCCCTTCGGACTTCCCAGAATAGACCAGGTGGTAGACTCAACCGTCGGGTGTTCTGTGTTGTCTTTCTTAGATTGCTATTCTGGGTATCATCAGATCAGCTTGGCAAAAGAAGATGAGGAAAAACAGCATTCATCACCCCGTTCAGGGCTTTCTGCTATACCTCCATGCCGTTTGGCCTCAAAAACGCTGGAGCGACTTACCAGAGAGCCATTCAGACATGCTTAGCCGACCACTGGGGCAAGCGTGTGGAAGCTTATGTGGATGATGTGGTGATCAAGACAGAAAACTCAGAAAATTTCATTGAAGATTTACAGCTGGTCTTCAACAGTCTGCGGTGATATCGATGGAAGCTTAATCCTAAAAAGTGTGTCTTTGGAGTACCAGCAAGAAAATTGCTCAGGTTTATTGTCAGCCACCGGGGGATTGAGGCCAATCCAGAAAAGATTGAGGCTATCATGAGAATGGAAGCACCATGATCACAGAAGAAAGTACAAAGAATTACGCATGGCAGCCCTAAGCAGGTTCATATCAAGGTTAGGAGAAAAAGGCCTACCGTTCTACAAATTGCTCAAGAAGGTAGACAAGTTCCAGTGGACTTCAGAGGCTCAGGAAGCTCTAGATGCCCTGAAGAAATTCCTGACAACACCACCAGTGCTAAAACCGCCGCGCCGAGCCACGCCAAGTCAACCAGCCAAATATCTGCTGTTATACATCTCTTGCACGACTCACGTGGGGAGCACCGCGTTGGTAGTCGAGCGAGCAGAAGAAGGACATGCATACCCAGTACAACATCCAGTCTATTTCATCAGTAAAGTCCTGGGTCCCTCGAAGAAGAAATACCCTCAAGTTCAAAAACTATTGTATGAAGTACTTCTAACTGCACACAAGCTTCGTCACTACTTTGACGATCACAAAGTCATAGTAGTCACGGGATTTCCAATAGGGGATATCCTCCACAACAAAGAAGCCATCGGAAGAATAGCCAAGTGCGCCTGTGAGCTGGGAGCTCACGACATTGAGTTTCGACCTCGTACTGCAATCAAGACTCAAGCACTAGTTGACTTCATATCAGAATGGACCGAGCAACAAGTGCCGGATAACCCAGAGACTGTAGAAGTATGGCGGATGTATTTTGATGGCTCGTTGAAGTTGCAGGGGGGCAGGCGCAGGAATCCTCTTCATTGCACCCAAAGGTGAACAACTCAAATATGCTCTTCAGTTACTATTCTCAGCGTCCAATAATGCGGCAGAGTATGAAGCTTTGATTCATGGACTGAAACATTGCCATATCACTGGGCATCAAGAGGCTGATGGTATATGGGGATTCACTGGTGGTCATAAGTCGGATAAACAAAGAGTGGGATTGCTCGAATGACTCCATGGGGAAATACTGCACCGCCGTCCGAAAGCTAGAAGACAAGTTTGAAGGGCTGGAATTTCATCATGTGGAGAGAGATCGCAACGCGGCAGCTGATACATTGTCAAAGCTAGGATCCAGTCGGACTCAGGTCCCGCCTAGAGTCTTCATCTAAGAAGTACTGCACCCGAGCATCTCATTAGATCGGGTAGAAGAGTGCAATATTCTGAGCCAACCAGAGTCAGATTCCGATGACTAGAGGGAGCCGATCATCAGATACATAAAAATGAGGAGGAGCCGGATGACAAAAATGCAGCAGAGCGTATTGCAAGGCAGTCAGCTCACTACACTCTCATTGGGGAAACACTATACAGAAGGGGCACGACAGGAGTCCTCATGAAATGCATTCTTTCGGCTACTGGGAAGCAACTGCTAGATGAGGTCCATGCTAGACAATGCGGGATACACGCAGCATCCCGGACTCTGGTTGGGAAGGTCTTCAGGTCTGGTTTCTACTGGCCAACGGCAAAGAGCGACGCAGTCGAGTTAGTCCAGAGATGTGAAGCTTGTCAATACTTATCAAAACAGCAGCATCTACCACCACAGCAATTGCAAACCATACCTGTAACATGGCCATTCACGTGCTGGGGACTGGATATGATTGGACCCTTCAAGAAAGCTCAAGGAGGATATACTCATGTACTGGTTGCTATTGACAAATTCACTAAGTGGATAGAGTACAAGCCCATTGCTTTTCTAACTTCAGCAAAGACAGTGGAATTCATACAGGACATAATATTCAAGTTCGGAATACCGAACAGCATCATAACCGACCTGGGATCCAATTTCACTAGTTCAGAGTTCTTTGATTTCTGCGAACAAAAAAGCATCCAAATCAAATATGCATCAGTGGCACACGCAAGAGCCAACTGGCAGGTAGAAAGAGCCAACGGAATGATATTGGAAGCACTCAGAAAGAAAGTCTTCGACAAGAATGAAAGGTTCGCAGGAAAGTGGATCAGAGAGTTGTCGTATGTGATCTGGAGCCTAAGAACTCAACCCAGCCGAGCTTTGCATGGAAACACTCCTTTCTTTATGGTTTATGGTTCGGAGGCAGTGCTACCTGCTGATCTCAAGTTTGGGGCACAAAGATTGATCTTCGAAAACATAGCTGAAGCTGAGGCTACTAGACTGGAGGATTTTGATATACTAGAAGAAGAACGATTGAATACAGTGATTTAGTCAGCCAGGTATCAGCAAACTCTGAGGCGCTATCATGATAAGGCCATACGGCATCGATCCTTTGCAATGGGAGATCTTGTCCTCCACCGAATTCTAACGGGGGAGGGACGGCACAAATTGTCGCCGCTATGGGAAGGACCATTCATAGTAGCAGAAGTCACTTGGCCTGGATCATATCGTCTTACTCAAATGGATGGCACGGAAATAGGAAACTCATGGAATATAGAGCATCTCAGGAAATTTTACCCCTAGCTAGATTTCAAAAGCTATTGGGATAGCATTGTATTCTGTAATTGGGAAGTACACCATCAATAAAAAGACTTCATTCTCAAGGGCACTCGAACTGTTTATTGTCAATCTGCACGCTTACTCGACTCAGGGTGACCACTATACCCTACAAACGGAGCAATCGACTTAAGTCGGCGACGACTTAAGGCGGTGTGACATGCTCACGCTCACGTAACTCAGGGTGACCACTATACCCTACAAACGGAGCAATCGACTTAAGTCGGCAGTGACATAAGACGGTGCAACATGCTCACGCTTACTTAACTTAGGGTGACCACTATACCCTACTAACAGAGCAATCGGCTTAAGTCAGCAGTGACTTAAGACGGTGCAACATGCTCATGCTTACTTAACATAGGGTGACCACTATACCCTACTAACGGAGCAATCGGCTTAAGTTGGCAGTGACTTAAGGCGGTGCAACATGCTCGCGACCACTCGATTCAGCATAAGCACGTTTGCGATTGCTCGTCTTAGGGCGATCTCTATGCCCCGCGAAATAGGAAGAAGTTTCAAAACCATCACACTGCACTTACTTCTGCAATCATAACAACTGTTGAATTCAAACAACAGAAAAATAATAATAGTGTTCAGTACCGAGAACATTTTCTAACAGAATATTCGAGCACATTGACCACATACACAATGCATTCAGTGTTTCTACTTAGTAATGTTTTTCTCAAGAGCAACTGATGAAGAAGGGCGACTCGAAGAGTCAGGAGCAGCGTTGACATCAGCAATTATGTCGTCAGGAACAATCACACCCGGCCTTCTCATCAAGATCCGCCCCACACGAATGGCTTTGTCCATAGCCTTGTCGCGCTAAGCCTTCAAGGTGGTAGAAGTGTCTTCAGCAGCCTTAACATCCAGCCGAGCAGTTTCTAGCTCTTGGACGACTGATCTTTTGGAAGCGCGCAGATCCTTGATGACAGAATCTTTGCTTGACACCAATTGCCTAACACGAATGAGTTCATCCTAGGACTCTTGCAGCTTGTAACGATGATTATCCAAGTCTGCCATGGTAAAGCGATGGCTCCTCTCCAAGATAGCCAAAGAATTGTTGGCATCGCGATACAACATATCAAGGTTATCGCGAGAAGCTGCAAGGGCACGTTTTTCTTCCTACAGACAAGAATCAGCTCTCAAATACCCAGTGGGCAGTAAGAACACAGCAGAGAAAGTCAAAGTAAACTTACTTCGTTAGCCACCCTTTCAGAGTCAAGCTGAGCACTGAGAGAGTAATTCAATAAGGTGGCGTCACCTAAAGAAGCAGAAACTCGAGCCAGGTCCATCTGACCTTGAGAGTACTTCTCCTCGAGCTCAGAGTACCGCCGGACCATATCTAGCAAGAAATGGTTGAAGAAAGATATTTAGTAAAAAGCAGATTAATCAAATAGCCAAAGAAGAAACAGAGGCGCTAACCAGCATTTGTCATCTCCAACTCAGATACCCGCCGCAGAAGTAGCACTGGATTTCAATGCATCAGAGACAGAGCTTGTTGGGGGCCTTCGGCTTCCGAAGGTCCTCAAAAACGTGATTTAACAATGCTTCTAGAGTGTAATACATGAGCAGGTACCTTCGGACATGGACCTTTCGGACTTGAGTCAAAATCACTGTATGAAGAAACACAAGGGGAACGAAGGACGGAGCAAAGCCGAAGCTGTACGCAAGGGAGCTTCGGCATGATGACAGGAAAAAGGAAACCGACTTAAAGAGGAAAAGACTATCTAGACCCCGATGAATTGCTATAGAGTTATTATTAAACGCAAAGGGCCTGAATGTAATTTTACATGGACTACGACCCGTGCCTATAAATAGATGAACAGTACTCTCGTACTGTTCACGCTGACTGGACATTTGCTTTTGCGCCACGCTTGTATTTTTACTTCCTTCAAGCCGAAGGTATACTTGTAATAAATCATTACCTTTACTTATTCATGTTAGTAACACAAAAATAATACAATAATGATAACAAATTTGATTGTTCACATTGTTCATGTTTCGTATAAATCCTTCTTTATTTTTATATACGTCATACTTACGAAGGTACGCTTTCTATAACCTTCGTCCGAGAGTCGTTATATCCTAAGGGAAATAATGCTTCGAAGGACGAAGGACTTTAACATCTAACATTCTTTATGTTGCCTTGTTCTTAACTCATAGCATTTGAGAACAAGTCACCAACATTGGCGCCCACCTCCGGTGAACCCCTTTTCGACCACCTTCGACAACCATCGACCTTCATCATGCCGCCAAAGAAAGCTTCGGCAACGGGGGCTACCGTTCTGCAGCCGCTGGACCCGAACCAGGAGACCCTTTCTCTTCGGGAGGCCCGAAGCTAGAAGAGGAAGGCCACTAGTCCAACACCACAAGAGGATGAGTTGGACCAAGAAATTAGGAATATGGAGATGCTTCATCAGTAGGTACAGAGGAAGAAGGAGAAGATGGCTCGATTAGCTGACCTGCAGAGGCAGATTGACGAAGCCACCGAAGAAGTGCGTCATCTTGCTCAAGATGAGCAGCACCGAAGGCCCCACCACAGAAATTTGCACCAAGAGGGCTTCTTCAATGAAGATGACTGGTATGAGGATTTCCATCATGGAAATTTTGCTTTTGATGATGCTTCTCCTCTGTCAGCAGAACTGCAGGCTACGCCCTGGCCCCCGTCTTACAAGCCACTACAGCTCCCCATGTATGACGGACACTCGGATCCGAAGCAGTTTCTGATGAGCTACGAAGCAACTATATCTTCGTATGGTGGCAACACTGCAGTCATGGCGAAATCTTTCGTCATGGCAGTCAAAAATGTTGCACAAACTTGGTACTCCTCTCTTCGGCCAGGAACAATCACATCATGGCAGAAGCTGAAGGACATGGTGGTCACCAGTTTTCAAGGGTTTCAGATGAAGCCGGTTATCGCTCAGGCCTTGTTCCAGTGCACGCAAGATCAAGAAGAATATCTCCAGGCATACGTCCGAAGGTTCTTGCGTCTGAGGGCACAAGCGCCAACAGTGCCCAATGAAATTGTCATTGAGGCCATGATTAAGGGGCTTCGGCTAGGACCTTCAGCCCAATACTTCACCAGGAAACCCCCTCAAACCCTGGAGAAACTGCTTCAGAAGATGGATGAATACATCCGTGCTGACAAAGATTTTCGACAGAGAAGGGAAGAAGCTTACAGGTTCTCCGAAATGGCCAGGGGCTTCGGAGGGAGAATTCACCCTAGGCACGTCAGATCAATTCATTCCACTCAGAATGACGACAAGGGAGGTCAACAACAGAGGCCGCAATATTCCTCCTAGGCTTCGGGGTAGCAACAGAGCTATCCTCGGCCCCAGCTCCAAGGGGCAGAGGCGCCAGGGGCTTCGGAGGAAGGTTTGGGGATCAGCCCAGGAAAATCTATTGTCTATTCTGCGGTGAGGACAAGGGCCACACTACCAGGATGTGCCACGTCACCATCCAGAAACAAAAAGAGATAGCAGAAGCTGCAGCCCAACAGAATCAGCCGAAGCAAGTCATGCATATTGCTTTGTACCACTCACAGTACATTCCAGAGTATGTGGGTAACCATCCTGCAGCCTCTGTTGCTTCGGCAAGCCAACCTCAGGCATCTTGGCAATAGCTTCCACCTCCACCACCATTGCAACAAGGCCAGCAGCCAGAAGGGAGCCACCACACTCATCAACAACGAGACTTCAGAGAGGAGTCCGAAGCTCGCACAGTCAACAGTACTGTGCCAGAATTGAAGCACATCTACTAAGAGGATATCCTACTTCTGAAATAGTTCTGCCATTCGTCATCATTTTTCCTTTTTTAATAGAGAACAATCGTTAAAAGCCTAAGTTTTTCCTATCATTTTTAATTCCTTGTAATAGCTTCGTTTTGGCCATAGTGGAAATGTATCTCTTTTACAGACTCACGAAGTCCAAAAAGTTGGTGAAAGCACGAAAGTTGCTCTCAAGAGAGCGCAGGGTTCATAATCACATTACAAGTTTTGCCGAAGCAATAGAAAGTCGTTCTAAGGAACGCAGCGTAAGTTTCCCGAAGCAACAAAAAGTCGTTCCTAAGGGAGCGCAGTGTAAGTTTTCTGCTCAAAAGTCGTTCCAAAGGGAATGCAGAGCTTACAGCGAAAAATAAACGTTGATTCCGTCGAAGTAAAAGGCGAAGCGCGAAAAGTCAACGCGAATACCGCTGAAGTAAAAGGCGAAGAAGCTCCTAAGGGAGGCTTACAGCGAAAAGTCAGCGCTGATACACCGAAAAATCAGCGGTGAAGCCGAAAAATAAACGGCAAAAAGATTGTGTGCTTTACTAAGGGAATGTGTGTGTATCTTCGGCACAAATACCATTTTGCATAGAATAACATCATTATATCATTTTGCATAGCATAACATCATACATCATATTGCATCAATGGCGCAAGAAGGGGATTCAATGTTGATCTTCGGTGATTGTTTCGAAGAAGCAGTGCCAGGGCACAAAATAAGTATTGAGGAAGTATAGCTTTGTCAAACTCTAAAATGAAAAGGAGATCTATTGCTTACAAAGCATAATGATTTTACGAAGATTGGATGTTTTTACGAAATATGGATATTCTTCACAACGCATGAAAAGAAGGGAAGGTGTTTTTTCGCCGAAGGCTCAAAAACGGTATGTACGTAAAGTTTCATGCATCGTAAAGAATTGAATTATAAATAGCTTATATATTACATTCAAAATTATAAAATATTACACACATTGTCCAGCAAATATTACATTCCAAATATTTTACAATAACAGCTAATCTTCTCTTAAAACTACTTTTGCAGCTTCGTTTAATAGTTGATCAACAACTTTATCCATAATAGCTTCGGCCATTTTTATAATTTCATCATCATCCTTTGCTTTGGGGTCCGCCAAAGGCTCGACAGGCTCTGGGGGAGGAGATAGTGCGGCTGTGATGCAAAGCGTAAATAAGTTCGAAGTCATAAAATTAGAACACAAAGTCAAAAGCTATCAATCAATACCTATTCGCCTCTCGAGATCTGCAGTTTTCTTAGCGGCCTCTGCTGCTTCTCTAGCATCGTGAGTATCTTTTTCACTTTTCCTTATAATTTCTTGAGCCATCTCTCGACCGCAATTTTCCCAGATGTCGGTGAAAAACTTTCCACCAACCAGGCTTGCTTCGGCCGACAGGTCTTTTGTATCTTCAATGGATAAGGCAACTTCGGTTTGCGCCAAAGATTTTACGTGTTCGCAGCCTATCTTTTCCAAGATAGCGGCAATCCCCCTAGCACCCGAGAAGGCGCATATGTCCCCACGGCCACTCAAAACTTCCTCAAAAGCTTCAGCTTCGTGGCTGATCCATTCAATTGGGCCTTCGGGATCGCCCCTTATGAAATTCTCCTCGCTTGAGTATGCGCCAACATTGGCGAAGCTAGTTTTTATTCTCTTCAAGCAATCCATAGATTTCTCAAAACATTTCTCCTTGGGCATACGAAGTTCTTCAATGTTTTTCTCTAAACGATTTGTCCTTTGTTGGCTAATTTCTCGTTTAGCTTCTGCAACAGCATATTTTTCTTTAGCTTCGAATAGCTATTTCCGAAGATCTTCGATTTCGTGTTTCTGAGCTTCGGCTTGGGCTTTGGAAACAACTTCGTCTTCTTTTATTTTACTCAACAGTGAGTTTAATATTTTGTCTTTTTCAAGACCTTCGTTCCTTAGTTCAATTACTTCGAAACGAAGGTTGTTCAAGGCTATGGTGCACCCTTCATCTTCGGCATCTTTTTGTGCCCTAAGGGCATTGCTAAGAATAAGGCCCTGCAAAAATAGGGTGTTAAGTTTAAGCAAATGAAATATTTTGTTTTTAAATACAAAAATCTCAATTTTTCACCTTTAAACTATTGTATGCCAAGCTGTCGGCCAACTCATCTTTTGACAGCACCGAAAGTCTGTCTTCTAATGTAGGGAAACCGAAGCTCTTGCTCATCTCCCGGCAGACAAAAATCTCTTTACTATCTAGGAGACAATACAAGAAATCTTCCTCCCCACTGTCGTTGAATATCAGGGCCCGCTTTGGATATTTCAATCTTTGAGCATAAAATTGAGCCTCTCGCTTTTCTTTTTCAGATAGTCTTTTTACCGAAGCATGTCATATAATATAATCAGTAGCTTCAGATGATGCTTCGGGAATGGGACTGGTGGTTTTTTCAGTCAGAATTGCTTCTGCAGCTTCTTTATCTATCTTGTCTCCGATTTTCAAGGATTTCTCCTTGGCGGGCTCTGGAGGCCCAGCTTCGGTCTCGACTTGGACCTTGGAAGCTTCGGCCTCAACGTATGTTTCCGAAGCTTTGATAGCTTTCTTCGGAGTAGAGCTTGAAGTTTTTATTGTCCCTAGCACATCTAATACGTTGACCATTCTTTTTCTCTTGGGGGTTGTCGAGAGATCCTTTTGTGCCTTCGGCATTGTCACTTCCGCCGAAGGACTTATTACTTCCAATATTCTTGTTTTCTCAATCTTCATCTCTTCAACGTTAATGGCCTTCGGCTCTTCCGGTTTAGCTGATGATGCCCTCGGTGATACAGCCGGTTCAATTTTCTGCGTAATCACAGGTTTTTCGCCTTCGGTCGCCGAAGAGGTCTCACTGCCAAATTCAGGCACTATGGCCGGTTCAATATAGCATGGTCGATGAGTAAGGACTTTCACCCTTTTCCTCTTCGGCGCGGGCTTGCTCGGAGCAGCTGAAGCATCATCTCTCCCGGAATCTCCACTTTTTCTTTTTTGCCCCTGGGAGGGTAGCGGTAGTCGGGATACATGAACCCAATGGCATCAAAAACTCTGTTTAGCCTCTTCTTTTTATGGTTCCCGAAGGCCGCAGATAATGTGTTATCTTCTGCTCTGGAGTACAGCCCAAGCAGATCATCGCTTGTAGCTTCGACGCTTTTCAGCCAGTCGTCGTCTGGCTCGATAAACTGATCTCTAAATCTGAAGGTATATTTTAGTCGAACCAGACCACCTTCGTGGGGATTGTTGATGGATTCTTTTGGCACCTCCCAGTCGGCTAGCAACGGCCATATCCTGTAGGCCACGTGCTCTTGAACTAAGTCCCTTGTCCCAATGAAAGAACAGACTAAACCGAAAGCCTTGCGGCATTCTTCGGTCGCTCCGTCAATTTCTATCTTCGGTTTCCAGAGCCCGAAGCGTTGCCAGATAGGGCGCATTATTATATCTTTAATGTCTTCTCGTGCCTTTAAATCATTCTTTACATAAAACCATTCTTTTGTCCAGTCTCCGGGCCATCTCTTCCAAAAAGTCGGTACTGGGGAACTTGAACCAGAACGAGCAATGAAACTATAGCAGCCAAAATTATTATGATACTGTTCTTTACCCCAGGGCTTCGTCTCATATAACAATTCATGCATGCTGCAGAAGCTTTTTGCATTTGGTTCCAAGCCCTGACTCCTTAAATCCCACACGAAGATTCCCATTCTTATAATAGCTTCGGGGGTAATCTAGTGAAGGTAAATCTGAAATATCTTCAAAACCTCGACTACGAAGCTACTGACAGGAAGCCGAAGCCCGGCCTTCAAAAAGCTCCGAAAGATCACGACTTCATTTTCCTCTGGAGTAGGACAAGTTTTTTCTCCATCGTCAGCCCTCACAATAGACATATCCAGAAAGTATTTCCCCTCATGTTATCAAGATGGCTTTGTTTAATAGTAGATTTTCCAAAAACTGCATGGCTTGGTCGCTAGGGTCGATCTTCGGAGTCTTCCCCGCCGCTCTCCACATCATAGCTGTCACTATCACTAGTATCTTCAGACAAACCCTCCAAAGTTTCCCTAGCAATCTTCTCCGCATTTGTCCTTGCTATCGATTCAATAAAGCCAAGATTCATCTCCTCAGTAAGGCTCAGCTTCGTTTCAGCGGTAGCTTTCTTATCCTCAGACATCTTAGAAAGTGCTGAGAAAAGTGCTCTAAAAGCTGAAGCTTAAAAATTTAAAAATCTGGTCAAGCGTTTGTAAGCAAAGAGCTGTTTGAGCAGGCAAAGCAGATGGCAAGAAAGCGTGCCAAATGAGCTAGTGGTGCGCTCTTATTTATACGCCTGGTGCATTGCGTACTGGAGGGCCCGCTTGTCAGTGGCTGTTGCTATTCTAGCAAAGGGAAGGTGTTTTTTCGGACCTTCGGCTCAGAGCCTTCGTCCTTGTCGCAATCTAAATTTATCATTCTGACAAATTAATATTGCGAGGGGCTACTGTTTGGGGCCTTCGGCTTCCGAAGGTCCTCAAAAATGTGATTTAACAATGCTTCTGGAGTGTAATACATGAGCAGTACCTTTGGACATGGACCTTTCGGACTTGAGTCAAAATCACTGTATGAAGAAACACAAGGGGAACGAAGGACGGAGCAGAGCCGAAGCTGTACGCAAGGGAGCTTCGGCATGATGATAGGAAAAAGGAAACCGACTTAAAGAGGAAAAGGCTATCTAGACCCCGATGAATTGCTATAGAGTTATTATTAAACGCAAAGGGCCTGAATGTAATTTTACATGGGCTGCGACCCGTGCCTATAAATAGATGAACAGTACTCTCGTACTGTTCAAGCTGACTAGACATTTGCTTTTGTGTCACGCTTGTATTTTTACTTCCTTCAAGCCGAAGGTATACTTGTAATAAATCATTACCTTTACTTATTCATGTTAGTAACACAAAAATAATACAATAATGATAACATATTTGATTGTTCACATTGTTCATGTTTCGTATAAATCCTTCTTCATTTTTATATACGTCATACTTACGAAGGTACGCTTTCTATAACCTTCGTTCGAGAGTCGTTATATCCTAAGGGAAATAATGCTTCGAAGGACGAAGGACTTTAACATCTAACATTCTTTATGTTGCCTTGTTCTTAACTCATAGCATTTGAGAACAAGTCACCAACAGAGCTCTTTCTGGGACAGAAGCACCCTGTGATCTCAACTGATCAGCCATCTCGTCAACCAAAGCCTGGTATTGAAAACAAGTGAGTGCAAAGACAATATTTCGCCCGAAGTATAGCCAGATCAGGAAAAACCAAGTTACCTAAAGATTGGAGAAGAATGAAGGAAGCCCCAAATCATGAGAAACCAGTTGGTGACTCAATGAGGGAATATCAGCCGAGGCAATCTGAAGAGCATCATTGGGGATCAACTCAACATCACCAGCAGGAATCAAAACTCTAGCGTTGGGTATGCCGGTCTCTAAGGCAACTTCCTGATTTGAAGCACGTGCTGCTGCCATGCAATCAGAATGTGGAGGAGAAGACCCGACGTGGACATCCATGGAGGTATGAGAAGGGGAGCCCGCTCGGACACCCTCGGGGGCTGGGTCGCAGCCTGCATCGCCCATTGGAGCCGGATCACCACCGACAGCACCCTCGGGGGCTGGGTTGTAGCTCGCGCTACCCACCCGAGCCGGATCATTACCGGCAGCACCCTCGGGGGCTAGGTAATCGCTGGCGCCATCCTTGGGGACCGGGTTCTCTGCAGCAACCACCTCTAAGGCTGAAGGATTCTCAGTCACCTTCATGGGAATGCCCTATTTATAGACCAGCTTCTTGAATGTGAAGACCGCACTCCAAGGTTGACGAAGCACGAGACACTGCTCGGGATAACTCTAACTCCACATCAGGAATGTCAGTGCAAACGTCCATCATACCACCATCTGTTGGCTCGGACAGCAGATCTTCAGGAACCATATCCTCGAGAGCCTGGTCAAAATTTGCTATGGACAACTCTTGTAGACCAACGAGAGCAGACAAAGCTAGAGAAGGAATATCACTACTCCCCCACTGACTAGGTAATGCCGACTGTTTTTCTGAATTAAGGGGATTTCCTCCTCTTCTTCCTCATCCTCGTCAACAATACAAACAACACACCCATTGGGGTCAGCGTCGGCCGGATTGCACCCATTGGGATCAGCATCATCAAGGTCACACCCATTAGGGTCAGCGTCAGCAGGGTCACTCCCATTGGGATCAGCTCCAGTAAAAAGTTCCACTGGCACTTCTTCAGCAGCAGGAGCAGAAGGGCCGGCATCCTGATTCAAACATGACACTCGCCAAAGCCTCCTCTTTTTCTTCTTCTTCCCCTCGGCAGGAGTAGTTGGATGACTGGTCGGGCGAAGGCGCTTTGGATGAGCACCATTAGATTTTTGAGCAGTCAAGGTCTTTTCAGGCTCGGGGACAGTTGCAATAGCTATGGTTTCAGCAGGGACGGAATCAGATGAATCCTCAGCCAACATGTCTAGCATAGCACTTATCTCTGCATCACTCGGGTTTATAGGCATCTCAAAGTGAACTTGCCTTTCATCATTGGGGAGATCACCAAGTGAAGCAACCAAAGCCTCGACTTCTTTGGGAGAGGGTCGCACTCTAAGACCTAGGCCACTATCGCTAGCAGGAGGATTGGACACAAAACTGAAAAAAGTCTTGGAAGGTGGCAGATTCCAGGCAGAATATGCAACAAGAGCACCAATATTCGACACTTTGCCTCTAAGAATCATCTCTAGTCGTCTCACCAAATCCACAGCAGGAATCCTCTTGTTGGTAACCCGGGTAGAATCAGTGACACCACTATACAAATAAGCCGGGTACGCTCTATCCTTCAGTGGCTGAATATTCTTGAAAACAAAGTCTGCAACTACCGCTTCAGTAGTCAGACCTCTCTCCTTCAACAATCCAATTTCAGCAAGCAGAACCCTGGCTTCGGTTATCTCCAAGTCTGTGGGGGATTCAGTCCAACTTGGAGCACGAACATCCGGCTGTCTCCCCGACTGAGGGGGAAGGGACTTGCCATGATTTTCTATAATAAACCACTCCAAGTGCCATCCTTTGATGCTGTCCTTGAGTGGGATGTCGAGGTACTCTGTCTTCCTCCCACGATGCATCTCCAAACTCGCACCACCCATGAGCTGGTGCTGCCCCTCGGCCATTCCAGGCCGACAATGATATAAGTACTTCCACAAGCCAAAATGAGGCAGAATTCCAAGATAGGCTTCGCACAAGTGAACAAAAACAGAAACTTGCAGAATAGAGTTGGGATTCAGATGAGTCAGATTTAGATGATAGAAATCAAGGAGACTGCGAAAGAAAGGAGAAATAGGAAGAGCAAGGACGCGGATGAGAAAAGGAATGTAAATAACGGACTCGTGGGTATCCTCAGTCGGGACAGTAACCCCACGACAGATCCGCCAAGAGCAAAGCTCCTTCGGGGGAAGAACTCCGACAGAAACAAGATGGAGAAGGTCCGACTCGGAAACAACAGACATGTGATTACCTGTGAAAGGCAATTGACTATTGGGATCGATGGGAGGAATAATCGCAGCGGCGGAATTCTGACTCTTTTGCTTGGGCGCCATCTCAATCTCACCGGCGAACTGAGCGAAAGCGAGATCAAAGGGAAACAGAGGAGGTTTGGAAGCGGAAAGTAAGGCTAGGGCTCAGAAAGCAGAGGCATGCGATGGCGCGATACAAATGGGGTTTTCCCAGGCCAAGCACCGATTCTAAAAGTGCCCAGTCATCACTCGACTGTTACTTCTAAAACACCAACATGGCTCGATATAACTCAGCTGTTATTTCTAAAACGTTGACGTCACCGGTCTTCACTCAGCTGTTACTTCTAAAACGCCGACATGGCTCGATATAACTCAACTGTTATTTGTAAAACGCTGACGTCACCGGTCTTCACTCGGCTATTATTTCTAAAAATGTCGACATGGCTCAGTATAACTCGATCGTTACTTCTAAAACGCCGACATCACCCGTAATCACTCGGCTGTTATATCTAAAACGCCGAGGTGGCTCAAAAGGACTCGGTTACTCTAAACACAAATACAGTCGATTAGCTAATTGCAAAAGAAACGGTGGAAAAGCAAGAAACGCGCACAAAACGAGGAGAAGTCTTCTTCATTATATAAGGAGGGGAAGTATTTTCACAAACTTAAAAACCAACTCATTATGAGTTGATCTTCTTCCCACTGTTCAGTACATTACACTAGTATATTACATTTCACTACACTATACTACTAACTACTACTACATTATTCTACTAATACTACTTCTACTACCATACTAACATCTAAGCCAGTGGTGCCTAGCCACTGGCCTTGCCGCTGCCGCTGCCGCCCTTGCCGTTGCTGTTGCTGCTGCCGCTGTCACCCTTGCTTCCGTCGCCACCGCCATCGTCGTCGCCCCCGTCACCGTCGTCGCCGTCGCTCCCCTCCTCGGACGAGTCAGAGGAGTCCCCCTCATCCGAGGAGACCTCCGACGCATCCGAGCCCTCGAGCCCAGAGCGCTCGACGGCCCGGATGTAGGTCCACACTTCTGCAACAATCCCCTGGGAATCGTCTGAGTCGTCAGACGATGCCGGGGGAGAGGCATGGACCAGCGATCCCTCTGACTCGGAGGAGAACTCCTCCTCCGAGTACTCGGAATCGCCGAAGTCCTCCGAAGGAGGAGTCGGCTCGCGCTTCCGCTTGTCGCCGGAATGGTGCAAGGAGCTTCCGCCTTTCTTGCTCTTGCCCATGGTGGAGTAGAAGAGAAGAGAAGAGAGTAAGCAGCAAGCGGCAGAGAGATGTGTGAAGACACCAGTGAAACAACCGCTCTATTTATAGAAGAAGAAGGCAACCGCTCATCTCCTACCACCGTCACTGAACAGTCGCAAATATTCAATAAGCAATTCAAATCGTCTGCAAACAAGTCAGGCGGCTGGCGCTGTTTCACGTAACACGACACCCATTGGGACTCAGGTCAACTGCTTGGACGGTATGATTACACCCGCGGTCAGGTCAAGTTACTACTTAGGGGCAGTTTGTTAAATGCTCAGCGCACCAAGCCATCCCTTGCCCACACCCATTGGGGGGGACGTCCAAGAATTTTCAATAGGATTTTCCAAGCAGCCACATCCATACAGTATACGCAATGGATACCTCAAGACAGAAGGAAGATATCGACGGAGATTAGAGGAAAGCCAAATATAGCTGATGAGGTACAAGTCTAATCAAAAGAAGCATTGAAGCACGAAGTGATATGAAGACTAGCCAAGAGCCATCTACCGAACGTCCAATCTGTCGTAGATCAAATAAATTTCAAACCTAACAAGATATGGGCAGATCGCGTGCTCGATCTCAAAGGCAAAACTGTATGCTGACCTCTAAAGCATAAAGTTGATGATATAATGCTGATTTCTAAGGCATTCAACGAAGAGGAAAGGATGATTTCTAAAAACAGCATGAGATGAAGACCTTCGAGTGGATTATTTTTAGTAATCCACTCGAAACTCGGGGCTACACCCATTTGGTGCACCCAATGAATCATCAACCCCAAAAGACAGAATGCTGATTTCTAAAGCATGAGATGAAAATAAAACAATGCTGACTTCTAAAGCATGAGTTGAAGATAAAAACGATTTCTAAGAAGACTTGAAATGAAGACCTTCGAGTGGATTACTTTCAATAATCCACAAAAAGCTCGAGGGCTACACCCGTGCACCCAATGAATCCTGAATTCCAAAGAGCAGAATGTTGATCTCCAAAGCACGAACCCAAGACAGAGCACCGATTTCCGAGGAATAAAGCGAAGGCCGATGAATAATGGCAGAAGAAAACAACAGAAGATCGTTTTTACCGAGTCACTCAGAGTTCAGAAGCAACGGCTCGACAGACTTATTTTCAAGGCATCAAAATCAAGCTAGACCTAGAATCTTTGGGCCGATTATTTCAAAATCAACCCAAAGATCGGGGGCTTGTGGGGGACAGATATCCCTCGGGTCCACTGGAAGGCTAAAAAACCTCACAAAAGGCCTTGGGCCCAATAATTCGCGAGGTCATTCCTTCGTGGGCCTGGGGAGGGACGCCCAGTGAAGCGGAGTGACACAAGATTGGATCAACGCAAGCCTAGACGGCCTGATGAATTTGGGCAACCGCAACAGTGACCCGACCTTCCCGCGCAGTGTCCTCATACATCGGAACCGAACGAAGATAGGTCGGCGGAATTATAGGAAGATAAGCTCAGTCGGTTCACTATTACATAGGCTCACACTATTATCATATCCACATGTAACGCCCCACGGTCAAGTATATAAGGCCTAGGGGGCATCCCCTCAAAAACATCTCTCACCACTTAGCCATCCGCTCAGTTCTCTAACATCCTCGATACTAGAGAACCTCCTTGTAACCCACCACTCAAAGTATTCACGCTAGGACGTAGGGTATTACGCATCTCAAAGCGGCCCGAACCTGTATAAAATTGTCCACTGTCTCTCGTGCATCTAGCGCAAACCATCGAGCTACAGTCGGTAACACCGTCCTACTCCAAAAAGCACCTCGAGGGGCAACCCTGGGTGCGCGGTCGGACCCAAAACACCGACAACCACCACTATAATACACCACGGCACACACACATACGTGTACTACTTCAATCCTCACCTCACATGTATTTCCAAACTCACTCATCACATTAAACCACACAACACGTTTGCTTACCAAAACGTGAATGCGACCTTGCCACGGCATATAACCAAAACATTTTATACCCACACATATTCAATCACCAATGTACACCACATCGACCAAAACATAATTAGACAGGTACAGATCACACACATCAAATAACCTCTTGTTCTCCAATCGCAAACGCGATGCTACCAATGCGTATAACCGAAACACTTTACACACATCCACACATATACATGCACTGCCTGACATCAACCAAATCATATGTATTGTAAACTATAAATCAATCAACCTGAACGGGATCAGATTTGAGTTGTGCATGCATGTGGTTCACCCGACCGGCCTTGTATCGAACACGCATGCGCGACGGATGGCATTGACGGCTAGCTGCGATTAGACACACACAACAGTTCAACATTTTACCGTGCACAAAAATATGATAGCGGCGAGGGCAGCAGGGTGTTTCTCCCCACTAGTTTCGATGGTGTCGCGGATGGAGCTGCACAATACATCAAACACTCGGCGTGCATCACGGCGAGCTTGCGAGAAAGGGCAGCGATGATGTGGCTGCGCAATGTATCGAGCGGGTGGCATGCAAGCGGCGAGGGAAGCAGTGATGCTGCTGCAATGGAGAAGGAGGGGGTTGGGACTGTCCTTGGGAGAGGGGCTCGGCCTAGAGCTAGGCGGCATCAATGGAGAAGAAGCTCCTGCGCACAGAGGTGGCCGAGCAGGAGAGGGGCACTGGCTTCTTGCTAGCCGTAGAGCAGGGGAAGGGGCGCAGGGGCAAGTGACCATGGGGAGGAGATAGCAGGGGTGTCGCGCCATGGCTGAGGGTGCAGGGAACTCGGACTGGAGCTAGACGATGTCAAGTTCCCGGCCATGGGGGCGCTGGAGCATCGGGCTTCATCCTCAGAGCAGGGGAGGGCGCTGCTTGGGCGCCATGGCTACTGGCCGAGCAGAGGCATCAGGGCCTGGGCGTTCCCTGGCCACGGGAAGGGAAGAGCAGGGGGAGGCGGTCGCTGTGCAGGGCGCCGGATGGGGAGGAAGAGAAGAGCTCTTGCCATGGGGATGACGCCTGCTCACACAACCGGGATTCGAGGGAAAGCAGGGAACCGGCCTGCTTGCTTGAGGAAGAAGAAGGGGGAGGAGGGAAGGACGCCATGGGAGGAGAGGGAGCTCCCTGCACGCTGCCGTGTGGGAGGAATGGGAGAGCTGCTGCGCGAGGGAGAAGAAGACAGGGAAGAGAGGTTGTGGCGGCTGAAAAAAAATGGAGGGGTGGGAATGAAAAATTTCCAAGTCCAAGGAAGCAGCACCCCTATTTATAGACATGGGCTAGGGTTAGGGTTTCTTAGTGTGCCAATTGGGCTAGAATGGGCTTGGCCCAAAACGCTAACTCGGGCCGCGCTAAATTATTTCCAGAGTAAAAATGCTTCTGCGGAATTCGTCTCTACGGAGAACAGAGTGAAATAAAGTTCGGACGAACGGACGATTGAGCGATTAATTCGGCCGAGAGTCTGATTTGATTTCGCTCGAAAATAATTCCCTACTCGTGATTTGACAGTAAATCGTCTTGAGATATGACCGGCTTTCAGATTTATGATTGAAAGAGACAAATCGCGACATTTAAAATCATCGCCGATGTTGATTTTTGAATCTGGATCGAACACAGAGGTATGAAGTTGAGTCAGATAAAAATTTATTTGAGGATGATGCATTGGAGATTCTGCTTTGAAATTTTCTCGCGCACTATTTTAGAAACAAATGTTTCTCTCAACTTTTGATCGGCTTTGGATTTTTAGTCGAAGAAGGCAAGTCGTGACATTTTAAAATCGCTGCTGGAGTGGGGTTTCAATTCGGTTTAGACACAAAGATACTAGGCTGAGTCGAGTAAGAATTTATTCGAGGACGACATACTGAGTATTCTGTCTGTGAGTACGGATCCGGATAAAATAGTTGAACATAGATCAAAGTTCGAGGAATTAGACTTGGGCTCAGATCAAATAACAGTCATCGAGAGTTTGATTAAATGAGCTTCAGATGAGATTTATAAGTCGAGAATGAGTAACGAGTTGGCATTCTTGCCGAGAATTAAAAGTTTTAACAGGCTCCAAAATTGGTTGTTTCTCGCGATCAAATAGCTCTGACTTCGGTTAGCTTCCATGAATAATCCTGATAAACAGAGATAGACACGATCGAGAAATAGGAAATTTTCACTAAGCATTCAAGTTAGGGACAAATCTCCCGACATAACATGAAACTGACACCTGGGGTGTCACACTTACCAATCCGACATGATATAAGGCATTTCTTATAGTTCATAACATAGCAATACATCACATTATTCACAACTTCTTGTTATTGGAGTAAAGGTAAGAGAATCATGTTGATGCACAAGAGACAATTATGATGCGATAATCATGATGCATGCTCAATCTAGGCGTCTTCTCAGACCTAACTACTTTTTTGGGTGCTTCTACAACATCATTCCTAATAGTTGTAGCCTTTATGGCGTACATATATAAATAGCCACCTAGTTACCCATCTATTTCCTAAGGCTTCACATCCTAGGTCTATCCTTATCATCCTGACATCTATCCAACATTGGTTTTTAAGCAAGTTTTACTTTTGAAAAGTTGGTATCTCTGACTTATTGATTTCTCTGAAGTGGTACTCACTCGGATACCAGATGTGGCGGAACCGCCCAGATTACTCCAGTTTAAGTGCCTTAGTCTCACCTCACGAGCAATGACGCACACTTAAGACGGAATAAACTATCAATTCCTTGGATCTAGTCCAATTGAAGCTACTTACCAAGGATCGAGCACCATTTGCTCACACGAAGGTGAGATACATGATGTAAATGGCTCTAGTCTGTAATATTATTACTTATTATTTATTGTAATTCGAAGCATTGTGCTATGATGAGTCATTTATGTAATCGTTGTGTATGTGAATTTCTGATCCTGGCCCATACATGGTTCGCATTTGGTTTACCTTCTAAAACCGGGTGTGACAAAAATCAGTAAACTTGTTGGCGGGAGGATGTTTTGCCTCCAGTTATGTAATAATAAGTGTTGCACTCGAACACCCTGTTATGTTATTGTAATCCTTCTATATTGTATATGACTGTAAATTATGTTATTGTAATCCTTTCTGCTCATTCTCAACTCCGATTATGTGTAATGTCTGCATGATGCGTGAAGCGCTCTTCGGCGATATGATGAAGATGCAGTTAACCAAACTTGTCGAGTCATTATGCGCACCTGCATGACTGTCTGAGGTCCTTGTGACAAGTACATCTGTAGGTGGGCCTAATACCTTGGGAGGTTTCGTCACACCTTCCATTCACGGATAGGGCCACAGCCGCTGTAAGGAAAATGGACCCCGAGCCATTTGGCTAAATAGATTTTGGTGTTTGATGATCAACGCAACATGTGGACTAATGTGTTTGCTAGTGTTTGTGTTTGTAGTTCACAGAATGCTAAAGTAACTTGGACCATGACATTGAGGAAAGGAACACCTCAAAAGAAGACATTATAAAGATCAAGTGAAGTCCAAGAGAAGAATCAAGTGTTGCCTGCGGACTGTCTGTGCGAGGAGCACCAGGCTGTCCGGTGGTACACCAGACTGTCCAGTGCCACATGTCGGACTGTTCGGTGCACCAGGAACAGTAACCCTAACGGCTAGTTCCAGGTGGCACTGTGGAGAGAAGACCACTGAACTGTCCGGTGTGACATCCGGAGTGTCCGGTTTGAAAAGCTTGCGCGCCAACAGTCGTCTGCGGTGTTAGAGCAATGGCTAGGCGCACCATACATTGAATAGTCCGGTGCACCACCGGACTGTCCAGTGGACCACCAAACTGTCCGGTGTGCCGCAGATAGCAACAGCTTTTCTCCAACAGCTAGATCTATGTTGGGGCTATAAATACACCCCCAATCGGCCATTTCAATGTGTGGAAGCCCAAGCAACATACCAAGGCATATAGTGCACATTTCCAAGAGCTCAAACACCGAAGTACTTAATAGAATCACTCGGTGATTAGCGTAGGTGCTTTGCAAAGTGGCTGAGGTTAGTTAGACCGCTTTAGCGCTAGCTCTAGGTGAACCCTAGTAAGTTGAATGAGTTTTGTAAAACCACCCCTCGGCTCTTACGCGAGCCGTTGTAATTGTACTGAGTGGGGCGAGAGTCTTGTGAGACTGTGACAACCGCGTTTGTGTCACGACCGCCACCGTGTACCGGAGGAAACGAGGCCCGCGGCGTTTTTGGCTGGAAGCTCGATAGTGGATACGGCAGGGAGCGTCCGAGAGGAGCCGGAAGCGGAGCACCACTTGCGTGTGGAGATGGCCCGCGGCTCTCTACAGAGTTACTCGACCGAGGTGCTTGGCCCTCGCGTGGGCTTCCCTTTGCGTAGGGGCACCAACGAGGATTAGTCAAGACCTTGCACGGTTTCGGATACCTCGGTAAAAATACCGGCATCATCCACAAGAGTTATACCTTGCTCTTTAACTTCCGCATTTATATTAAGCATTTAAGTTTCAATCTTGTCTTTATGCTTATATAGTATAGGTTGAAACTTAGTCATTACGGTAGAGATAGCAACACTTAGACAAAATCTAGTTTCCACATTCTGGTTTGATTATTTGCATAGGTTTTGCTCTAGGGATTTATTTGTGGCATATGAACTTGGGGCTAGGGCGGACGTCCTTTTGCCCCACCCTCAGGGCTGACACTGATCATATAAAAGGTCACACTGGTCATCCTAAGAGCGTCAGAATTGTAGAAATTAGGAACTGGATTTTAGAAAGCTATGGATAAGTTTATAGAGAACATGTGTGGTACATATGAAACTTTAGTGCACATGGTGCACATATTAAATCAGCAACACTCATCTTAGATCTAACATCTCTAGTTGTTTGGTATATTTTGTCAAGGACACCCTCCGACGTGGTGGGATGTAGTGGTGGAATGTGTTATTTGTAAATTGCAATGATCAACCAGAGATGTTAGATCTAAAATGGATAGTGATGATTTAATATATGTACCATGTGCACTAAGTTTCCATGTGCACCAGATATGTCCTCAAGTTTATATACATAGAGAATCGATTGTTTAGAACATAAATCATTCCACCTGGATTGATCAATGGCTTGGTTTAACTGTAAACACTATCTTTATAGTAGTCTTGCTATGCTTTATTTCCCTCCCAGAAAATTAATTAGATTACAAATATTCCGTAACTTCAGAGTTTCTTATGCTATTTAAAAAAATAAACAAAACTCTATGCCGTTACAGTTGTTGGCCACAACGCAACATCATCACGACGTCACTTTCACTTATATGCAAGATTGAAATGTAAATGTTTTAAACAACCAAGGGTTGAAAACCATCACGTCATTCTTTTTATTGTTCAAATATTTATTTTTCCGGCAAAAGAAGTTGTCCATTTTTTCCGTTTTCTAAATTTGATATGATCAGCTCAGTTGTGTCTCTCTTTTTCCCAGTAAACTCGGATACATTCACACACACATGCACCCAACTGAAAAGTGTGGTTGAGACTACAACTTAATACTAACGTGCACGCCATATTCCTCCAAATTTCAGAAAGAGCTAGTTTAGCTTGTAAACAATCAAGCAAACCGCTATCTGGAGCTAATTGAGCAGGTAAATGTTTCTGGAATAGCATCTTGACTGGTTTGTAGAAACACTTCTCTTATTTGTAAATATGGTCTGAACATTTGGAGAATGCTTTTATTATAACTTACATAAATGAACGTCAGACCATATTCAGTCGAAATAATATACAAATAGTTACAAGACACGTGCTTCATTTTTCAACCTGTCAATGAGCTCGTCGACAGACGAAAGAATCACCCCTGCCTTCCGTTTTGGTGGTTCGTTGACCTCAATAACCTCCATGTCTGATCTAATGTCTACACCGAGGTCTTTAGGGACAACTTTCTTAATAACTTTGGACTTTGCCTTCATTATGTTCGGCAAAGTTGCATACTTTGGCTGGTTAAGTCTCAAATCCGTGCTGCAGCAAAGACAAAACTAATTGTTAATACAAGTTCACGCAAGTTTATTCATTACTGAACAAAGTATTTCGATTTCCCGTCTCGAACGAAGAATAATAAAATGTAAACAATATATTGAAATGTTTCTTGGGCCCTACGTGATCACTGCTGGCAAATCAAGGCATATGGTTTCAATTCCACCATCAACTTCTCGCTCAACAGTAGCTTTTTGTTTCTCAGTGTCCAATATAACCTGCCAAATTAAGAAAAACCTTTTGATATAAATTTTCGATCAAGAAAACTACTATTCAGCTCAATGAAGGCAAGACATGTTCGTTCGGTTACCTACAAAAGGGGGCATTTTTTCAGTACAGTCTATGTAATCACCTTTCAAACCACAAAGTTATTCCTATGCTTAAGCATTGTTGGGAAATCAAAATCCCACTAAAGATAAGAATTTTCTTGTCGTATGTGTATAAGGGTGTAGTTCTTACAAAAAGGCAATCTAGCAAGACGTAGATGGAAGGGGAGTTTGAAATGTTGTTTTTGTAACTGCAATGAAACTATAGATCATTTTTTCTTACAGTGTGACTTTGCTAGATTTATTTGGCAAATTGTTTTGATAGTATCTGGTATCAAGGCTCCACAAAATGTATCACATTTTTTGGCATTGGTTGGATGGAGTGAAACTAGATACTAATAAACAATTTATGGTATGTCATGTGGGGGCGTATGTACAGGCACCACCGTGACATGCGCAGCGCCACAGAATGCGCTGCGCGCACGGGAGGAGGAGGCCACCGCGAGTGGGTAAGTTTGGAAATAGAGATTAGTTTATATTCTTATTCCTAAAGTCTAGGAGAGATTGGTTGGAAAGAGAGATTATTTTCTATCCTTATTCCTTAAGTCTAGGAGAGATTGGTTAAGGCCCTTGGCCATATATTTCTGCAACCAGAGATTGAGAAGTTAAGCAAGTTCATTATCCTAATCTCTCGTCTCTCTCTTCTCCAACAAGCCGACGGCAGAGGGGCAAAACCTCGCCGGCAACGACGGATCGTGGCTACGAACTACGTAGTCAAGGGCCAGCTACCCTAGGTCCCGACGTCCTTGACAACTTGGTATCGGCTACCCGGCGTTCCTCGTCTTCATTCGCTCCGCCGCCGCAACATTCCCCACCGCTGCGCCACCACCCAACCCACCCCACTCGCCACCATCGGTCGCTACGTTGATCCCTTTAGCCATGTCTGAACCGACCATCGCCAATCTTGCCAAGATGATCGAGACCCTGACCATGATCCAATTTTGCCAAGATGATCGAGACCCTGACCACGATTGTGGCGTCCCTGAAGACGACTGCGGCCGAGCTCCAGAAGAAGTCCGCCTCCTCATCAAGCGACATGGGGGGCATGATGGGCAGCACCACCATGATCGGCCACCAAGGTTCCAGAAGATGGATTTTCCTCGCTATGACGGGAAAACCGATCTGCTGATCTTCATCAATCGCTGTGAGTCGTATTTCCATCAGCAACCGATCATGGACAAGGTTTGGATGGCCTCCTACAACATGGAGGAGGGCGCGCAGATGTGGTATTTCATGGTCCAGACGGACGAAGGCACCCCATCCTGGCGCCACTTCAAGGAGCTGTTGAGCATGCGTTATGGGCCACCACTGCGCTCTGCCCCGCTAGCCGAATTGGCTAAAAGTCGGCGCATGGGCACGGTCACCGAGTATCAAGATTGTTTCCAGGCGCTCCTCCCTCGTCCTGGTCTCCTTTAAGAGGCGCAGAAGGTCTAGTTGTTCACCAGTGGTCTTCAACCGCCGTCAGCATCGACGTCTGGAACCAAAACCCTTAGTCCCTGGCCACTGCCATGAGCTTGGCTCGCCAGTTCGAACTATAGGAGCAGTACACCGCCCCGGCCGTCAGACCACCATCCCGCCCTCTACTGCCGACTCCGGCTGGCCACCTGGCTCTACCCGCGCCGTTGGGTGCCAAAGCGCCTACTCCCTCGACAATCACCATCGAGGGCCGCCCCATGAAACGCCTCACCTACGCAAAACAAGAAGAACGTCGTCATCTCGGGCTTTGTAACAATTGCAATGAAAAATTCACCAGGGGCCACAACCGTGTGCGCAAGCAGTTGTTTCTCCTCGAGGGTTTTGAGGAGGAAGACAAGGCAGCCACAAAGACTGTCGAGGACGTGGTACTTGAGGACGCGCATGTGTTCTCCCTCCAAGCCCTAGCCAGGGTTGCCTTCACCGACACGATGCAACTAGAGGTCGGGCTTGAATCTGCATCCCTCGTCGCCCTGCTAGACTCCGGCAGCACCCACAACTTGATCTCGGAGGTCGCTGACCTTCGGACTAGACTGCCTCTACAGCACCAACCGCGCTTCATGGCTGTGGTCGCCAACGGCGAAAGCGTCGCGTGCATCGGTGTCATCCGTGACGGTCCGCTAACCATCAGTGGAGCCTCGTTCCCCACTGATCTCTATGTCATGCCCTTGGCGGGATACATTGTCGTCCTGGCACACGGTGGCTCGCCGTGCTCGACCCGATCATGTGGGATTTCAGCAACCATGTGGTTTCCTTCACATACCAAGTCGTGCTTTCTGCTGGCAGGGGCTGGCGAGCCCTCGTGCGCTGGCCATGAGCACGACCACGGCTAGCAGCTCGCTTCTCGAGGAGCTCTTGGTGGATTTCGACGACATCTTCAGCGAGCTGCACGGCCTGCCCCCATCGCGCAGCCGTGACCACATCATCACCTTGGTGCCGGAGGTGCCACCGGTGGCGATCCGACCGTACTGATACCCCGCTTTGCACAAGGATGAATTGGAGCATCAATGTGCGTCCATGCTGGACCAGGGGATTATTCGGCGCAGCAGCTCGGCGTTCTCATCCCCGATCCTCCTCATCAGATAGGTGGACGGCTCTTGGCGGTTCTGCATCGATTACCGCGCGCTGAACGCCATCACCATCAAGGATGCCTTCCCCATTCCGGTCGTCGAGGAGCTCCTAGATGAACTCCATGGCGCCCAATTCTTCACCAAGCTCAACCTCCGATCCGATTACTATCAGGTCTAGACATCGACAAGACCTCGTTGCGGACGCATGACGCCATCTTCGGGTTCTTGGTCATGTCGTTCGGGCTATGCAACGCCCCTGCCATGTTCCAGTCGCTCATGAACAATGTGTTGCGCGCCTACCTCCGCCGGTTTGCGCTTGTCTTTTTTGACGATATTTTGAAATACAACACATCCTAGGCGAACCACCTGCATCACCTCCGCGTCGTCCTCGCGGTGCTCCGCCAGCATCGTCTCTTCGTCAAGCGATCCAAGTGCTCCTTCGGCGTGGACGATGTCGCCTACCTCGACCACACCATATCCTCGGCTAGTGTGGCCACGGATCCGGACAAAGTCCAGGCCATCCACGACTGGCCTCAATCGCGCTCGATGCGGTCGATGCGCGGCTTCCTCGTCCTGGCAGGGTACTACAGGAAGTTTGATGAGGACATCACTATGAGTACGACTACACCAGCAGCACCTCCACATCAAGGGCCAATCACTCGGGCCCGTGCTAGAGATCTTAACTACGTCATGCTACTGAAGAATGAGCGCCCAGAAGAATAGATGACTAGCCCAACTGCGGCCCATAGTGGACGACCTAAGGTTGGCCGCCCCTAGGGGCTGCGCCCCCCTCTCTATTTATCCAGGAGCTGCGCCTCATTTGTTCTTCGAGTTTTGTTTTACGTTAGCTTTAGCTACTCTCGAACACGCGCAAATCAGCGCTGTCTTCGAGCATTCAGAACTCCACCCTCGAGTAATAGATTAGATTGCTTGCATCTTTTTCTTGTTCGTTCTTCGATTGCGCATAGGAAACGATCTTCGTGATCAGGCCGATCTCGCATCAGCAAGGTCGGTAACCACAGAGAGTTGGTTCAGCGATTGCATTGGCGCCTCGGGCTTGCTCGTCGTAGTCGCCTGACCGGTTGGGCTCCGGCCCGAATATCCAGCGCAGAGGCTGTCTGACCGGTCGGGCTCCGGCCCGAATATCCAGCGAGTGCTCGGCGACATCCCTCGGTATGCCGGGCATGTCCGAGGGACTCCACGCAAAGACGTTGGCGTTTGCGCGGAGAAAGTCGACGAGCACTGCTTCCTATTTGGGGTCGAGTCCGGAGCCGATCCGAATCTGCTTGGAGGTGTCGCCACTGGGGTCGAGAGGGACGGCCTTAACCGTCTCTGCTGGCTCGAAGTTGCCGGCATGTCGCTTCACGTCCGGCACCTCTCGGGAGAGGCTTTCCAGGTCGGCAATGAGGGCCTCGGACTCGGCGAGGGCCTCGGCGTACTCCACGCACTCCACATCGCATTCGAATGCGTGTTTGTACGTGGGGCCGACGGTGATGACCCCGTTGGGGCCCGGCATCTTGAGCTTCAGGTAGGTGTAGTTGGGGATGGCCATGAACTTCGCGTAGCATGGCCTTCCCAACACTGCGTGGTAGGTTCCTCGGAACCCGACCACCTCGAACGTCAAAGTCTCCCTTCGGAAGTTGGAGGGTGTTCCGAAGCAGACAGGAAGGTCGAGCTGTCCGAGGGGCTGGACGCGCTTCCCGGGAATGATCCCGTGGAAGGGCGCAGCGCCTGCTCGGACGGATGACAGATCAACGCGCAGGAGCCTGAGGGTCTCAGCATAGATGATGTTGAGGCAGCTGCCTCCATCCATCAGGACCTTGGTGAGCCTGACGTCGCCGATGACGGGATCGACGACGAGCGGGTACTTCCCTGGGCTCGGCACGTGGTCGGGGTGGTCATCTTGGTCGAAGGTGATGGGCTTGTCGGACCAGTCTAGGTAGACTGGCGCCGCCACCTTCACCGAGCAGACCTCCCGGCGCTCCTGCTTACGATGCCGAGCCGAGGCGTTCGCCGCATGCCCTCCATAGATCATGAAGCAGTCGCGGACCTCGGGGAACTCTCCTGCTTGGTGATCTTCCTTCTTGCCGTCGTCGCGGGCCCTGTCACCCTCTGCGGGTGGCCCGGCCCGGTGGAAGTGGCGCCGAAGCATGACGCACTCCTCGAGGGTGTGCTTGACGGGCCCCTGATGGTAGGGGCACGTCTCCTTTAGTGCCTTGCCGAAGAGGTTGGCGCCTCCGGGGGGCTTCCGAGGGTTCTTGTACTCGGCGGCGGCGACAAGGTCCGTGCTGGCGGCGTCACGTTTCGCTTGCGACTTCCTCCCGCCTTTCTTCTTGGCGCCGGGCGGAGTAGACGCCTCGGGTGCATCTTCCGACGGGCGGCCCTGGGGCTGCTTGTCCTTTCGGAAGATGGCTTCGACCGCCTCCTGACCAGAGGCGAACTTGGTAGCGATGTCCATCAGCTCGCTTGCCCTGGTGGGGGTCTTGCGACCCAACTTGCTCACCAGGTCACGGCAGGTGGTGCCGGCAAGGAACGCGCCGATGACATCGGAGTCGGTGATGTTGGGCAGCTCGGTGCGCTGCTTCGAGAATCGCCGGATGTAGTCCCGAAGAGACTCTCCCGGCTGCTGCCGACAGCTTCGGAGGTCCCAGGAATTCCCGGGGCGCACGTATGTGCCCTGGAAGTTGCCGGCGAAAGCTTGGACCAGATCCTCCCAGTTGGAAATCTGCCCCGGAGGCAGGTGCTCCAACCAAGCGCGAGCGGTATCGGAGAGGAACAGGGGGAGGTTACGGATGATGAGGTTGTCGTCGTCCGTCCCACCCAGTTGACAGGCCAGGCGGTAGTCCGCAAGCCACAATTCCGGTCTCGTTTCCCCCGAGTACTTTGTGATAGTAGTCGGGGGTCGGAATCGGGGCGGAAACGGCGCCCGCCGAATGGCTCGGCTGAAGACCTGCGGACCGGGCGGTTCGGGCGAGGGACTCCGATCCTCCCCGCTGTCGTAGCGTCCCCCACGCCTGGGGTGATAACCTCGGCGCACCCTTTCGTCAAGGCGGGCCCGACGGTCGCGATGAGGGTGCTCGTCGCCGAGGTGGCCCGGGGCCGCAGGCGCGGTGTTGCGCGTGCGCCCGGTGTAGACCGAGGCTTCCCGCGTGAGTCGGGAAGTCGCGGCACGAGGTTCCGAGGGGTACCCCTGCCTTCGGGAGGCAGAGCTCTCGGCCCGCCGGGCCGCAGCGCCTTCCAGGAGATGCTTGAGCTCTCCCTGGATTCGCCGACCCTCGGTGGTCGATGACTCCGGCATCGCGCGGAGGAGCATCGCTGCGGCTGCCAGGTCCTGACCGGTTCCGCCGGATGCGGGTGGCGGTCTGTCCCTGGCACCGTTGGCGATGCGGTGCTGGAGACCTTGGGGCAGGTGACGTATTCCTCCGGCCGGGGGCTGGCTTGCCCATACCTGCCCGATGTTCTGGCGGATTGCCTCGAGCGCTCCTGCTCCCTCATCGAGCCCGGCCTGCGCCCCGCGGACTTGCTCGAGCTGTGGGTCGTGACCCCCCGCCGGAACGGGGACCACAGCTAGCTCCCGCGGGATGTCGGCGCGAGGCGCTGGCCTAGATGGATCACCATCCTCCGGCATGCCGAGACAGCCGCCTCCGGAGGGATCCCCCAGCTCGACATGGAAACATTCGCGGCTCGGGCCGCAGTCCTTGTCGCCAAGGCTGCGGCTGCCGTCGGAACAGTCGGAGAGGCAGTAGTTACATGCGGTCATGAAATCCCGCATGGCACTGGGGTTGCCAGATCCAGAGAAATCCCAGCAGATGCTGGGGTCGTCATCTTCCTCGGACCCAGAGGGTCCATAGGTCGAGACACCCGTCAATCGGTCCCAAGGCGACCGCACACGAAACCCCAGAGAGGTTGCACTCGCCTCAGTGTGAGCGCCCGCCAAAGCGAGGTTGCTAGGCGGGTTGAGGCCGAGTCGAAATGACAAAGGATGGGAATCAGCCCGTACCTTTTGGTCGACGAGGAGCGACGAAGTCACATCGGGGGCTGATCGCGCTGTCGTCCTGGGTGCGAGGGCGACGTCCTGCAGGCCCTCCGTGATCGTGCTGGCGTCGTCCACTTGCTCGGGATCGGCGTGTCGCGGGGGGGCGGCGCTCGTCTTCGCCTCAAACGCGCGGGTGATGCCCGACGCGTCCTCCGTTGGGGCGCTGGGGATGTCGATTTGCTCGACAGTCGACTGAGCGCAGCCTCCCGTTCGGCCTTGGTTGCCCCGCCTCCTCCTCCGATGGCGAGGGAGAGGATGGGGCGAGCTCGAAAGTTGTCCTTCCCCCACGTGGGAAAGACGTCGTCGATTCCACCGCCGGCGGACGGGCTGTCCGCCACCATTGTCGCTGTCGCGCGGCGGTGGAAGGAGTATCATGTCGTAGCTGCCGTCGAAAGACATGAACTCGAGACTCCCGAAACGGAGCACCGTCCCGGGTTGAAGAGGTCGTTGGAGACTGCCCATCTGGAGCTTGACGGGAATCTACTCGTCAACACGCAGCAGGCCCCTACCTGGCGCGCCAACTGTCGGCGTTCCGAGACCGGGGGGTCCCCGAGCCGACGAGTGAGTGTGCCGCGTGCCCCAGCCCAGATGGGTCGAGCGCGTGGGCGAGCGCGAAGGGGGGGAGAGAGCGAGTGCGAGGTGGCCGGAGCCTGGTCGTGAGGGAGTCGGAGAATCCCGCGGCCTTCGTGTTCGTCCCGCGCCCAGGTCGGGTGCGCTTGCAGTAGGGGGTTACAAGCGTCCGCGCGAGGTGAGGGGAGCGAGCGGCCCCGAGAGAGCGCCTGCCCCTGCCCTCCGTCCCTGCGAGGCCAACCTTCTCTAAGAAGGCCCTGGTCCTTCCTTTTATAGGCGTAAGGAGAGGATCCAGGTGTACAAACGGGGGTGTAGCAAGGTGCTACGTGTCTAGCGGGGGAGTGCTAGTGCCCTAAGTACATGCCAAGGTGGCAGCCGGAGAGATCTTGGCACCCAGCTAGTGTGGCGTCGTGGCTGTCGGAGAAGCAATGGAGCTTGGTGGAGGGACAGCTGTCGGAGTGGTTGGGCCCTTGCTGACGTCCCCCTGCTTTCGTAAGAGAGCTGAGAGCCGCCGTCGTCATGGGTCCAGCGGGGTGTCATCATTGCCTATCTGGCGGGGCTAGCCAGATGCACTACAACATATATGACCTTTTATGACGATTGTACGATGACATTAAAGAAATTTGTCATTAATTTGATTCATTTATGACGATTTCTAGCATCCAGTCAAGTTTAGTGACAAAAATCTAACATCTGTCATTAAAAATGTCATAAATTATTCACAAATCATGTTTATGACGATATTACGTGACATTTTGCATTTGTCATTGAAAAAATTACTCGTCATAACTTGTTGTACATCACAATTGTGATGATATCAAATAACAATGTCTATTTGTAAGAGATTTTTAATCTATTTTTAGAAAATAAAATCGTATAATTCATATGTGTGCTCATGTTTTGTAGCAAGGCCACATCATATTGGATATGGAGTTATGTATGATATTGTGGGTCACATGACGTGTTTTATTTGTTTAATAAAATTTTAAATTTGCACATAAAAAGTAGCATGTAGATATGTCATAAAATCGTACACCATCTATAGGCACACAAACCCTATATATTCAATAATGTATGTTGAATTTAGAAGAAGAAAATGATGAGCTATGATATAAAATGACGTATGCTTAGACTATCTTCAGTGGGTATGGGGACAATCTAAGCCTATATCATTCTACATCACGTGATCAGTATATATCATTCTACGTCATATGAATCACATGATGTAAAATAATATAGGCTTAGACTATGCTCGTACCTATATTCAAACTTCACTTTATGAATAGTACAACCTATAGTGTTGAATAATGCAAAACAGTGTTTTTGGCTAAACTATGGATAAACTGTTACGTAACATTATCGTTACAAAAATGGGAAAATAAAAAAAATAATGATAAACCTAGATTAGAGTTTTGACATCCTTTAAAAAATGTACCCATACCATTACACCAATAATATAATTTAATTTGATATAAACAAAAATCTCTATTTTTAAGCAAGAGTCGTCCGTGGTACTTTGGAAAAAACTCACAGTTGGGTTCGACCTTGCCCTCTCCCACTCTCCCTTCTCGCGTCGTTGGAGGCAAACCGTCGCGCCGCGCCGCCCCCTCCGCCTCCGTTGTCCGCCTTGGTTCCCTCCTCGCACCTCCCTCTTCTGCCCCCTCCCTCGTTGCCCGCCCTCCAGCGACAACTGCTCCCCTCCCACACGCGCGACTCCTCCCAGCACCACTTAGGGTCTCGCGACTCGACGGCGAGGCAGCCTTTGTCGGCAAACTCAGGCACGACGAGTTCGGAAGAATGCACACAGCCATCCTCCACGACAACGGCATCGACTATTGCGTCGTCGTCTTCGATGTGGGCGCGCGCACTGCACTCGTCTTCGTCACCCTATGCGCCGATGGGGAGCGTGAACCCCAGTGCCGACATGGTCCTCACTGCCGACGAGCTCATTATGAGGGTGAGTTTCCCTGGCTCCGTGGTGGCCCCATACATTTGCGCTCCATGATCTGTAGACGATCCCATCTATTGATTTTGATGCTTGGATCTAGGAACCACTAGGTTTCTTGCATTAATTTCGTGTGGAGATGGCGCGACACAACCCTAACGGTGATCCTCTTTGCCGCATTCTCACAGATATGCATCGCCATCTCTTTCCTTCCCTCTCCCGTAGTCCCTTCATAGATCTGCTAAATAGTCGTTGTCACGTTCTTGTTCTTGAGGGCCATGTGCCATGCGCGTGGTGGACTGATGCATGGAGAAGAGCGTTCTTGTACTAGAGCCTAGCAACCATGTGTGTGGTGTGCTGATACTATTATTGTCATAGTGCTTGCTCATTGAAGGGGACTTTAGATGTCAACAGTGAAGATTATTTCTACGAGAAGAGTATAGGATTGCAAATAATTTATTGTTTCAGTGATCAGAAGCTGTTGAGTAGGCAGATTGGTAGATGTTTGATTTTATTTACTAAATTTTGCAATTGGTTTTTAGTCTCTTTAAGGTTTGTTTGTCGCCATTTGGTGGGCATCATTTACAATTGGATCCCCTATTATGGGTGGCAAGCATTTAGCTAGGTACAGGATTCTACTGGTTCAGTAATTATACTGTGTATTACCCTTGTTTTTGCGATCAGAACATAATTTTATGAGGTCATCTTGTTGCTTTCCCTTGTACTGATAAATAAGAATTAGATGCTAGTAGCTAGCTGAAAAGGGCTAGGAAATCAGTGTTTTTATTAGACTTGTAGTTGGTAATCAGTGTTCTTAGGTTTCTTGATAGCTTGATGCTTTGGATGTTGGCTTCCTCTTTACTGCTAGTACGAAGTTGGATGTGTACAAAAATTTGGTAAATACCAATGTGATTGATGGCCACTGTAGGTGTATTCATTTCACATTAGAATAACTAGTGGCAATGTATTGAGTTCAAGTGTTGATATGAGAATCTATTTGAAATGGTGAATGCAGTGGGCTGGTACAGTGCATTGCATACTACTCTTGTCTGATGTAGCTAGACTGTTTCATGAAATACTAAAGACAATTTCTTTGTAAATTATCTTAAAACTTAGATTGTCTATTGTTAAGCTACTCCTGGATGTTTTCTCGTGTGTTCCCTTTCAAACATGATAGTGTTAACTGTAATAGACACAAAGTTACCCGTTTTTGGAGACCAGAAATGGGTTATATGGATTTTCTCGTTTAACATTCCAATGGCCCTAGGGAAGACTCGTTCTATTGTCTGCAGTGCTCAGATCCTTTTCTAGTTTAGGCCTTGTTCGATTATTCCTATCCCATGTGGATTGGATGGGATTGAAAACAATTATGAAAGATTTTGACTTCTTCGGGATTAAAATCCACTCAATCCCACCCAATCCATATGAATTGGGAGCAAAACAAACAAGCCCTTACAATGCCAGCCCTTACAATGCCAGGAAAAACACGATGGCAGGTACATGCTTGTATAGTGTTTCTCTTGTGCTTTATTTTCTGGTTATGCTGTCAGCATTATCTTATGCTTAATATTTGTACTTTTTACTGTTGAAATGAACTTCTTGTCATACTTCTGTGGGGAAACAAATTGAAGGTCCCTACTATAAACATTTATTATTGGTGGATTATTATTTCAGCATATTTGAATTTATTTGTTTACATTCAAATCCCTATACCTTTTTTCTCCTTACTTTTTTTTGTATTTTTGGTACAGCTTGTCCTTCGTTGGTATGAACATTGGACTTCAAATTTGGTCTATGGTGGTGAAATCTGATATGATTGTTAAAGGCCAAGAGAAGAATTTCCTAGCTACATCAAGGAGTCTTCTGCAGATGTTAATCAATAGGACATAAAGATCAAATTCACACCCAAGGCTGACTGATTTGATTGCAACAAAAATATAAAGAATTCAGGAAGACAACGATTAAGTCATATTAAACAAAATGTCAATTCTGCAGAACCAAGTATTATGAATCATGTTCTCTTATGTGTTGGATGCATTATGATTGAAATATGTGGATGTTAGACAAAGTTGTTACTTTGGATGGTTGTGAAATGTATACATTGTATTTTGGATGGATGTGGGTCTCCTGCTATATTATGACTGTCATGTCACCTGCCATGTCATCGATCATGTCAGTGTTTTTTGTGTTTTTATGATAGACATTATCATAGTTTATTTGACATGTCATCTACCACCTCATCCATGTAAAGTTATTTATGATGAATATATCTATCAAAAAAATTTGCCACATCACTTGTCATGTCATTTCGTTGTATGACCAGCCACGTGGCAACCGATCTGTTGGTATGCTTAGTGACGTTTTTTCCTTATTTATGACGATTTGGAGCGTCATAGATTTAATGACGAACACTGTGGTCGTCACTATATTTGTGACGTTTTTTCACCCTTCGTCATAAAAGTTGCTTTAACACGGGCCTTCTGTGACGGTAATATTTTTGTCATAAATATGTCACAACCTTATAGTCTATGACAAAAATGTCATTGTTTGTGACGTAATCCAAATGTCATAGAAGGCAACATTTGTTGTAGTGATGGGACGCCGGTCCTGTTCCCTGCGGCCCGAGTCGGCTCAGGGTAGGGTGATGATGGCGCTTCCTGTCGACGTGGCGGACTTGTGCCCTAGGTCGGGCGACGTGGAGGCTCCTCCGAGGCCGAGGTCGAGTCTGTCCTGCATGGCCGAGGCCGAACCTGAGCACCCGGGTCGGGCGAGGCGGAGGTCGGGGTGGAGTCCGAGCCCTGGGTCGGGCGAAGCGGAGTTCATCGTCTTCCGAGGCCTTAGCCCGAGTCCGAGCCCTGGGTCGGGCGGAGCGGAGTTCATCGTCTTCCGAGGCCTTAGCCCGAGTCCGAGCCCTGGGTCGGACGGAGCGGAGTTCGCCGTCTTCCGGGGCCTTAGCCCGAGTCCGAGCCCTAGGTCGGGCGGAGCGGAGTTCGCCGTCTTCCGGGGCCTTAGCCCGAGTCCGAGCCCTGGGTCGGGCGGAGCGGAGTTCGTCGTCTTCCGGGGCCTTAGTCCGAGTCCGAGCCCTGGGTCGGGCGGAGCGGAGTTCGCCGTCTTCCGGGGCCTTAGCCCGAGTCCGAGCCCTGGGTCGGGCGGTGCTTCCTCTGGCGCTTTTGGCCAAGCCTGGCTGCCCGTCAGTCTTACCTTTTGCGTTAAAGGCCCCAGTGATTTGGTCGGGCGGTGCGGTGATTTAGTCAGGGTTACTTCTTATCGAAGGCATGGCCTCGGGCGAGCCGGAGATGCGTCTGCCGTGAAAGAGGAGGCCTCGGGCGAGACGGAACCATCTCAGGGTCGGCTGCCCTCGCCCGAGGCTAGGCTCGGGCGTGGCGTGATCGAGTCGCTCGTATGGACTGACCCCTGACTTAATCAAACCCATCAGGCCTCTGCAGCTTTATGCTGATGGGGGTTACCAGCTGAGAATTAGGCGTCTTGAGGGTACCCCTAATTATGGTCCCCGACACTACCTGAAAAGGACTTACCTTGGTGGTGGAGTGTTCCGCCCGATTATATGCAAACTCCACATGCGGCAAACACTCTTCCCACATTTTTAAGTTTTTCTTCAATATTGCTCGCAACATTGCAGACAATGTTCTATTTACAACTTCTGTTTGTCCATCAGTTTGGAGATGACAAGTAGTAGAAAACAGCAATTTTGTCCCCAATTTGTTCCATAGAGTACACCAAAAATGACTCAAGAATTTTACATCACGATCTGAAACAATAGTAAAAGGCATACCATGCAAACGAACAATCTCTTTGAAAAAGAGGTTAGCAATATGAATGGCATCATCAGTTTTGTGACAAGGTATAAAATGTGTCATCTTAGAAAAATGATCAACGACAACAAAAACACTATCGCTCCCCCTCTTCGTTCTAGGCAATTCCAAAACAAAATCCATAGAAATATCCGCCCACGGAACTGAAGGAATAGGAAGAGGCATATACAAACCATGTGGGTTCAATCGGGACTTAGCTTTTTGACACGTCGTGCACCTTGCTACGCAGCGCTCAACATCACGCCGCATTCGAGGCCAAAAGAAGTGTGTGGACAGCACAGCCTCCATCTTCTTGGCACCGAAGTGACCCATCAAACCACCACCATGCGCTTCCTACAACAACAAAAGACGAACCGAACCAACTAGAATGCATAGGTGGTTAGCTCTAAACAAGTATCCATCATTTAGCACAAATTTATTCCATGTATGGCCCTCTTTACAATTTAATGCAACCTCTTTAAAATCATCATCAAAAGCATATTGTCCCTTAATTGTTTCAAGTCCAAAAATACGACAATTAAGTTTAGACAACATAGCATAGCGTCTAGACAAAGCATCGGCAATCACATTATCATTCCCCTTTTTATATTTAATGATGTAAGGAAAAGTTTCAAGAAATTCTACCCACTTAACATGTCTACGGTTCAGATTTGTTTGACTACGAAGATGCTTAAGTGACTCATGATCAGAATGAATAACAAATTCCTTAGACCACAAATAATGTTTCCATGTTTGCAAAGATCATATGAGAGCATATAATTCTTTATCATAAGTAGAATAATTAAAAACAGGACCATTCAATTTTTCACTAAAATATGCAACGGGTTTACCTCCTTGCATCAAAACAGCACCAATGCCAACTCCACTTGCATCACATTCGAGTTCAAAAGTCTTACCAAAGTCAGGAAGTTGGAGTAGTGGCGCGTGAGTAAGCTTCTCTTTTAAAAGAGCAAAAGAATCCTCTTGTGACTGCCCCCAAGTAAATGAAACACCGTTCTCGGTCAGCTCATGTAATGGGGCAGCGATGGTGCTGAAATCCTTCACGAAACGACGATAAAATCATGCAAGTCGAAGAAAACTCCGTACTTGTGACACCGTCGATGGCGTTGGCCAACTCTGAATAGCATGCACCTTAGTCTCATCAACCTCAATACCCTATGTAGTGACAACATAGCCAAGAAATGATACGCGTTCGGTGCAAAAGGTGCACTTGTCAAGGTTAGCAAATAAGCGCGTGGCGCGCAAAGCATCAAAAACACACGTAGATGGTCAAGATGTTCAGATAAACAAGTGTTGTAGATCAAGATATCATCAAAATAAACCACCACAAATTTCCAATAAATGGGCGCAAAACCTCGTTCATCAAACGCATAAAAGTATTAGGGGCATTAGTTAATCCAAAAGGCATCACTAACCACTCATACAAGCCAAACTTGGTTTTAAAAGCAGTTTTCCATTCATCGCCTAATTTCATTCTAATTTGGTGGTATCCACTGCGCAAATCAATCTTAGAAAATATTTTAGAACCACTTAACTTATCAAACATATCATCTAATCGAGGAATAAGATGATGGTACCAGATAGTGATGTTATTAATGGCTCTACAATCTACACACATGCGCCAACTACCATCTTTCTTTGGAACCAAAATGACAGGAACAGAACAAGGACTAAGGCTCTCATGTACATACCCGTGGTCCAAAAGGTCTTGGACTTGGCGCTAAATCTCCTTAGTCTCCTCAGTATTTGCTCGATATGCAGCACGGTTAGGCAAGCTCGCTCCAGCAATCAAATCAATCTGGTGCTCAATCGCACGAATGGGAGGAAGTCCTGGAGGTAACTCAGAGGGAAAAACATCTCGGAACTGCTGCAAAAGGTTAGTCACAGATGCAGGCAAAGTGCTAGCAATATCATCAATAGAAAAGAAAGCATCTTTGCAAACCAAGGCATAGCAACAAGCATTTAGTAGCAAGCATGACAGGAGCTTTCAATTTAATTTGTTGCTGAATTTCTGTCTCATTAGTTGGTTCCTTATGGGTATTTGCAGCTCTATATTTATCAGCTTGTACAATTTCAGCAAGAGTCAAAGGTAGCAAAGTAATGTTTTTATCTTTATGCCTAAAAGTGTATGTATTACTCCTACCATGGTGATGTGCATCAGTATCATATTCCCAAGGTCTACCCAACAAAATAGAACAAGCTTTCATAGATACTACATCGCAATCCGCATAATTAGAATACATACCAATGGAGAAATGCACTCGTACCATGTGTGTTACCTTAACCTTGCCTGAATCATTGATCTACTGAATGTGGTATGGATGTGGCCGTGGACGTGTGGTCAAGCCAAGCTTCTTGACCAAATCTGAACTCACCAAATTATTGCAGCTTCCACCATCAATAATAACACGTGCACGCTGATTCTTGATGTCGAAGAAAGTCCGGAATAAATTATGGCGTTGCTGCTTCTCTTATGATTCAGGCTGAGCACTAAGAACACGCTGCACCATGATGCTTCGAAGGTTCACCGAAGCATCAGCACCAAGCATAGCATTATCATTAGCAGCAACATCACTGGAGTCATCATCGTCATCCTCACCGTCGGAAGCACTAATGTAGCCATCATCCGTAGCAATGCATGTTCGCTGACTCGGGCAATACTTCTTCACGTGACCAATCCCATGACAGCGGTGGCAAACAATACCCGAAGAACGACCACTGGAAGGTGCTGCAGGTACTGGTGAACTCTGTTTCTTGGCGGATACCTGCAAAGGAAGTTTACCAACATGTGCAGAAGGTGTCGAGGGAGGTCGCGTGGACGCTTTAGTGGTCGAAGGTGTATGACTCGAAGTAGGTGTGTGCATCCGTGATATAGAGGAGGCGCCAAAAGTAGTCCTAGGTCGATGTTGGCGTCCCTGCAATTCCTTCTTTGCAAGCATAGCAAACTGGAACAACTTATTGAGAGTGTTAAATTCTTTGTAATCCACAATGTCCTGAATGTCACGACACAAAACTGAATAAAAACGGCAAAGAGCGTCCTCATGTCCCTCTAGTATCCCACAACGCTGCAATCTCTTCTGAAGCTCAGCATAATAATCTTGAACAGATTTATCCCCTTGCTCTAAACGCATCAATTTCTTACACAATTCTCTATGATAAGATAGGGGAACAAATTTATCGCGCATAGCTACCTTAAGATCTTCCCAAGTCGTAGGTGCTCTAGCATCCCCAACTAGACCAGTCCATCAGACAATAGCAAAATCTTTAAATTTACTGGTGGCTTGTCTAACTTGATGTCGTTTAGGTACAAGGTGAGCAGCAAATTTCTGTTCTATCGTCAACTCCCAATCAAGATATCCCTCAGCATCATAATGACCTGAAAAAGATGGTATAGAAAATTTAATCTTAGCATAAGTGTCGTCAGGAGCACGATTGTTATTACCTTGTTGGCGGGTGTTGGTGTGGCATACCTTCTGTGTTTTGATGAAGACGGTGACGTAGGCGCAAATCTCTGGTGGCCGCTTCATCATAATTACCTTCTTCATCAAACACGGCATCATCGGGAAGACGTGGACGAGGAGGTGGTGGTGGCGGTGGTGCTTATTGTTGCGTCTCCAACACAGCAAGTCTGTCGACAATCTGGGACAATCGTCGATCCAGCCTCTCGTAAGTCCTGCCAAGGTCCATGTTAATGAAGGCATCATGCACTGACTTATGGACCGTCTCCTCCATTTGCTTCTTCAGGAGCTTGTTGTTTGCCTCAAGATCTTGACGGCTAACACATTCATCGAAGTCTGTAGGGATCCTTGCTTCCTCGTCGTCGCCTGCCATCGAAACACAAAAACAGTAAACAAACCGTGACGGTTATCCCTAATAATTTCACTACACGCTCCTCTCAAGTGGAACACAGGAACACGCTAAAATGTATCTTACCAAGCTTTTACAAGTGTCTGACGAAATATAAGCAAAGGATGGTACAATCGGAGGCTGGTTCGTGATACTTACCAAGAGGTAGTGAAACCACGATTGCAAGGGTCAAATCTGTATTGATCAGAAGATATAGTATGTGGAGCTGTAGGACAGGCACAATATGTATGTGAATGTGGAACAAAATCGAGTGCAGATTAGCGAAGTTCAACAAGTGTCCAAAGCACAAGTCACAATTGCTGGCTAAGACGTGTCCTATCGAAGCACAACAAGATAAAAGTAACAAACTAGCAGAATGGCAGTTCTGTAAATAGCGCAGATTTTTTAGCACTAGTAGAAATCAAAGGCGCGTTTCCAAAGGAGTACCAACAAACGAGCTCGAAATATTTTGAATTTTTTATCACTGATCCAAAATCACAAAAGATGGAAGCACACAAAATTTCACTTGAAACAGAGTTGTATTGTGGCCTAGAGAAATTCACAAAGGATCTCTAAAATTCTTGAAAACACTTAAATAATTTTTTTAATTATCTTCCCGATTTTTTTGAATTTTTTGACCGAACCAAACAGGTCGTAGGCCAATTTGGGTCACCCCAGAATGGAGTCAGGAATCTACTGTAAAAATTTGAGCTCAAACGGAGCACCGAGCGAAAAGTTATGCTCGTTTTATGGAAGGTACATCAAGTTATGGTTTTCAAAGGCACAAATTGTAGGAACCGTAGCGGCAGCTATAAAGCACAGGGGCACAAACCTCCCTAGTATAAGCAATAGGTAAGCGTCAGATGATGAAACAAGGAGGGACTGCAAAGCAATGCGGCTTGCAACCTAATCTAGGGCTAGCGTGGCGAGAATTCACACAAGTCGGCTAGCGAGAGCAAATTGAGTAATGTGGTGTCTCGACTTGTAATCTGGGTAAGGTGGATGGGATAGCGGCGGACACAAATAACAGCGATGGAGCGGTTGAACTACGATGACGACACGACCTAAACCAGCAACAAGACTCGACACAGACACAAACTCAACAAAGCAATCTGAAATGAAATTGCAAGGCTAAATAAGGGTTCTAGGACAGCAGAATATATATTTTTTTGTATGGCAATTATCTAGAGTTATAGGATGAAAAAATCTAAACTAAACTAGGGTAAGCCTGACGGTAATACTTGAGTCTTTGAATACCACTTGATAGGAACGGGGGTGCCCGATCTTCCGTCAGGTGAAAAAAAACTATCGATTTGGTGGAGATGTCACACAGACGATCCGGTTTCCAATCAACACGACTAGAACCCCGCAATCGCAGCACCACTTCTCCTCTGGTTATCAACCGTGCACTACGCGATTGACCTTGCCACGAGGGCTAATTCCTGCCTGAGAATCGAAGACACAAGCAAGAACAAGAAAGAACACAATCTAGAATATTGTGGATGAATGATTAAGCTCACAAGTTGGAGTCTCACAAACCGATCTACAGCGGCTGTTCTCGACAGATCTAAACTTAAGCAAAACCCAACCCTAATGTGGCGGCGGCTGCTGAATAAATAGAGTATTAGGGCGTGCGTGACCCCTGGACTCGCCCCTAATGGGCTCCGACGCGATACACGGCCCAACAGACGGTGTCACAGCACCAAAACAAAATCTGAATGCTGACTTGTATCGACGATTCCCGTTGACTCCGGATAAATTTTAGGGTGGAACCAGTTGGGTTGGTTAGATAATCTTCTTATCTTTCCAACCATATCAAGTTCGTCGCAATCGGAGTCCGGATACATCTTGGGCGTCCATTTTAGTGCAAACTGGTCCTGGAACCCGAGATGGAGTCACAGTCGAGTCGGACTTGATCTCCTTCCTGTTGTGGGCGCCCTTGCTGCTCCTCCTCAACACGTAGGCCTTTCCCAAGTCCTTGCTGGTCCTCGCCAAGGTTCCTAATCATCAAAACATCCATGGCCCCAAGCGTAAGCTCTGAAACACAATTTACTAGGGTAGAACGTACCTGGAGAATTAGCTGTCGTGCACGCGGTCGTGTTATCGGTCCATTCATTGTATGTATAGAAGTGATGTCCTCATCACGTTCGGTACGTGTCCCCTTTTCGCTGGGTTCTTATTCTGATTATGCTGATTGCGATGTTATTTGTATGGAAGCATGCTCTTTATTATTGGGTCGACCTTGGCAATATGATACTGATAGTTTACATCATGGTCGTTCAAATCATTATTCTTTCATGTTTAAAGGCCAGAAAATAATTATACATCCAATGACCCCTGACCAAATTTTGAAAGATGATCTTAATAGGGCTGCTAAAACTGCACAACAAGTCAAATCGACATCAGCCGCACCTATTAAATCTGAAATCAAGTTGCACTCTCATGTTTTACTTGCTACACATGCTGATTTTGATGATCTTCATGAAGCTCATATACCCTGTTATGCACTTGTATGCTCGCGCATGCTTGTTCCGCTTGATGATGCACCGTCTTTGGATATACCCCCCTGCTGTTGTTAACCTTTTGCAGGAGTATGCTGATGTTTTTCCTACGGACTTACCACTGGGTCTTCCTCCGCTCCGTGGCATTGAGCATCAGATCGATCTCATCCCCGACGCTTCTCTTCCGAATCGCGTCCCGTACCATACAAATCCAGATGAGACGAAGGAGATCCAGCACCAGGTGCAGACGCTGCTTGATAAAGGTTACATTCGTGAGTCTCTTAGCCCTTGCTCGGTTCCTGTTTTACTCGTTCCAAAGAAAGATGGGTCATGGCGTATGTGCGTAGATTGTCGTGCTATTAATAACATCACAGTTCGTTATCGATATCCTATTCCACGCCTTGATGATATGTTAGATGAGTTTAGTGGTGTCGTTATTTTCTCTAAGGTTGATTTGCGTAGAGGTTGAAGCCATTCAGGACTGGTCTACACCAACGACTGTCACCTAAATTCGGAGTTTTCTTGGACTTGCAGGATTTTACCGCCGTTTTGTGCGTGATTTTAGCTCCATCGCTGCCCCTTTGCACGAACTCACAAAGAAAGGTGTGTCTTTTGCTTGGGACCCCCCCACAAGAAGAGGCGTTCAACACTTTGAAAGATAAGTTAACCCATACTCAACTCTTACAATTGCCCGACTTTCAGAAAGTGTTTGAACTTGAATGTGATGCTAGTGGTATTGGGTTAGGTGCTGTTTTGTTACAAGAAGGAAAACCGGTTGCTTATTTCAGTGAAAAATTAAGCGGTGCTAGCTTGAGATATTCTACTTATGATAAGAACTTTATGCTTTAGTTCGCACTTTGCAAACATGGCAGCACTACCTTTGGCCTCATGAGTTTATAATTCATTCTGATCATTAGGCTTTAAAACATATTCGTACCCATACAAATCTGAACCGTCGTCATGCTAGTTGGGTAGAATTCATCGAGTCCTTTCCTTACATCATTGAACACAAGAACGGGAAGGAAAACATCATTGCTAATGCGTTGTCCCGTAGATATACCATGCTTTCACAGTTAGAATTTAGAATCTTTGGCTTGCAAACTGTGAAAGATCAATATGTGGATGATGCTGATTTTAAAGATTTCTATATACATTGTAAGGATGGCAAACCCTAGGGAAAATTTCACATACAGGATGGATTTTTGTTCCGCGCTAACAAGCTATGTATTCCAGCAAGCTCGGTTCGTCTTTTGTTGCTGCAGGAAGCTCATGGAGGCGGTCTCATGGGGCACTTTGACATTTACAAGACACATGAGGTGCTGGCCGCACACTTCTTTTGGCCTCGGATGCGCCGTGATGTTGAGCGTCTTGTTGCACGTTGCACTACTTGCCAGAAAGCTAAGTCACGTTTGGGCAACCATGGTTTGTATATGCATTTGCCTGTCCCTTCTTCTCCTTGGCTTGATATTTCTATGGACTTTGTTTTGGGCTTGTCTAGAACTAAGAAGGGGAGGGATAGTATTTTTGTGGTTGTTGATAAATTCTCTAAAATGGCTCACTTTATACCTTGTCATGAAACTGATGATGCTAGCATTGTGGCTGAATTGTTCTTTAGAGAAATTATTCGTTTACATGGTATTCCATGAAAAATAGTCTCTGATCGCGATGCTAAGTTTCTAAGCCATTTTTGGACATCTCTTTGGAATAAATTGGGAACTAAATTGCTGTTTAGCACTACTTGTCACCCTCAGACTGATGGACAAACTGAGGTAGTAAATAGAACTTTATCTACCATGCTTAGGGCTGTTTTAGACAAGAATTTGAGACGTTGGGAGGATTGCTTGCCTCATGTTGAATTTGCTTACAATCATGCCACACATTCTTCTACAAAGATGTACCCTTTCCAGATTGTTTATGGTTACATCCCTAGGGCACCTATTGATTTGATTTCACTTAATGCTGCGACCACCCCACACGTAGATGCTGCTGCACATGTTGAACAAATGATTACCATACATGAACAAACGAAACAGAACATTGCTGCTACTAATACAAAAAATCAGGTTGTTGGTAGTAAAGGAAGAAAACTTGTTACTTTTGAGCCAGGTGATATGGTTTGGTTGCACTTGAGAAAGGATCGGTTTCCTACTTTGCGCCGTTCTAAATTAATGCCTCGTGCTGCTGGTCCTTTTAAGGTGCTAACAAAGATTAATGATAATGCTTATATCCTTGACCTGCCTGCGAAATTTGGTGTTTCCACTAGTTTTAATGTTGCAGATTTGAAACCATATATGGCCGAGGATGAGGAGTTGCCGTCGAGGACGACTTCACTTCAAGAAGGGGAGGATGATGAGGACATCACTATAAGTATGACTACACCAGCAGCACCTCCACATCAAGGGCCAATCACTCGGGCCCGTGCTAGAGATCTTAACTACGTCATGCTACTGAAGAATGAGGGCCCAGAAGAATAGACGACCAGCCCAACTGCGGCCCATAGTGGACGACCTAGGGTTGGCCGCCCCTAGGGGCTGCACCCCCTCTCTATTTATCCAGGAGCTGCGCCTCCTTTGTTCTTCGAGTTTTGTTTTACGTTAGCTTTAGCTACTCTCGAACACGTGCAAATCAGCGTTGTCTTCGTGTATTCAGAACTCCACCCTCGAGTAATAGATTAGATTCTCGCATCTTTTTCTTGTTCGTTCTTCGATTGCGCACAGGAAACGATCTTCGTGATCAGGCCGATCTCGCATCAGCAAGGTCGGTAACCACAGAGAGTTGGTTCAGCGATTGCATTGGCGCCTCGAGCTTGCTCATCGTAGTCGGATCGCAAGGGTCATCTTCCGCCAAATCGGAATTATCTCTACTCGCCGAAAGATCGGGCACCTCAGCTATATCAAAGTTCGTCCACAACTACGACACCATCGCTGCTCCTCTCACAACACTTTTGAAGGAGGGCTTCACCTAGAACGACAACCAACAGCAACTTTCAGTGCCCTCAAAGGGGCGATGACGTCAGCCCTAGTACTGGCACTGCCGGACTTCGCCAAGCCATTCGTTGTGCGACATGTCTACCTATGGCTTCAGTGCGGTGCAGGTCCAGAATGGCCATCCCGTCGCGTTCTTCAGCAGGTCGGTGGTGCTGCGTCATCGCTCGCTTGCCGCATGAGCTGCTCATCGGCCTCGTCCAGGCTGTACGGCATTGGCGACTGTACCTATGGAGGCGGCGCTTCACCGTCATGACGAACCACTATAGCCTGAAGTACCTGCTCGACCAACGACTTGCCACGATCCCTCAATACCATTGAGTCGATAAGCTGTTGGGCTTCGACTTCACCGTCGAATACAAGTCAGGGTCCACCAACACCATGGCTGACGCCCTCTCCCACCGTGACACGGAGGAGGTCGCCTTACTGGCCATTTCTACGCCTCGCTTCGAATTCATCGACCGCCTTCGTCACACGCAGGCCAATGATCCGGCACTGGTGGCCATCCATGACGAGGTCCGCGCGGGTACACGCATCGCGCCTTGGACAGTGGTCGACGACATGGTCGCCTACGGGGGGTGTCTCTACATCCCACCCACCTCACCGCTGCTGCAGGAGATCATGGAGGCCATCCATGTGGATGGGCACGAGGGCGTCCATCGCACGCTTCACCGCCTCCACCGCGACTTTCATTTTCCCAACATGTGCCGTTTGGTGCAAGAATTCATGCGGTCATGTCCCACTTATCAGCGGTACAAGTCGGAGCATCTACACCCAGCGGGGCTGCTGATGTCGCTACCCGTGTCGTCGGTGGTCTGGGCCAACATCGGTCTCAACTTCGTGGAAGCGCTACCCAGGATGAACGGGAAGACGGTCATTCTCTCCGTCGTCGACCAGTTCAGCAAGTACTGCCACTTCGTTCCCCTCGCGCATCCATAAACGGCTGAGTCGGTGGCGTGGGCCTTCTTCGCTGACATTGTTCGCCTCCATGGCCGTTCCACAGTGCATCGTCTCCGACCACGACCTGGTGTTCACTTCGACGTGCTGGCGCGAGCTCATGCGGCTTATGGGCACTAGGTTGCACATGACGTCAGCTTTCCATCCACAGTCAGACAGTCAGACAGAGGCTGCCAACCGGGTCATCGTGATGTACCTGTGCTGCTTCACTGGAGATCGTCCCCGCCAGTGGTTGCGCTGGTTGTCGTGGATCGAGTACACCTACAACACCGCGTACCAGACCTCACTCCGGGACACGTCGTTCCGGGTGGTATATGGTCGTGACCCTCCTTCCATCCGCTCTTATGAGCCAGAAGAGACGCGGGTGGCCGTCGTCGCCCAGGACATGGAGGCTCGTGAGGCCTTCTTGGCTGATATACGCTACCGCCTAGAGCAGGCACATGCGTCCCAGAAGCTCCACTACGACCGGCGGCATCATCAGGTCTCTTATCAGGTGGGCGATTGGGCACTTCTTCGACTCTGACAGCGCGTCGCGTCCTCCCTACCTATGAGGACCACGGGGAAGCTGAAGCCCCGATTTATGGGACCCTACCGCGTCATTGAGATCATCAATGATGACGCTGTTTGCCTAGAACTACCCTTGGGGGCCCGACTCCATGATGTGTTCCATGTTGGCGTGCTCAAGAAGTTCAACGACGCACCTCTTGCCTCGCCTCCAGCCCTGCCGGCCCTCCACAATGGAGCGGTTATTCCAGAGCCGCTACGTGTTGAGCAAGCTCGGTTGGCACGTGGGGTTCGTCAGGTACTTGTCCACTGGCGCGGCGAGCCGGCGGAGTCTGCTTCCTAGGAGGACCTCGACGAGTTCCGCATCAAGTACCCCGACATTTAGCTCGAGGATGAGCTAGGTCTCGAGGGGGGAGAGATGTCATGCGGGGGCGCACATACAGGTGCTGTCGTGACGTGCGCCGCGCCACAGAATGCGCTGCGCGCGCAGGAGGAGGCCACCGCGAGTGGATAAGTTTGGAAAGAGAGATTAGTTTCTATTCTTAGTCCTTAAGTCTAGGAGAGATTGGTTGGAAAGAGAGATTATTTTCTATCCTTATTCCTTAAGTCTTGGAGAGATTGGTTAAGGCACTTGGCCATATATTCCTCCTGTAACCAGAGATTGAGAAGTTAAGCAAGATCATTATCCTAATCTGCCACCACTCTCTTCTCCAACAAGCCGACGGCAGAAGGGCAAAACCTCGTCGGCGACGACGGACCATGGCTACGAACTACGTAGTCAAGGGCCGGCTACCCTAGGTCCCGACGTCCTTGACATGGTAGGAGTTGCAACCATGTTGTGGGCAATATGGACAAGTCAAAATGGTGTTATTTTTAACAATGCAATTGTTATGTCACCAATGCACGTGATTTACAAGAGCACTTATTGGATTTAGTACTAGAGCCTACTGCAGAAGAAGAACCAATTGTTGCTAAAGGATGCTTCACTGCAGCTAGAGATAATTACGATGGACATCTTCGCTCGCAATGAATGGCGATTTAGCAATAGATTAGAAGTTTAGTCAATTGTTGTTTTTCTATTGTTGAACTCTTGTGTGTTTTCTATCCTTTATCATGTTTAAATGAAGGATAGTTAAGGTTTTTCATACCATCAGGCCAAATATAAACTTTGAAGAGGCCAGGACTATGTTTCATTTCTGATGAAATAAATTTCCTTTATCGAAAAAAGAAAACTACTAAAACACGGGGCAATTGAATCAGCTAATTAACAGAAAATAGTTTCAGTTATTCGTAAAATATAAAAAAATCCTGAACATTTGCTTTTCTAATTTGGCACAATCTTATTTCATCAACTAAGATCACATCATATGTTGGTCAAGAAACAAAAGCAGAATGCTTGAAGAAAGTCAAAGGGGTTAATTAAAGACTGAAAAATCACAGAAATAAAAAATTCTTCCAACAATCTATATGCAACTAAAAATTTTGACAGTACGACAGTTATTGTTCAAATTGAGCAAGTTGATGGCAATTGCGTAGGTTATTATGAATAGCATTGAAGATAATTATAACCTAGTGGTCTTTGTTGTTTGGACTCTTTTTCTATTTTTCTTATTAAAAAATAATGGTATAAAGTTCTTTTAAAGCGGTTAAAGGCTTTAGCCTAGTGGTTAAAGTCTTCCGAGTAGCACCTCTAAGTCCCGGGTATGGTTTTTAAAGCAGTATGGCAAGACAGGGCATTGTACCACCGCCTGGATGCCTAGGCAACGCCTAGGCGAGGTAGGCGGGCAAGGCACCTAGGCGTTGGACCACCACCTGGTCGCCTAGGCGACGCCTTAAGAACAGTGGTCCCGGGTTCGATTCCCCTCGAAGGCGAATCTTCCGGGTTGGTTAAAAAATCCCCTCGTTGTGCCTCATCCGCTCTCAGTTGATGATGTCTTGTGCGCCACCCTTCGGTTGGGCCGTTGCAGAGTGGACACTTGACGATGGCCCGTTAGTGATGGGAGCCAGGGTTCGGGGATTTTCTCAGTCGAGACCATTGTTTCGGTCTCTTCTTAATATAATACTGAGAGGGTGGTCATTTCCTCCCAGACTGAGTTTTTTATTATTTCCAGGCACTTTAACGAGACCCCTTCTTACTGCAAATTTTTAATAATATGATTGTGATCTGCCATTACGTGCAACTATCTCCACTATAGAAAAAAAAGAACAGATCCAGTCTAGCGGTTCTCACATGAGTGGGGTCCAGAGAGAATAACCGAGATAAGCCTTACCCCTGCAGTTTACAAAGAAGCTGCCCTGAACCCAGGACCTTTAACTCAGCAGGAAGGCTTCTCAGCACTCCAGTAACAAAAGAAGAAAAATAATATATTTTTGTTTGTAGTTTTCCATGTGATTCTAGAGGCATGCAGAAAAGAATAATTGAAGATAGTAAGTTGGATAAAAGAACATAGTAAGATTTTGAGGAGCATATGCAACGACAAGAGTCCTTTTTATGGTCATAATTTAGGTGTTACCAGCTAATCAAGAGAGTGGGAAAAAAGGGTACCTTGGAGGCAAAGGTTCCTTGTGGCCACTGAAGCAATCCAGCTAGCATTTGTCCTGTTTGGTTGCAATCATCATCAATCGCCTGTTACTAAAAAGAGAAGGACTCAGAAACATTGATTATCAGCAGATATACTCCCAAGTTAGTTAAACTTGGTGATCTTGACTACAGGAGGATTATATATTTTCTTAATTTGTTTGTGATTGTGACAAAAAAAGACAACTAAGACTTTGAAAACATTTCCTCCAAGTAGTAATTTCAAGAGACAGAAAACATGCTACGAAACAACTAATCTTCCATCAAGTCAAACCATGAAATCAAGAGGAAAGGCATAACTTTGGATGTCCATATGCTTCAGGCAACCCTCAAACAGTTCCACATACAAACTCAAAGCAAAAAGTAAAAATGATTATCAGGAAAGGACTGATTGGTATGACAGACATCACACGATGAAGTGACTATTTACCTATCTTGTGCCACAACAAATGCAGTGGCTGTTTTCTGTCCTGAGCAGGAACAATTTTTGACATGTAGGCTCTACTAGCCGTCGCAGAAAGATAAAAGCACATTTATCTATTTGAATCGCTGAAGTTCTGAAATTTACTTTAGCTACTACTATGGACTAAGAAGCATGCACAAGCACAACACCAGGAGCTAATAGGAAGAAAGCTTATAAACCAAAGTGCATAAAGACACTTTTCTACTTCACACCTATGGATGGTACATATTCTATTTGCTTAAGTTCCTACAGTGAAAACAAAGGGCTGCTATGCATAAGTACATTGCAGGGGTCTGCGGGGGACGGGGGAGGCATCCTCTCATCTCTCAAGAGAATTGAGCAAAAAATGCAAGAGGTTTGAATATATTCAGCTTGTACCAGTCACACGTTAGCTGCAAAAGATTTACATTGTTGTTGAAAATTGAGGAAGAGGGCAAAAGGTAGAGGTGGGAATGGCATCCTCTCATCTCTCAAAAAAATACAAATCTTGCTTGAGAAAAAATGCATAATGAATGAAACAAAATCAGAACAGAGGTTTGAATACATTATGCGTGTACCAATCACACCTTGGCTGCAAAAGATTGACAAGGTGAAAATTGAGGACAAGAGAAGAAACCAAAAGAAAGCAATTACATTGTTGGTCAAAATTGAGGAAGAGGGCAGAAACTTAAGTAAAGCAACTATGGATGCTAAAGTTAAAAGTGCTACAATAACCCACAAGCTTCCACATATCCTTGATTTGAGTAACCAAACTAATTCCAATTGCAATTCAGAACATACTAAGATTCGTCTCACGGTCTCGCCCCAACAAATGCCATCTTAAGGTCACCATGTAGCACGAAAAACCAATCTAAGCTCGCAAAAGATCAAACACCCTATCTCCAACAAATCCCACAAACAGGTTTATTCAGATAAGTGCATTTGGTCTAACTGGAGAATGATCTCAACAAACTGTATACTAGTGTGTCAAAGCAACAATCGCCTCCCCTCCCACACCAATCTACAGTTGTTCAACGTACAAATCAGACACCTGATTCTTGAGTCGTGAAATGAAATTAGCACTGCCCTGCTAGTGACGATAGCGCGAGAGCGCACCTGCTTGCCGAGGATGACGAGGCCAGGCTTCTCCTGAAGCGCGACGGCGAGGAGGATCTTGGCGACGGTGAGCGGGAGGAGGGGCCGCGCGGGGTCGGGATCGTGGAGCACGTGGACGGCGCGGTCCGCACCCATGGCGAGCGCGGTGCGGAGCGTTTCAGCGGACTGGGCGGGGCCCACGGTGGCCGCGACGACCTCAGCGGCAGCGCCGGCCTCGCGGAGCCGGAGCGCCTCCTCGACGGCGATTTCGCAGAAGGGGTTCATCGACATCTTGACGTTGGCCGTCTCCACGCCCGTCCGGTCCGGCCTCACGCGCACCTTGACGGCGTAGTCCACCACCCGCTTCACCGCGACTAGGATCTTCATGGCGGCAGCGGCGGCGGCGGCGGCGGCGGCGGCGACTCTCTATCTCTCTCCTCACTGGAGCAGGGGATGGGCACTGATGAGCTTCTCTGCGTGCGTGCTCTGCTGCGGCGGAGTTGCGAGTTGGAGGCTCTCACTCTTTGTGACTCAGCAGTCGTCAGCAGGGATTAATTTACCTCTCGGTATTCGGCGGTTTCCGCTGAAATATGCCGTTCTCGACGTTAGACGGATTCGAATCCCGTTTCGAATTTTTCGGATATGAATTCTAAAATTTCAAAAAATAAAAATTTCTGAAAATTATATAGATGGTCCCTAGACTCCAAAAATATATTTAAAGTCAAAATATTCATCTTTTAGAACTAGTTTGGGAAATACATTTTCTCAAGGGATTCTATTTTCCAAGACAAAATAAACTGGAAAATAAAAATCCCGTGAGAAAAGTGGGTTTCCAAACTAGCTCTTAAGACCAACTCCATCAACACTTCGCATGCGGCTCCGTATCCCTATTTTGCGCAGCGAAGCACACTATTCATCAGTCCAGCAGTCTCCGCATCCCTCTCCGTAAAACGCACGGGCTGTACCCGCACTCCCCTTTTCCACGCTTTCTCTCTCCTCTCCGCAGCTCTCTGCACGCGCGCGCGGCTGCTCGCGGGCCCCAGGTGTCATAGACTGCATGCGGAGTGTAAATACGGAGTCTGCTGGAAACGGAGACGGATACGGAGAGGAGAGAGAACCTGTTGGCCGCGCGTTTTAGGGATACGGAGAGGGAGTCTGCTGGAGTTGGTCTAACGAATAGATATTTCCCGTCATTCTCTTCACATTCAGTCACTTTCCGTGCTCCTCTTCTCTACTTAGCTCGCTTGCAGGCGGGCGTCCGCAACGCTATTTGTTGCCGCCAGAGCATTGAGATCCGGTAGATACAGGTCTCGACGCGAAACGAGCGAGATCCGCGGATCCAGCTAGACGCAACATGCTATCGAGACGATAGCTGGAACCGAGGCTGTTGTAGCGAAATCCAATCAAAATTCGTCGGTTACCGCCCGCTTGTGCATTATCAAAGGGAAGAAAAAAATTAGGGCAAAAATAGATACGAAACAATCAGTAAAATCCGTGTGATAAAATATTATCGTAACACTAATATTATATTACTGATACAAATATGTAATATATAGAAAATTATATGAACCAAAGACTTCTTCGGACCATAAATGAGGATGTTAATAAGCTAGCTCCACTGTATGTTCATGCATTTGACCATGTAAAACATGAACCAGAAAAATGAAAGCAACGAATTTAATTTAACTAATTACGTGATTCAGTTTTTGCAGCTAACAAGGATACGATGATAGCAAAATGCACAGATATATATGTGTGATGTCACACCTGGTTTTAGAATGCAATCTAATACGAACCATGTACGTGTCAGGATCAGAAACTCACGTACGCAGTGATTATATAGTTGGACATCATCACACATTGCTCAAAATAAATAGTGAAAATAATACTTTATTACATCAAGATGTTTAAAACATCCAGAGTCAATAACAAAACATTGTCATTAACGTGATCAAAGTGCGGAATACGAAACGTAGCATATAAGGGCTTCACATGCAGCTGATTGGGTGTTTGTCACTAACACAATTAGAACTCATCATAGTCCTGAAACTTCTCAAAGTCTTCCATGTTGTCTACATCTCCTCCTGAGCACTGATTGCAATGGGATAACATGGGGTGGAGTGGTTTTTAAAGCAAGGGTGAGTACACATCAACGTACTCAGCAAATGTCCCATTTGGCTAAAGTGGACTAGATGTATGTGGAGTTAAGGTTAAAGCAGTTGCTTTTAGTTGATCAAGTATTTAATTTATTACTATTAGTAAGCCAAGTTTTAGTAATAAACTCACTTATTACCTGTTGGGGGCCTTCATCTTCCGAAGGTCCTCAAAAACACGACTTACATGTTTCCCAGTATAGTATACTGTCACAGGAAGCTTCGGGTTTAAGACGAAGGCGTGCATGGTATAAAAAGCGTAATCTGAAAGAAGGTTAGACCAACTCTAAAGTTGTGGCTAGAGAAGCTTCGGCTCAGCACAAGGATGATGATTGAGGATGAAACCGACTTAAAAGGAAAAGACTGCTCAGTCCTCGACAGATTACCTTTTGAATAATAGTAAATGTCAGGGACATGAATGTAATTTTACCCAGGCTGTGACCTGTGCCTATAAATAGATGAACAGTAACATCGTACTGTTTACTGTTCATGCTGACCTGTAATCATTCTCGCGTCACATCAGGATTTTTGCCTTCTGTCAAGATGAAGGTACCGATGTAATTTAAACATCATTAATATTTGTTCATGGATATATGATGATAGTATGAATAATTTAATGATCTGAAATGATTATTCATGCTTTCTCTACGTTTCATATGTTCCTGTTTGTATCTTTGTATATTAAAATGATGAAGGTATGTCCTTCATGACCTTCGTCCAAAGATCATTATATCCTAAGGGAGATAATGTTACAAAGGACGAAGGTATCTAACCATTAACATTTGTGTTGCCTTGTTCTTGATTCATAGCTTCTGAGAACAAGTGACCAACATTGGCGCCCACCTCTTGTGAACTCACTTGACCACCTTCGGCAAGCTTTGACCTTCGTCATGCCGCCGAAGAAGTCATCAGGGCGAAGGGCTGCATTGCAGCCACTGGACATTAATCAAGAAACATTATGCGAAGCTAGGAGCCAGAAAAGGAAGGCTACCAGTCCGACGCCTCAAGAGGAGTTGGACCAAGAAATCAGGGACCTCAAAGCCATTCATCAACAGGTCCAGAAGAAGAAAGAAAAGATGATTCGCCTCGCCGATCTTCAGAGGAAGATTGATGAGGCCGCGGAGGAAATGTGTCATCTCACCCAAGATGACCAAGACCGAAGGCCTCAACACAGAGAGCTTCGTTAAGTCAATTTAGACAACGATGATGAATGGTATGATGATATCCATCATGGTAATTTTGCTTTTGATGATGCTTCTTCTCTAGCAGTAGAGTTACAGGCTACCCCATGGCCCCCATCATACAAGCCACCTCAGCTTTCTATGTATGATGGGCACTCAGACCCGAAGCAGTTCCTAATGAGCTACGAGGCAACCATATCTTCATATGGGGGCAATACTGCAGTCATGGCGAAATCCTTCGTCATGGCAGTCAAAAGTATAGCTCAAACTTGGTATTCGTCTCTCAGGCCAAGGACAATCACAACATGGCAGAAGCTCAATGACATGCTAATCACTAGCTTCCAAGGATTTCAAACGAAGCCAGTCACTGCCCAGGCTTTATTTCAGTGCACGCAAGACCATGAGGAGTATCTTCAGGCGTATGTCCGAAGGTTCCTGCGTTTAAGAGCACAAGCGCCTACAGTGCCCAATGAAATTATCATTGAGGCCATGATCAAGGGGCTTCGGCCAGGACCTACGGCTCAGTATTTTGCCAGAAAACCCCCACAAACCCTGGAGAAGCTTCTTCCGAAGATGGATGAGTACATCCGGGCTGATAATGATTTCCACCAAAGAAAGGAAGAAGCATACAGGTTTTCTGAGATGACCAAGGGCTTCGGAGGAAGAATTCACCCCAAGCACGTCAGATCAATCTATAATTCTAACCTAAGTGATGACAAAGGAAGCCAGCCTCAAAGGCCACAACACAGCTCCCAATCTTCAGGACAACAAAAAAGCTCTTTCAGGCCACCAGTCCTAAGGGGCAGAGGCGGCAAGGGCTTCAGAGGGAGATACGGAGATCAGCCCAGAAGGCTATATTGTTTATTCTGTGGTGAAGACAAGGGCCATACCACAAGAACATGCCAAGTCACAATTCAGAAGCAAAAGGAGATTGCCGAAGCTGAGGCGAGGCAGAATCAGCTGAAGTAGGTCCTACATACTGCTTCACGCTACTCTCCTTATGTCCCAGAGTACGTAGGTAATCAACAGCCTACAGCCTCAGTCGCTTCGGTAAGTCACTCTCAAGCTTCCTGGGCTCAGCTCCCACTACCACCTACTCTGACCCGAAGCCAACAGCCAGAAGGGCACCAGCACGCACAACAGCAGCGCGATTTTCGGGAAGAGTCCGAAGCTCACACAGTCAACAGCACTGTGCCTGAATCCAAGCACATCTACTAAATAATATCCTACCCTTGATGTATCTTTATCCTTTCTGACATCTTACTTTTCTTGTATAAAAAACAAGTCATGAAGGATTTAATTTTGGTTTCATGTAATAATTGTGCCCGTATCATTAAGTAAAATGCTTCTTCCTAACAGGCTTCCGAAGCTACAAAAGTCGTTCTTACACGAGCGGAGTAAGTTCCGAAGCTACCAAAGTCGTTCCTACGGGAGCGCAGAGTAAGTTCCAAAGCTACAAAAGTCGTTCCTACGGGAGCGCAGAGTAAGTTCTGAAACTACAAAAGTCGTTCCTACGGGAGCGCAGAGTAAGTTCCGAAGCTCAAAAGTCGTTCCTAAGGGAATGCAGAACCAAAAATTCCACCAAAATATAAGGTGAAGAAGCTCCAAAGTCGTTCCTAAGGGGATGCAGAGCTTAGATACCACCAAAATATAAGGTGAAGAAGCTCCAAACTCGTTCCTAAGGGGATGCAGAGCTTAAAGACTCCAAAGACGTCCTCAAGGGGATGCAGAGTCTTGGGTGTTCCAGTGTGGGTATGTGTGTGTGTTCGGCATAACCATCATATCGCATCATATCATCGCATCATTCCGTATACATTACATCATACATCATATCGCATCAAAAGCAAAGATCGGGTATGAAGCAAGTCTTCGGCAATAACTTGAATGAAAATGTGCTGAGGCACGAAGGCAACCTTCGGAAAATACAATTTTATCAGATTTGCCATAGAAGGGGCTTCTTTCTTTACGAAGCATGAAAAGAAGGGAAGGTGTTTTTTCGCCGAAGGCTCAAAAACGGTATGTGTGTAAATTTCATGCATCGCAAAGAAATATATTACAACAATTTACATGTCTGATTAATTGTTTCATACACCAAATGTTACATCGTATCATTATGATAAAAGCCTAATCTTCCTTAAGGATCTTCTTGGCGGCTTCATTCAGTAGCCTGTCGACGACTTCGTCGACGATGGAGTTAGCAACGCTCATTACATCCAACGCTTCTTTCATGACGGGATCGGCCAGGTTGTATGGCTCGGGTAGCGGTGAGAGTTTAGCTATAATAGACAAACTGTTAGTTCGAAGCCAGAAAATAAACACCGAAGCTAAAAATTAAAATCAATACCTATACGCCTTGCGCGCTCGGCAGCTTCTTCGGCTCGCTTAGCTTCTTCTCAGGCATCATGGGTTTCTTTTTCATTTTTCTTTATGATTTCGTTGGCCAATTCTCGGCCACCGTTCACCCAAACATCGGAGTAAAACTTTCCGCCCACTAAAGTAGCTTTGGCCAAAGGGTCTTTCGTGTCGTCTGTAGAGAAGGTGGCTTTAGTCTAGGCCGCAGCTCTAACATGGTCGCAACCAGCCTTCTCCAGAATTGTCGTAATCCCTCGAGCGCCAATGAAAGCATAAATGTCCGCGCGATCGCTGAGGATCTCTTCAAAAGCTTTGGCTTCCCCGCTTATCCAATCAATAACACCATCGAGGTCACCTCGAATAAAATTCTCTTCGGAAGAATAAGCACCTACTCTGGCAAAGTTGTTTTTCAATTTTCTCATGCAATCCAAGTATTTCTCGAAGCACCTTTCCTTAGATTCACGAAGCTCCTCAACATTTTTCTCCAGCCTAGACTTCGACCATTCACATATTTCTTGACTAGCTTTTGCAAGTGCAAAATTTTCATTAGCTTCGGCAAGTTTTTTCTGAAGGTCTTCAATTTCGGCTTTATAAGCTTTGGATTGAGTGTTAAATTTTGCTTCGTTTTTCACTTTATCCACCAATGAAAGTAGGATTTTATCTTTTTCCACGGCTTCATTTCTCAGCTTAATAACTTCTGACCGAAGGTTGCCGAGGGCTATCACACAACTTTCATCTTCAACATTCTTTTGTGCCCTCAAAGTGTTGCTAAGAATTAAGCCCTGCAAGAAGATAGAGTTAGCACGAGAATACAAGACAAGATAATTTATTTCTAAGTTCATCACTTTCGTACCTTCAGACTGTTGTATGCAAGGCTGTCTGCAAGGTCATCTTTTGACATGGCGGAGAGGCCAGCTTCGAGCTTCGGAAATCCCATATTTTTGGCCATCTCCCGGCAGACGGATATTTCTTTGCTGTCTGGGAGACAGTATAGGAAATCATCTTCATCCATGCCGCTGAACACTAAGGCCCCCTTCGGGTATTTCAGTTCCCGGGCATAGTGTTTGGCTTCTGTAATTTCTTCTTCAGATAGTCTTTTTCCCGAAGCATGTCGAATAGTAAAGTCAAGACCTTCGGATGGTGCTTCGGGAGCAGGAGATTTAGCTTTTTCAGCCACATCCTTCTCCAGAGCCATGCTAATATCTGAAAATTCTTGTTCAGCTCTCTGCTCAGTTGCGCAGGCTCTGCCTCCGCAGGTACTGAGGGCCCAGCTTCGGTTTCAGCACGAGCCGTAACAGTTTCGGCAACCTTCTTCACATGGGTAGGAGTCAATGCCCTTGTCGTCTCCATGACAGCGTCTAACACGCTAGCCATTCTCCTCCTCTTGGGAGTTGTTGTGGGAGCCTTTGCAACCTTCGGCAATTCCGCCTATGCCTGTGGTCTCAAGTTTTCTGGCAGCACTATTGCTTCTTCTAGCTCTGGTTTTTTGGCCGCCTCTTCTTTGGCTTCGGCACCATTTTTTGGCGTTTCGACTGGCTCAGCTGTAGGCACCTTCGACAATTCAATTTGTTCTACCTCAGTAGTGGAAGATGTTCCTTCGCCAAATTTTGGCACTGTGGTCGTTTCAATATATCTTGGCTGGTGGGTCAAAACCTTGATCTTCTTGCCCTTTGGCACAATAGAAATGGCCGAAGCGGCAGGTTTCCTTTTCTTTCCCTACTTTCGCGAGGGATAGCAATAATCAGGGTATACAAAACCAATGACGTCAAAAACTCTATTCAACCTTTTCTTGCCTCGGCCTTCGAAAGCCAAGGTCATTGCATCATCTTTGGCCCTCGTACAGGCCTCAAGCAATTCGTCACTGGTTGCCTCAATACTGCTCAACCATTCATCATTTGGCTCATCAAACTCGCCTCTATATCTGAAGGTATACTTTAGATAGACCAGGCCACCCTGACTACACCTGGAAGCAGCTTCCTTCGGCATCTCCCACTCATTCACGAGCGGCCATACTCTGTAGGCGATGTGTTCTTGAACTAGGTCTCTAGTGCCAATAAAAGTGCACACAATGTTGAAGCTTCTGTGGCATGCCTCTATATCATTCCCAAGAGCGGTGGCTGGCCTCCTGATGCCGAAGCGAGACCAGATTGGACGTTGAATAATTCCTCTTATATCTTCCCTCTCAATTAAATTATTCTTAACATAGAACCATTCTTCCATCCAGGCCCCGGGCCACCTTTTTTGGAATGTTGGGACCGGGTAACTTACATCAGCGCGGGGTACGAAGCCATAATAACCAAAATTGTTGTGATACTGCTCCTTGCCAGTAGCCTTCGTCTTGTATAGCAGCTCGTGCATATTGCAGAAGGATTTCGCGCTTGGCTCCATCCCTTGGCTTCTCACGGCCCAAATAAAAACTCCCATCCTAATAATGGCTTCGGGAGTAATTTGATGCAGAAAAATCTCGAAGGTCTTCAGCACCTCAACCATGAATTTGCTCAATGGGAACCGAAGCCCAGCCTTCATAAAACTCCTGTAAACAACCACCTAATCCTCTTCGGGAGCAGGTGCAGCACTATCCCCTCTAGCTCTCACAATTGAAATATCTCGGAAATATTTCCCTTTCATAGCATCAATTTGACTCTGCTTAATGGATGATTTTTCGAAGATGGTGTGACTTGGTCGCTAGGGCCGATTATCCGCATCTTCGTCTTTACTCTCCATATCAAAGCTCCCACTATCGTCAGAATCTTCAGACAAATCAGCTAATATTTCATTTGTAATCTTTTCCGTGTTTGTTTTTTCCATGGCCTCGTAAAAACCAGCCATGGCAGGATCAGCAACCTTCTTCTCGTCAACATTTTGTGGGAAATCAAACAAATGTCGAAGCTCACAAAACAAGTGAAATCTAACAGCAAAAAATTTAAAACTTGAGAAAACAGCATAAGCAATTGAAATGGAGTAGCAAATGTTGTCGCTATGGGTTTCTATTTATATGCCTAGTGCATTGCAACTTGGTGGGCCCCGTTTGTCATTGACTTTCGCTATTCTAGCGAAGGGAACGTGTTTTTTTCGGACCTTCGGCTAAAGGCCTTCGTTCACGTCGTAGTCTGAATTTGTTAAACAACAAATCAATACTGCGAGGGGCTACTGTTGGGGGCCTTCATCTTCCGAAGGTTCTCAAAAACATGACTAACATGTTTCCCAGTATAGTATACTGTCACAGGAAGCTTCGGGTTTAAGTCGAAGGCGTGCATGGTATAAAAAGCGTAATCTAGAAGAAGGTTAGACCAACTCTGAAGCTGTGGCTGGAGAAGCTTCGGCTCAGCACAAGGATAATGATGGAAGATGAAACTTACTTAAAAGGAAAAGACTGCTCAGTCCTCGATAGATTACCTTTTGACTAATAGTAAATGTCAGAGACATGAATGTAATTTTACCCAGGCTGCGTCATGTGCCTATAAATAGATGAACAGTAATATCGTACTGTTCACGCTGACCTGTAATCATTCTCACGTCACTTCAGGATTTTTGCCTTCTGTCAAGACGAAGGTATCGATGTAATTTAAACATCATTAATATTTGTTCATGGATATATGATGATAGTATGAATAATTTAATGATCTGAAATGATTATTCATGCTTTCTCTGCGTTTCATATGTTCCTGTTTGTATCTTTGTATATTAAAATGATGAATGTATGTCCTTCACGACCTTTGTCCGAAGATCATTATATCCTAAGGGAGATAATGTTACAAAGGACGAAGGTCTCTAACCATTAACATTTGTGTTGCCTTGTTCTTGATTCATATCTTTTGAGAACAAGTGACCAACATTACCCAAAAGTACACTAAGAGGAAATACCAGAGATCAGAGTTATAACCATCACCATTAATCATCATCAAAGAGTATCCAAAGTTCTTCTAATCAAAGAGGATCCCAAGGCTGCTCTTAACCATGAGCACGACTGATATACCAGTTTCTAACACTCTGCAGAGATTGCACACTTTACCCACGAGTCATGAACCCTTTTTGCCTAGGGTTGATCATACCATCAAACACTATCAAGGTAACTGTCTAGGGTGGACTAATACACCTACAGGTTTGTGGTTCTCTAAGTACTGTCTAACTCGGGGATCACATAACTTAAATTCATTTATCTTAATGGATTACCAAAATTACACCAGGGATGGGTTCATATGATATTAAACTCACAAAGTTAATCATCCAATTACCATTATGGTTTTCCCTTTTTAATAAATGAATCACTACTCTATATGCACCTATAGCCTAGGCATAAAACTACTACATGCAGACAGTGAATGATTATAATTTAAACAAATATAGAATAATGCTATGAACATTTTGCAATTTGAATCACTCAATTTAGAGTTCATATGCAAAAGATATGAAATAAACAATTTTTGGAATTTAAAATACAGAACAAGGTCTAATTTTGCAGTTAACTAAAAGATTAGGGATCTTTCTACGAAAGTACAGGGGCCTGCGCGCGAAACTGATGGATGGCGAGTTGATTCTTAGAAAGCCAAGGGTCTTTTTAACAAAATTACTGCGCTAAGGGGTATCGGCAAATCTCGATCACGCGATCCCGGATCAACGGTCAGGATTATATCTGAGCGCGAGCGCGCGGGGGGCCTCGGGGCGGGTCTGTTGGGGGCCTGTTTTGTCGCCGATGGTCCTTTGAGAAGAAGCACCTTCGAAAGATCAGCGTATAATCAAACACAGCGCGAGTGTACACATCGAAGCTACTATCCAAGGAGCTTCGGCATAGTGGCACGCCTTGAGACGAAGGGTTGCACCGACTTAAAGAGGAAAAGACCGATCAGCCCATGATAATTTGTGTCATGATTGTAACTAGATATCAAGGGTATAAATGTAATTTTGACCAGGCTGCGTCCCGTGCCTGTAAATTGGTGAACAGTACCCCGTACTGTTCACGCTGACTTGTATTCGCTTGTGCGTCAGACTTGATTTTCGCCCTCTATCAAGTCGAAGGTACAAATGTAATTCAATATCGTTCTTGTTTATCCGTGATGATATAATAATGATACTTTAATAATGTCATATGATTATTCATGTTCTCTCTTATATTTCATATGCTTCTTCTTCCATTAACATATACTGCGATGATGAAGGTTCGTCCTTCAGGACCTTCATCTGGAGATCATTATATCATAAGGGAGATAATGCTTCGAAGGACGAAGGGCATTAACCTTCAACATTTTATGTTGCCTTGTTCTTAACTCATAGCATTTGAGAACAAGTCCCCAACATTGGCGCCCACCTCCGGTGAACTCACTTCCACTTTTGAGCTAATGGCTTCGTTCAATAACCAAGTTGTAGCACCTTCGGCTACGAAGCTGGTGCTCCCGATAACAGGCGGTTCAAGTTTAGAACCGGCTAACAAAAAGCGGAAGAAGGAAGCAAAGAGAAGGGTGCAGCATGTTGGAGTGCAGGGACCCTTCATTAAGTCCAAATGGTCCCACATCTCAATCACCTTTTCCCAGGAAGACCTTTAGCTCAAAGATTACCCTCATAATGATGCTATGGTCATATCTTGTGTCATCAAGGGATTTCTGGTTCATAATGTTCTGGTTGACACAGGCAGTGCAGCGGATATCATATTTGCTAAGGCCTTCAGACAGATGCAAGAGCCAGAAGACAAGATTCATGATGCTACACACCCTCTTTGTGGCTTCGGAGGAAGGCAGATTGTCGCACTTGGTAAAATCACAATGTCAGTTACCTTCGGCTATGTCCACAACACTAGGACTGAATAGGTTATCATTGACATTGTTGACATGGAGTACCCTTATAATGCAATTATTGGTCGAGGGACACTCAATGCCTTCGAAGCAATACTTCATCCAGCATATTTATGCATGAAGATACCTTCAGAACAAGGGCCCATTGCTGTCCATGGGAGTCAAGAAGCTGCCAGAAGGGCCGAAGGGAATTGGACAGATTCAAAGGCAATCCATAACATAGATGGAGCTGAAGCCTATCAGCAGTATAAATACAAAAGAGAGAAGGCTGCTTCGGGGATCAGCCGAAGCCTATGCTTCTATGTCAAGATATAGCAGAACAAAGGGTACTGCTGGGGTCTCAGTTATCTGATCAGCAAGAGAAGACTTTGCTAAGATTTCTATTCAACAACAAAGATGTCTTTGCTTGGACAGCCAATGATCTCTATGGTGTCAACAGAGATGTTATTGAACATTCACTCAATGTGGATCCATCCTTGAGGCCAAGAAAACAAAGGCTTCGGAAGATGTCTAAAGACAAAGCTGAAGGTGCTCGGAACGAAGTAAAGAGACTTCTTAGTGCCGGTGTCATTAGAGAGGTGAAATACCCAGAATGTCTAGCCAACACTGTTATGGTGAAGAAGGCCAATGATAAATGGAGAATGTTTATTGATTTCACAGATCTCAACAAGGCATGCTCAAAGGACGAGTTCCCATTGCCAAGAATAGACTCTCTAGTAGATGCAACAGCTTTTTCAGAGCTCATGAGTCTATTGGATTATTACTCAGGCTATCATCAAATTTGGATGAAGAAGGAAGACGAGCCAAAGACTAGCTTCATAACTCCCAGTGGCACCTATTGCTACCTTCGGATGCTTGAGGGGCTCAAGAATGCTGGAGGAAGCTTCAGCAGAATGACAGCTAAGGTCCTTCATTCTCAAATAGGCAGGAATGTACTGACCTATGTTGATGATATCATAGTGAAAAGCACAAAGCAAGAAAACCACATTGCTGATTTGCAAGAGACATTTGCTAATTTCAGGCAAGCTGGCCTGAAGATAAATCCAGAAAAGTGTGTTTTTGGGGTGAAGAAGGGCAAGTTCCTTGGACGTTTGGTATCAACGAAGGGAATTGAAGCCAACCCGAGCAAGATTGAAGCTATCATTCGAATGGAGCCGCCAAGCACAAAGAAGGGGGCCCAACGGCTGGCAGGAAGACTAGCATTATTAAACATATTCATATCTAGATCAGTAGAAAGAAATCTGCCATTCTTTGAAATATTGAAGTCAGCCGAAGTTTTTCAATGGGGTCTGGCTCAGCAAAAAGCTTTCGAAGAGCTGAAGCAATACTTGATCGATCTAACAACACTAACTCCACCTTCACCAGGGGCTCAGGAAGAAGAAACAAATAAAGACGCTGAAGCTTGGACAGTTTTCTGCGATGGCTCCTGGGGAACCTTCAGCGCAGGAGCGGCTGCTGTCCTAGTCGTGCATTCTAAAGTCAGAACATGTTATGCAGCAAAGCTTGACTTCAGTTGTACAAATAATATTGCTGAATACGAAGCACTTTTGTTGGGACTTCGGAAGTTAAAGGCAATGGGAATAAAAAGGGCCATCCTTAAAACTGACTCTAAAGTCATTTCTGGTCATGTAGACAAAACTAGTAGGGCGAGAGATCCGAAGCTTAAAAAATATCTGGATACAGTTCGAAGGCTGGAGGCTTCTTTTGAAGGTTTTTCTGTCAAGAATATTCCAACAGGAGAGAACGAGCATGCAGATTTGTTAGCCAAATCAGCGGCACAGGGGCTCCCTTTACCTTTGGAAGTGTTTTTTGAAACAATAAAAGCACCTTCGGTTGAACTTATGGAGAGGGCAGTGCTTACAATTTCCCCTGTACATAGTGAAGATTGGAGGACTGAAATTATATCTTTCCTCTAAGGCAATTGTCTTTCGAATGATGAAGCTTATAATAAGAGAATGGAAGCAAGGACAAGACCGTATGTAGTAATAGAAGGGGAATTATACAAGCATGGAGTCTGTTCTCCACTCCTCAAATGTTTATCCAGAACTAAAGGTATAGAATTAATGAAGGAGATACATGCAGGTTTGTGTGGATTTCATATTGGGTCTAGGCCCTTATTAGGAAAAGTGTTTAGACAAGGATTTTATTGGTCGAAGGCAGCTTCAGATGCAGCAGAGTTAGTTCAAAAGTGCAAGAATTGTCAAAAATGTGCAAGAGATCAGAAGCAGCCTTCATCTCTCACATAGCTGATACAACCTACTTGGCCGTTGCAAAGATGGGGCCGGGATCTGTTAGGCCCACTTCCACCAGCGCAAGGTAATTTGAAATATGTTGTGGTGGCTGTAGAATATTTTTCTAAGTGGATTGAAGCAAAGCCTTTGGCTACAATAACTTCGGTTACAGTCCAAAAATTCTTCTGGCAAAATATTGTTTGTTGCTTCGGCGTGCCGAAGGATGTAACTGTGGACAATGGAACACAGTTTGATGCTAAAACGTTCAAAGATTTCTGTGACCAAATTGGCACGAAGATTCATTTTGCATCAGTAAGGCACCAAGAATCAAATGGACTGGTAGAAAGAGTAAATGGCATTATAATGACAGGAATAATGAAGCTAATCTTCAATCAGCCAGAGGAAAGTGGCCAGATGAGTTAATCAAAGTGGTGTGGAGCCACAATACAACCATGCCAAGATCAACAAGATTTACACCTTTCAAACTATTATTTAGCATGAAGCTATAACCCCAGAAGAAGCTAAAGCAGGATCAATAAGAACAGTAGCTTCGGCAGAAGACGAAGCTAATTATCACGTAGCAAAAGATACTATAGAGGGGACCAGACTTCAAGCTGTAGAGAACATTAATAAATATCAAGCCAAAACAATAAAATGGCATGACAGAAAAGTTCGGTTGAAAAATATTAAGCCAGGGCATTTGGTGCTTCGGAGAGTGGCCAATCCGGACACAATAGGCAAATTGCAGCTGAAGTGGGAAGAACCTTTTCTGGTGGTATCTTCGTCGAGGCCTGGTTCTTATAGATTGAAGGATATGGATGGTAGCGACATACCCAGATCTTGGAATGCGGATGAGCTTCGGCGATATTATGTGTAATTTGATGTAATCTTTTTTTATTTTTTCTATGACACCCTTTTCCAGAAAGGTTTTTAATGGGGCCATAGCTTGTAATTTTTTCCTTTCTTATTTAGCTCTACGAGAGCCAAATCTCCCAAAAGGATGTAAAATGTAAAATCTGAGCATGCACCATCGAGTGCAGAGAGAAAAAAAGGAAAAGCAGGGAGAAGCTCAAAAGTCGTCCCCAAGGGGATGCAGAACATGACGAAGCTACAAAAAGTCGTTCCTAAGGGAGCGCAGCGTAAGTTTTCTGCTCAAAAGTCGTTCCTAAAGGAATGCAGAGCCAAGTACCGCCGAAATAGAAGGCAAAAAAGTTCAAAAGACGTTCCTAAGGGGATGCAGGACTTATACCACCGAAATAGAAGGTGAGAAGCTCAAAAGACGTTCCTAGGGGGATGCAGAGCTTAAGACTCAAAAGACGTTCATAAGGTGATGCAGAGTCTGGGTGTGGCTTCGTGTGCGTGTGTTTGGACATTCATTTGCACATTACATCACATCATTCATTGCATTCATACACATTCATGTAGACAATCGTAGGATCATCATCATCATAACATAGAGTACAAACAGATGCTTCAGCTTTGATGACAATGCTTCGATGAGTATAAAGAAGCAAAGATATGCTTCGTTGTGTACGAAAAGAAGGGAAGCTGTTTTTCGCCTTCGGCTCAAAAGATTCAAGTTTCGTCCACATCAAAGCAATTCACACACGGATGAAAAGGTAAAAATATATTACAAGGTATGGACAAATTTACAGAGTAATGTTTGATATCTAAATTACAATATCTTTTGCAAAGATAATTCAAATGTCCCTAAAGCTTTGTGCAGCAGCTTCATCAGTCTCCGTCAAGCTTCGGATTATTGACCTTCGGCATCGTCATCCTGTACACAACAAAGCAGTATAAGGTAAAAAGTAATCTCAGGAGAAGGTAAGCAAACAAGTACAAGGTTAATAACGGCTTAAGATGACTTCGAGCTTCGTCACTAGCTAAGTCCCGCCCACCCTTCGTCCAAATTTGAGTTATAAATCTATTCCCAATACTTCGGGCTAGGCTGGGGATATCAGCTAAGTCCGCTGGTGATAGACTAAAGTTTGGCATGTTTACAATCTTGCCGTGCGTGCAACCAGCCTTCATAAAAGCTACAGCTGTGCCGCGAGAAGCCAGCAGGGCACAGGAGTCGTCGTGCCCAGCTATAACTTCGTCAAGCGCCTCAACTTCGCTTTCAATATGCTCGAAGGTGCTGGGCAAGTCTTCAACCGAGGGTTCAAATTTTTTAGAGCTGCCTCCCGCTGAGTTAAAGACCTGCCTTAGCCGTTGCGCGCAGCGGTTACCGAAGTTCAAGCAAGCATTCCGAAGCTCTTTTAGGGATTCTTGCAATTTTGAGTTTTTCTCGACTTCGGCTCCAAGCCTTGCATCAAAACTTTTCCTTTCTTGCTCGAAGTCTTCTGATTTTCAGAGGAGTTCATCGTTTAATCTGGCAACTTTGGCTTGGGCTTCTGCCAATGAACCCTCCATTGTCTAAAGAAGGAATTCTTTCTTTTCTAGAGAAGCTTCATGATCTTTGATTTTATTTTCCAAGCCCTCAATTATAACCTCATTGTTCTTATCTTCGAGGTCTTGTTGCATTCTCAGGGCTTTGCTTAGCAGCATACTCTGTGCAAAATAGCCTTCATCAGAAATCTTTGCTTCATCACAAAAGATTAAAAAGCTGAGGAAAAAACTTTACCTTAAAATTAGAATAGAATAAGCTGCCGACAATATGTTGTCGTCGGTAGCTGCTAATGTCAGCTTCAAGCTTCGGAAAACCAACACTCTTCGACAGAGTGTTGATAATCTTCGCCCTAGTGCAATCTCGAATACATCCTAAGGCTTCTTCATTAATTCCACCAAAGAGCATGGCTCCTGGTTGGTAGCCACAGGATATAGCGTACTCTTGCAGCTCCTCCTTCTCGGCCTTGGATAATTCTTGACCAACTAGATTTTGAAAGCTGAAACCTTTTTCTTCCGAAGTATCTTCGACAATTTCTTTCCCTTTCTCAGGCACTGCGGCCAGGGCTTCTTCTGTAGCCGCAGCAGTCTCCTCTGCGGCCATATCCAAGAGCACTTTATCAATAGTAGATAATGTACTCTCCAGATTGGTAGCTTCGGCGGCCCCAGCTTCGGCAGCTCGTGTCATCTTTGATGCTGAGGCCGGCAGCGGCATCTCCTCAATAGCTTGCATAACAACAACAATTCTTCGCTTTTTAGGCCCAATCACCTTTTTTGTTGCCGAAGGCTCGTCCTTCTGTAAAAGCTTCATCAGATGCGGCCCCAGAGGACTTAGCAGCTTGATAGGTAAGGATTCGGTCATTACCTTTAAAATTTCTTCTACTTCGGCAGTAGAAGGCGTTGAAGGAGCTTCCTCTTCTATCTCAGCCACCTTCGGCTCTGGAGTTATAGCTTTTCTCTTCTTCAATGTCGCCACCTTCGGCTCGGGACTAGATTTTCCTTTCTCCAGAGTTTTTTCGTCCTCTTTCACCATTCTAGCAGCCTGTCTGCTCATAACACTGACAACCCTTTTTCTCTTTGTCCCTTCGGCACCCTTGCTTAGTCGTTCATAATCAGGGTATTTAATGTTTAAAGCGTCCATTACCCGATTCAATCTTCGTTTTGGTCGGGTGCCGAAGGCTGCAGTCATTAGTTGATCTTCTTTTTTGGTATAATTGCCCAAGATCTCATTACACATAGTCTCAATCATCTCTAGCCATTCTTGGCAGGGCTCTTTGAACTGTTTCTCAAACTTGAAGCGATAGGGTAATCGAACAAGTTCATTCTTCTTCTTTGTTCCTTTTAGCTTCTGCATACTCCATTCACTCAACGTTGGAGATATCCTGTTGGCCAGGTATTCTTGCACTAGATCCCTGGTGCTGATTTGTTCAGCCACCACTCTGAATTCTGCTATGGCCAGTGAACATGCTGACCCTGGCTTCATGTTGCACAAAGGTCTGGTCATCCCGAAGCTTAAGGACAGCGGGCTCATCACCATCGTCATCAGTTTCCCTCTTTTCTTCTCATCAGCCTTAATATAAAACCACTCACTCTTCCAGCCAGTTGGCCACTTGGTACAATAGCTGAGGACCGGAGCCTTCGTATCCTTGCAATACGCGAAGTTATAATGACCAAAATTTTCATGTAGCCCGTCTTCTCTGGCCTTCGTTTGGTAATGCAATTCATGCACTCGACATAAAGCTTCAGCATTTGGATCCATTCCTTGGCTTCGAAGGGCCCAGATGAAGATGCTGAGCCTAACGATAGCGTTAGGGGTCAGCAGATGAAGATAGATTTCATAATTATCCAAAACTTCTCCAATCATCTCGTTCAGCGGAAACCGTAATCCTGCTCTAAAAAAGCTTTTGAAAACTACTACTTCGTCATCCTTCGGTGTTAGAGTGGCTTCTTCTCCGGCAAAGCGAATAAGCTTCTTTTCAGCTTCTCTGAAGTAGCCCAGTTTCATCATCATGGGCACGTCGACTTCAGATACAGTAGATTTTTCAAAATCCAAGTGGCTAGGTTTTGATGGGATCAGAATGCTATAATCATCTTCTTCTTCATCAGCATTTTCTTCCTCAACATCAGTTTGTTCAGCTTTGGCAGCAGGTGCACCTTCTTCAATGGCTATCTCTATCACAACTAAGCCCGATTGTCTCATGACTTCAGAAATCGGAGCTGTCTCGGTAGCCTCAGTCTCTTCTCCTTCGCGGGTCACCCTCACAGTCGAGCGTACTCTAGCCATCTGATGGATCTTTTTGTGATTTTTACAAAGCTCATGTTTTTTACAGTTTTGACGAAGCTCCCTCTTTTGATGAAGCTAATTCATAGTGACGGTTCGCTCGAGAATGCGGTGAAAAAGCTTCGGCTATGGTCAAATTTTTCAACAGCAGAACAATGCAATGGCAATGAATGTTGTGGTAACTTCACACCTACCAGTCTGTTTATATAGTGCTGCAAGTGGGAAGGTGAATCGCCAAGTCGCCCGCACCCGCCGAACAGTCACTCGCACCCGCTGAACGGTAGACCACTACCCCGCTATGTGGTGGCCCACCTCGCGCCCGAAATACCTTAATCGTTTCTCGGCAACAAGCTCAGGGAAGGTGTTTTTCGGACCTTCGGCATTCCGAAGCCTTGAAGATTTTTCACGGATCAAGCTCGTTAAGAAAAACGATCTAGCACCGTGAAGGGGCTACTGTTGGGGCCTGCTTCGTCGCCGAAGGTCCTTTAAGAAGAAGCACCTTCGAAAGATCAGCGTATAATCAAACACAGCCGAAGGTACACATCGAAGCTACTATCCAAGGAGCTTCAGCATAGTGGCACGCCTTGAGACGAAGGGCTGCACCGACTTAAAGAGGAAAAGACCGATCAACCCATGATAATTTGTGTCATGATTGTAACTAGATATCAAGGGCATAAATGTAATTTTGACCGGGCTGCGTCCCGTGCCTATAAATAGGTGAACAGTACCCCCGTACTGTTCACGCTGACGTGTATTCGCTCGTGCGTCACACTTGATTTTTGCCTTCTATCAAGTTGAAGGTACAAATGTAATTCAATATCGTTCTTGTTTATCCGTGATGATATAATAATGATACGTTAATGATGTCATATGATTAGTCATGTTCTCTCTTATATTTCATATGCTTCTTCTTCCATTAACATATACTGCGATGATGAAGGTTCGTCCTTCAGGACCTTCGTCTGGAGATCATTATATATCCTAAGGGAGATAATGCTTCAAAGGACGAAGGGCATTAACCTTTAACATTTTATGTTGTCTTGTTCTTAACTCATAGCATTTGAGAACAAGTCCCCAACAGGGTCGAGACACTGACGCGCGGGGCTAGCGGGTCAGCGGGCTCGGGTGAGGCGCAAACGGGGCCGGCGGCTCGGGCGAGGGCTCGGCACGGACGCCTGACAGGTGGGACTTAGGGCAGGGTGCGCGGACAAAGAGCGGATTAGGGCGACCAGATCCCCATTGGACGGCTAGGATTAGATCAGGTTTAATTATAGACAGGCCGTCAGATCCCAAATCGACGCCTAAGATCTGATGGCGAGCTCGGGCTGGGTTGTTAGGCTACCCACAGCAGCGCTGCCCGACTCCGCGGTGGAGTTCTACTGGAGGCAAGGGCACGACCATGGCGAAGTCTAGGGCACTGGGAAAGGGCTTAAATGAGCTCGGGGTGACACGACGGGCTCAGCCATGGGCATGACACCGGCGTAGAGGCACTAGAGGGCGCGGTCCGCAGCGGAGTGGCCCGACGGCGGTGCACATCGACTCCAGTGAGCGATTGCGCGGGCAGAAAGGCAGGAAACAGGAAATTAAGGGCATGGGTGGGTTGGTTACTGTCACACCCGGTTTTTAGAAGGCAAACCAAATGCGGACCATGTACGTGCCAGGATCAGTTATTCACGTACACAGCAGTTACATAACATGGACATCATCACACAGTGCTCAAATAGTATTAAAAGGGGAAATAATAGTCGATTACATCATACGTCTGAGACGTCCATATAGTTCTTACAATAAATCAAAGTGCGGAAAAGAAACGTAGATAACACGGCCTTCACAGGCAGCCGACTGGGGGGTTGCCGCTAACCCACGCCTAGAACTCGTCGTAGTCTTGGAACTCCTGGAAGTCTCCTTCCTCAGCTTCATCTTCTCCTGAGCAGTGGTTGCAATGCTGACAACCTGGGGGGGGGATTGGTGTGTAGAGCAAGGGTGAGTACACATCAACATACTCAGCAAGTATCCTGTTTGGCTGTAGTGGACTAGCTTTATGTGGGGATAAGTCAAGCAGTTGCTTTTAGTTGGTCAGGTTATTACTTACTAGTAGAGAGCCAGGTTTTAACATGAACCCAAGTTATTAGCCCAATGTATCCTTTCCAAATGGAAAGAATACCACTTACCAATACCATAATCATAATCAGAACCATCAATCTCTTTGCCACCTGTACCAAAATGTCTCTGATCAAGTATCACTAATCTCTGGAGCTCCCTTGGCCGCTCATAACCGCGAGCACGGCTGATATATCAGTTTCATAACACTCTGCAGAGGTTGCGCACTTTACCCACAAGCCGTGATTCCCTTTCTAGCCCGGGCTTGCAAGACCCTTATTCACTCCCAAGGTGAATGGCTAGGGATTCACTACGAAGCCTTTACAAAGATTCCCCGAGGCTGTAGCCGCCCGTTAGGTTTCCTAAATGTACCGCACTCCTCCCCAAGGGACAAATCAACCTTGGCAGAGCGAGCCGCATACACCGAGCCCCATTGACGGCACAACGGCTAAGCGAACTACACCCCGGTTCCTCTAATTATTCAGCTAAGGGCGTCCCATTCCACCCTCATGGTTGCACTGTTTTCCCGGGCGGTCATCCATTGAATAGGTCCTTACGGAGAGGCACTCGAGAAACCGCTCGAGTCCCCTTAAATGCCACAAGTATGATCATAAATAAGAAGGGAAAACAGCGTATCATAGATAATCACATCATGTTCATTGATTAGAGTTGAGCAATAGCATCAGACTAAGCAGTAATAATCCGACCCAAGTAGGTAAACAAGGACATGGATAACAAAAGCTAGTCAATCCTTAAGTATAAATGTGTAATGCGGGAGGTGAATTAAAGAATGAATAGGACAGAGATAGGTCAAAGGACACTTGCCTCCACCAACCGACTGCTGCTCAGGGGCTTCTCCTGCGAATTCCTCGGGCTCTTCGACCGGATCGTTCTCTATGCGAGCGCAAACATACATACATCCACACATTTAATACAAAAGAACAGTACACCATACAAGGGAACAAGTAAGCGAATATGCATCAAGTATGACATTCGATATCGCATTTGTTATGGTTAGAAAGAAACGGGAAAGATCTCGCAGGGGTTTAAAGTTTGTGCACTAATGATCAGTTACAATTGGTTCTTCACAAAAGAATTCCGTTATATATATGCTAATAGAAACCTAATCATTTTTAGTTGATCAACATTGCACGGGATAAACAATTAACTAAATGAATCAATAGCATAACGAAATTTTAAATTAAACTTCCTATTTTCCATAGCATGAACAATGATCAGTCTACCTAAAATAAAGTAATTATGATCACAGGAAGTAAATAAAATAAAATAAAAAAAAACAGAGGGGGGGCGGTTGAACCGGCCCTAGGGCGGTTGAACCGGCCCTGGGCTGGGCGGCCGAGCTGGGGCGGGCGCGCGGGGGAGGGCGGCCGAGCTGGGGCCGGGGCGGCTGAGCCGGTCGGCCAGGGCGGCTGAGCTGGGGCGCGGGCGCGGCCGGGGCTGGCCGGGCGGCCAGGCGGGCGCGGCTGGGGGGCGGCCGGGGCGGGCCAGCGGCCGGGCGGGCGCGGCTGGGGGGGCGGCCGGGGCGGGCCAGCGGCCGGCCGGGCGGCCAGCGGCGCGGCAGCGGCCAGCGGCTGGGGGCGCCAGGGCGGGCTGGGGGAAAGGGGAGGGGAGAGGGGAGGGAGGGAGGAGGGAGGAGGGAGGGGGGGGCCTCACCGGCGATGGGCGGCCGATCCGGCAGAGGGCGGCGGCCGGCGCTAGGGCAGGGGCGGGTAGGGGCGGCGGCTTGGGTGGGGAGGGAGAGGGAAAATGAGAGGGAGAGGGAGAGGGTTAGGGGAAAAAGGGAGAGAGGGGGGGGGCGGCTGGGCCTTTTTGGGCCCAAGAGGGGGCGCCAGGGGCGGCTGGGCCGGCCGGGGTCGGCCCAGGGCGCGGGAGAGAGAGAGAAAGAGGAGAGAGAAAGAGAGAGAAAGAAAAAGAAAAGACCATTTCCCTGTTTTCGAAATCCGATCTTCCTAGATGAATGCATTTGCACTTTCAAACAATCAAAAATGCAAGGTTCGGCATGGTGCATCAAACAACACAAAGTATTTTTAGAGTTTTTCTTACACGGGAAATCCAAACCGAATCCCGCAAAAACTTTGGAAAAGGTCAAGGTTTAGCGAGGGAAAAAGAAAGAGAAAAGGTAACGCCCGAATTTTGGCGAGTAAAGAAAAGAAAAAATTCAACTGCAAAATTCGGGGCGTTACAAACCTATCCCCCTTAAAAGAATCTCGCCCTCGAGATTCAGGGCTGGCTAGCAAAGAGCTCTAGGTACTTGGCCATCAAATCATCTTCACGCTCCCAGGTTGCTTCTTCCTCAGAGTGGTGACTCCATCTGACTTTGCACATTCTGATGGTCTTCCTTCGGGTGACTCTGTCTGCAACCTCAAGGATCTGAGCTGGCTTCTCAACATAGGTCAAGTCCTCCTGGACTTCCAGACCTTCCACTGGCAACTGCTCTTCTGGCACACGCAAGCACTTCTTCAACTGAGACACATGAAAGACATCATGCACAGCTGACAAATTCTCTGGCAGACTGAGCTGATAGGCCACTTCTCCACGCTTTGAGAGAATTTGATACGGACCAATGTAGCGGGGTGCTAGCTTGCCTTTGATTCCGAACCTTCTGACTCCTCTGATCGGTGACACTTTCAGATAGACAAAGTCTCCGACTTCAAAACTCAGCTCTCTTCTTCTTGTGTCTGCATAGCTTCGCTGCCTCGATTGCGCTATCTTCAGATTCTCTCGAACCATCCTGATGTTCTCTTCGGCTTCAAGCAAAATGTCTGGCCCAAACACTTGCTTCTCTCCAGGCTGATCCCATTGCAACGGAGTTCTACAACTCCTTCCATAAAGCGCTTGAAATGGTGACATCTTCAAACTGGCCTGGTAACTGTTGTTATAGGAAAACTCTGCATAAGGCAATCGCTTGTCCCATCCGGACTGATCTTGCAACGCACAGGCTCTCAACATATCTTCAAGAATTTGATTGGTTCTTTCGGTCTGGCCATCTGTCTGCGGGTGATAAGCTGAACTGAAATTCAGATGCGTGCCCAAAGCTTCATGCAACTGCTACCAGAAATGAGAGGTGAACTGCGTTCCTCTGTCTGACACTATCTTCTTTGGCACACCATGAAGACAAACGATCCGAGACATATACAGCTCTGCCAATACTGCACTGCTGTAGGTGGTCTTGACAGGTATGAAGTGGGCTTACTTGGTCAAACGGTCCACTACTACCCAAATGGAATCGTAGCCGGCTCGAGTGCGAGGCAATCCGACTATGAAATCCATACCGATTTCATCCCATTTCCACTGAGGAATCTGCAATGGTTGCAACAATCCAGCTGGTCTCTGGTGTTCGGCCTTGATTCTTCGACAACTATCGCACTTAGCCACGTGCTCTGCGATTTCCCTCTTCATTCCGTACCACCAGAATTTCTTCTTCAGATCCTGATACATCTTCTCACTGCCAGGGTGAATCGAATAAGCTGTCTCATGAGCTTCCCTGAGAATCAACTCCCGAATGGACCGGACATTGGGAACACACAAGCGGTCTTTGAACCATATCATGCCTTCTGCATCTTCTCGAAAATCTTTCCCTCTGCCATCTAGAATCAGTCGCCGAATCTCACTGATCTTCTCATCATTCTTCTGCGCTTCTTTGATTTCGCGCTCCAAGGTGGGTTCCAATTCAACTGTGACTCCTCGCGAATTGTTCAGAAATCCGAGACTCAACCTGTCGAACTCCTTGGCCAACTCATAAGGCATCGGACGAGCGACCATCAGATTGACTTGACTCTTCCTGCTCAAAGCATCCGCCACTACGTTTGCTTTGCCTGGATGGTAATGGATCTCCAACTCATAGTCTTTGATCAGCTCTAACCATCTTCGTTGCCTCATGTTCAATTCTAACTGAGTGAATATGTACTTCAGACTCTTGTGATCTGTGTAAACATCGCATTTCTGTCCATACAGATAGTGCCTCCATGTCTTCAGTGCGTGAACCACTGCTGCCAACTCTAGATCATGGATTGGGTAATTCTTCTCATGAACCTTCAGCTGTCGGGACGAGTAAGCCACAACTCTTCCCTCTTGCATCAACACGCATCCCAAACCTGTGTAACAAGCATCACAGTACACAGAGAAGGGCTTGTGCACATCAGGCAAGACTAGGACAGGCGCTGTTGTCAACTTCTCTTTCAGCGCTTCAAAAGCCTCTTGACATTTCTGGGTCCACTTGAACTCAACCTTGTTGCCTAGCAACGCTGTCATTGGTTTCGCAATCTTCGAAAACCCTTCAATGAATCGCCGATAATATCCGGCCATTCCAATGAAGCTCTTGATTCCTCGAGCATCCGTTGGCGCTTTCCAGTTTAGAATGTCTGCCACTTTCTTCGGATCCACAGCCAATCCTTCCTTGTTGATTATGTGACCCAAGAACAGGACTTCACTGATCCAGAACTCACACTTGCTCAACTTTGCATACAACTGGCGCTCTCGCAATCTCTGCAATACCATCCTCAAATGATCTGCATGCTCTTCTTCACTTTGAGAATAAACCAGAATGTCATCAATGAATACCACCACAAACTTATCAAGGTAATCCATGAATACACTGTTCATCAAGTTCATAAAGAACGCTGGTGCATTGGTCAAACCAAAAGACATCACTGTGAACTCATACAAACCATACTTGGTAATAAATGCCGTCTTCGGAATGTCCGAAGGTCGGATCCTGAGCTGATGATAACCTGATCTCAGATCTATCTTGGAGAACACACTGACTCCTCTCAACTGGTCAAACAGATCCTCTATTCTGGGCAAGGGATACTTGTTCTTGATCGTGACTTCATTCAAAGCTCGATAATCGATACACATCCTCTTTGTGCCATCTTTCTTCTCCACAAACAGGACAGGGGCGGCCCAAGGCGAGGTGCTTGGCCGGATGTAACCTTTCTCTGACAGCTCATCAATCTGCTTCTTAAGCTCAACCAACTCTGGTCCAGATATTCTGTAAGCTCTCTTGAAGATAGGGGCGGTTCCAGGAAGAAGCTCTATGGCAAACTCAACTTTCCGCTCTGGTGGCATACCCGGTAAATCCTTTGGAAACACATCTGGGAATTCAGACACAACCTTGATACTCTCAATTGGGTCTGCTTCACTGCTATCGACAGTCATCTGATAACAACTTCCTTTCTTCGGCTCAGGTGGGACTAACTCGGTCACCACTTCCTCTCCTAGTGGGGACACCAACTTGATTGTCCTTTTATCACAACTGATAACTGCCTGATACTTATCTAGCCAATTCATCCCTAGGATGACATCTATTCCCTGAGTACCCATTACTATAAGGTTGGCGGGAAACGCTATCCCCCTTATTTCCACACTTACATTCAAACATATGCTATCAGCTCGAATTCTACCACCGGCTGAGTCAATTTGAATGGGGGTTGACATGGCAGTAATTGGAAGATTATGTGCTTCTACCCATGATGCAGTAATAAAAGAATGCGTTACTCCAGTATCAAATAACACTTCTGCAATATGGGAGTCGACTGGGAACATACCTACTGTCATGCCGGGAGTCTCCTGGACTGCTTCAGCTTCCAAGTGATTCAATCTTCCATGATTATAGCGCTGCTGAGGGCGGTTGCCTGCTCCAGACTGAGACGCATTCTGCTCCGCTGGGGCATTGGGGCCTGACTGCTGCTGGGCTGCCTTCTTCGGACATTGCATCACCCAATGGCCTTGCTCTCCACAGTGGAAACATGCTCTGTTTCCAACCTGAGCTGGTGCTGCCTGACTGTTCTGCTGGCTTGCTGGGGCAGGAAGACGAGGTGTCTGCTGATTCTGCCTCTGAAACTGGCCTCCTCCTGACTGATTGCTCTGACGGTTCTGATACTGATGCTGAGGGTACTGCCTTTGGAACTGCTGATACTGCTGACGCTGCTGATGCTGCTGAGGTGGACGCTGGTTCTGCCTGAACTGCTGAGGTTGATTGCCTGAGAAACGGGGACGACTGCTGCTTCCAGGCTGGGGTCCACTGATCTTGCGCTTACGATCTTCCATCTCCTTACGCTTCCTTTCTGTCATGATTGCTCTGTCAATCAGGTGCTGGAATGTCGGGAAGGTGTGATTCATCAGCTGATACTGCAGAGGGTCAACCAAGCCTCTTAAGAAACGGTACTGTCGCTTGGCGTCAGTGTTGACATCTTCAGGAGCATAGCGAGACAACTGCAGAAACCTGTCTCGATACTCACTGACAGACAATGACCCTTGCTTAAGGGCCAGGAACTCCTCCTTCTTCACTGTCATCAGACCTGCAGGCACATGGTACTGACGAAAGCTACCTCTGAACTCTTCCCAAGTAATGGCATCGGGGTCGGCATGGGTGGCGAGGTAAGACTCCCACCATGATTGGGCTGCTCCTCTCAACAGACGGGGACCATACAAGACTTTCTCCCTGTCATCACACTGAGCGGTATGCAACTCCCGCTCCATAGTGCGCATCCAATCTTCAGCATCCATGGGGTCAGAAGAGTGAGCGAACGTTGGTGGATGACCTCTCATGAATTCAGCACGCTTGTCTCTGGGCATCTGAGGCATCTGAGGCTGGGGTGGTGCTTGCTGCTGCTGCTGCTGAATGGCGGCCAGAGTCTGACCGATGGCCTGAACTGCCTGAGTCTGCATCAGAAACATCTGCTCGATCGACATCGGGGGCGGGGGCGGCAGCTGCTGCTGCTGGGGCGCCTCATCCTGCGGGGCGGCTTGCTCCTGCTGAGCATGCCTTCCTCCTCTGCGCCTGTTCTCTGACATCTGCAGAACGCAACCACACATCAGAACTGATCTGGCAAATCTTGCAGCATAGGAAAAGAGTATAGAATTCTCCAACAGCACTGAACAGATGAGCATCTTCACTGATCTCCACCGCAGACCACACAGCTTCTCAGATAAAGAGGGAAGTAGAATAAAGGGTTTCCCAACTATATAACTAACTCCATTAACATAATATGTAAGCCAAAATGCAGGGGATGCCCACACTCTGGTGACAATCATTACAAAGATCCAAACCAAACATAGTTCATCATGACAAACATAAATGCACAGGATATAGCAAACTACCCTGTCTAACTAAGACTAACTAAGACCGAGACTAACGTTAAGACTGAAACTTCTATGCATATATATTCCGTATTAAATACAAGATCCAACTCTAACGAGCTATGGTTCTAGATTTATCTTGGTCTTGCAGTCGGGATTGCCATAAGACTGGCGTCCACGCCGAGGTGAGCGGTACGGGTGCTGAGTCCCGACGGGAGTGGAGGAACCATCATCCAAGTGACGACGCTCCGCGCGCTCAGCCCGCAGCAGGGCGATCTCAGCACGAGCCCTACTCAGCTCGTCTAATGCATGGTCCAGCTCCGTGTTTAGCACGGCGGCTAGGTTGACTGTGCTGCTCAACCTAGGATTGTCCTCACCAGCAGGTGAAACAATCACGCCTCCTGTGCTGCCAGATGGACGGCGGGGGTAATACTTCAGGTCGAGGCCGTCAGCTACCCCACCGAGAACCGAGCAGTAGTGCGAAAGCGCACGCCGTGCAGCATCCTGCATGGCTGCCTCAGCTGAGTCCCGCTCAGAGATAGAATAGTGCTCTGAGCAAGCCTCCGCGCCCTGGAGACTGTTCTCCGGACGGCGCACCAAGCAGGTCGCCTCCCAGCGGTCCGGGTAGACCCCGCGACTATGCTGGTAGACCACACAGCGATACTCGATGGACCAAGTACGCCGGTCAAGTGCCCGACGTAGCAGGGTGTCGAGCGCGTCGTGGAAGTGACACCCGCGAGCAGCGTCGCGAGTGATGGGTCGAGCAACCCATCCTTCCGGCTCATGGTCAGCAGAGAAGTCGATGTCGTGGCTCAAACTGTGGTCGCCACCTCCGTCGTCTGGATCTCCTCCAGCAGCTACTCCAGAAGCTGGGATGCCCAGTGGTGGTGCAGGGGGCGCCTCCAGGGGAAGCACAGGAGAGCAGCTCCTCACAGACTCTATCTCCTGTTGGAGCGAGAAGGAAGAGCTCTGCTGCTCCTGTCGTCGACGTTCCTGCTCCTCATGCAGGCGGTGGTGCAGTCTCTCCAAGTGGCTGGACTGTCCGGCCACGGGACGGCGAAGCGGACGCTCAGCAAGGCGGGAGGGTAAGAAGGGGATGACGGACTTTCGTGCAGTGTTTCTAAGTCGAGCCATCTACAAAAGATATCGCAAGCAAAAGGGTGAGAACAGAATTAATATGACCAGCAAATAATGAATCATAAATAAATGAAGGATCAGAATAATAATGAATCATAAATAAATGAAGGATCAGAATAAAACAAAATTTTCAGCAAGGTATAATATATAGTAGAACATAGGTTTGGTCAGTAGGACCAACTTTTGAAGGGATATCAAAGGCAAGGCAGGGACAGAGGTCTATAATCCTTAGAACGACCATTCTACTCTAGGTTAGCGGTCCTACAGTCAGCACGGCTTTGATACCACTTATGTCACACCCGGTTTTTAGAAGGCAAACCGAATGCGAACCATGTACGTGCCAGGATCAGTTATTCACGTACACAGCAGTTACATAACATGGTCATCATCACACAGTGCTCAAATAGTATTAAAAGGGGAAATAATAGTCGATTACATCATACGTCTGAGACGTCCATATAGTTCTTACAATAAATCAAAGTGCGGAAAAGAAACGTAGATAACACGGCCTTCACAGGCAGCCGACTGGGGGGTTGCCGCTAACCCACGCCTAGAACTCGTCGTAGTCTTGGAACTCCTGGAAGTCTCCTTCCTCAGCTTCATCTTCTCCTGAGCAGTGGTTGCAATGCTGACAACCTGGGGGGGGATTGGTGTGTAGAGCAAGGGTGAGTACACATCAACATACTCAGCAAGTATCCTGTTTGGCTGTAGTGGACTAGCTTTATGTGGGGATAAGTCAAGCAGTTGCTTTTAGTTGGTCAGGTTATTACTTACTAGTAGAGAGCCAGGTTTTAACATGAACCCAAGTTATTAGCCCAATGTATCCTTTCCAAACGGAAAGAATACCACTTACCAATACCATAATCATAATCAGAACCATCAATCTCTTTGCCACCTGTACCAAAATGTCTCTGATCAAGTATCACTAATCTCTGGAGCTCCCTTGGCCGCTCATAACCGCGAGCACGGCTGATATATCAGTTTCATAACACTCTGCAGAGGTTGCGCACTTTACCCACAAGCCGTGATTCCCTTTCTAGCCCGGGCTTGCAAGACCCTTATTCACTCCCAAGGTGAATGGCTAGGGATTCACTACGAAGCCTTTACAAAGATTCCCCGAGGCTGTAGCCGCCCGTTAGGTTTCCTAAATGTACCGCACTCCTCCCCAAGGGACAAATCAACCTTGGCAGAGCGAGCCGCATACACCGAGCCCCATTGACGGCACAACGGCTAAGCGAACTACACCCCGGTTCCTCTAATTATTCAGCTAAGGGCGTCCCATTCCACCCTCATGGTTGCACTGTTTTCCCGGGCGGTCATCCATTGAATAGGTCCTTACGGAGAGGCACTCGAGAAACCGCTCGAGTCCCCTTAAATGCCACAAGTATGATCATAAATAAGAAGGGAAAACAGCGTATCATAGATAATCACATCATGTTCATTGATTAGAGTTGAGCAATAGCATCAGACTAAGCAGTAATAATCCGACCCAAGTAGGTAAACAAGGACATGGATAACAAAAGCTAGTCAATCCTTAAGTATAAATGTGTAATGCGGGAGGTGAATTAAAGAATGAATAGGACAGAGATAGGTCAAAGGACACTTGCCTCCACCAACCGACTGCTGCTCAGGGGCTTCTCCTGCGAATTCCTCGGGCTCTTCGACCGGATCGTTCTCTATGCGAGCGCAAACATACATACATCCACACATTTAATACAAAAGAACAGTACACCATACAAGGGAACAAGTAAGCGAATATGCATCAAGTATGACATTCGATATCGCATTTGTTATGGTTAGAAAGAAACGGGAAAGATCTCGCAGGGGTTTAAAGTTTGTGCACTAATGATCAGTTACAATTGGTTCTTCACAAAAGAATTCCGTTATATATATGCTAATAGAAACCTAATCATTTTTAGTTGATCAACATTGCACGGGATAAACAATTAACTAAATGAATCAATAGCATAACGAAATTTTAAATTAAACTTCCTATTTTCCATAGCATGAACAATGATCAGTCTACCTAAAATAAAGTAATTATGATCACAGGAAGTAAATAAAATAAAAAAAAATAAAAAAAACAGAGGGGGGGGGGGCGGTTGAACCGGCCCTGGGCTGGGCGGCCGAGCTGGGGCGGGCGCGCGGGGGAGGGCGGCCGAGCTGGGGCCGGGGCGGCTGAGCCGGTCGGCCAGGGCGGCTGAGCTGGGGCGCGGGCGCGGCCGGGGCTGGCCGGGCGGCCAGGCGGGCGCGGCTGGGGGGCGGCCGGGGCGGGCCAGCGGCCGGCCGGGCGGCCAGGGGGCGCGCCGGGGGTGGCCAGCGGCGCGGCAGCGGCCAGCGGCTGGGGGCGCCAGGGCGGGCTGGGGGAAAGGGGAGGGGAGAGGGGAGGGAGGGAAGAGGGAGGAGGGAGGGGGGGCCTCACCGGCGATGGGCGGCCGATCCGGCAGAGGGCGGCGGCCGGCGCTAGGGCAGGGGCGGGTAGGGGCGGCGGCTTGGGTGGGGAGGGAGAGGGAAAATGAGAGGGAGAGGGAGAGGGTTAGGGGAAAAAGGGAGAGAGGGGGGGGGGGGGGCGGCTGGGCCTTTTTGGGCCCAAGAGGGGGCGCCAGGGGCGGCTGGGCCGGCCGGGGTCGGCCCAGGGCGCGGGAGAGAGAGAGAAAGAGGAGAGAGAAAGAGAGAGAAAGAAAAAGAAAAGACCATTTCCCTGTTTTCGAAATCCAATCTTCCTAGATGAATGCATTTGCACTTTCAAACAATCAAAAATGCAAGGTTCGGCATGGTGCATCAAACAACACAAAGTATTTTTAGAGTTTTTCTTACATGGGAAATCAAAACCGAATCCCGCAAAAACTTTGGAAAAGGTCAAGGTTTAGCGAGGGAAAAAGAAAGAGAAAAGGTAACGCCCGAATTTTGGCGAGTAAAGAAAAGAAAAAATTCAACTGCAAAATTCGGGGCGTTACAGTTACCTCGAGAGACGGCTCCGGAGCGCTTGGGCGACGGCGAGGACACAACAAGAGCCTTGGTCGACGGTGGCAGAGACATGGCTGCATGGCGTGAAGTTCGGTGAGCGCGAACCGAGGGAAATAGAGGGACTAAGGGCAACCCAAAGGGTGTCTCGTGTTGTTGGCGAGGAGACAGAGCTCACCGAGGCAGTGGACGCAACAGGAGCTCGACGATAGCCATGGAACAGACGGCGGACCGCGGCGGAGCTCCACGGGTGCGTGCGGTGTGAGAGAGAGGTGTGAGGGGGTCTGCTGGAGGCACAACTGAGTGGGGGAATAGAGCGAGTGAGTGCGGGCTCTAGAAAGAGGTCGGGCGCGTGGGGGAGTGGCTGGGAAATGTGCAATGTGGGCGCTTCCACGGTGGGGTGCGCAAGCTGGAGGTTAGGGAAGGGGAAGTGGCTGATAGGTGGGGTCCGCGTGCCAGCGAGGGCGAAAACGCGAACGGACGGTCAGCACTAACAGTGCGGACCCATCGGACAGAGAGAGGGAGCGGATGTGCGTGTGAAGGAAACGGCGTCGAGAAGCCGGCCCCACCGGATAGAGAGAGGGAGAGAGCGTGGACGCGGGCCATCGCTGACAGGTGGGACCTACCTGTCAAGCAAAGCGGGTGCACGTGTGTGGCCTGGCTGGGCTGGGCTGGGCTAGCTGGGCCGAATTAGGTTTTTCTTTTTCCAGAGAATTCCTATACACTTTTCTTTTTATTTTCTCTATGGATTTCAAATCAAATTCAACCCAAATTCAAATTCAAACAATTTCAAACATGTGCATCAAATAAAAGAATAATTTGGCTCAGCATGATGCAACATTTCATGACTCACATTGGTTTTGCTATAATAAATAAATAATTAATCCTTCACCTAATTAACATAACTCTAATGGAAGAGAGAAGAAGTCTTGTGAGAGAGATAAGAGGTAACACCTGAATTTGGTAGGCATTAGGGAAGAAATTTTATACCCCCAAATTCATGGTGTTACACATGATGTCAGCAACATAATCAATCGTACATCATGTAATATTTATGCAAAAGAATTATAGTCTGCATGTTTTATCTTCCGCCTAGGAAGATAAGGCAAAATGCAGATGGATGATCTGGACAATTGTCACAGCAATGCACTGAGGTGCCGATGCTAGGAATATAGTTGAATCCCTTGAGCACCCAGCACAATAACAGATACCCTTCAAAGGAGACTTGCCGCCTTTTGTAATCACTCACACTCAAGGTTAAAGCATGCATCTTTCCATCATTGTCAGGCACTTTGTACCCCCGTTGTAGCTTCTATCTTCTGCCTCCTTGCCATGTAACCATTAAACAGACCCTTGGCTCCACCAAATTCTTGCAAAGCAGACAATGATATAGGAAGTTCAAATGTATGCAACACATTCGATTATGTTCCTAGATCCACTAGTGCGTTAGTATTGATGAGCTTCTCGGCGTCAGCTGCTACCACTTGAGCTACAATTTTGGCTGTTGTACCAGTTTGAGCCTTGCTATTTATATCTTCATTGCTAGGCTCTACAATACTACTGGACCTGTTGGTAGTTTCTTCAACATTATATCCTCATGGCTTTGATGCATAATAGTTTCTTGATCTTGTCCATCTCCTCAAGAAAGGGTCGTAACTAGACTCTCCTGCCTTCAAAGATATATTTACAAGTTTTAGTTCCAAAGCGTTCTTGAAGTTATCAGCATGATTCTTCCAGTTCATACTCTCCAAATTTGCAACCTTATTATCCTTTGACTCTAGTTGTGGCCTTCTTTGCAGATTTTTCTGCTTCACACGCATCCTCTCTGCTTCAGCTTCATTCCTACGGCTTAGAGCCATCGACAACTCACTCCTCAATCGATCCTTCTCAGCAACAATATTGATAGGGCGTCTCACAACTGATTTCTCTCTCAACATCTGTTGTACAGTTGCAGCTGAATACACAAAATTATAGGCCTCCTGAATGGCTTCTTTCTTGCCCAGCACTTCCTGCTGAGTCGGTATACATGCACCATTCCTGTCTTCCTTTTGCAGCCATTCCATGAACTCTTCTTCTTTGGGTGGGGAGTCCGATACCTGAGTCATATGCCACTATGCAACATTAGCCTCATTATCCCACACAACATTGAGATATTTTCATGTCAAGTAGCTTTCTAGTTTGTAATTCTGATCGAGATCGCTTGCATCCACGTTCCTCACTATGCACATCCTGTAACTCAGGGTCCCAGACTCTGTCTTGCCAATACCTAGCCACATAAAACACTCAGAAATTAGATCATCAAAGAATGGCTCCATGAACCATTTCACCAACTTTGACCTCCTGAGGGTAATACTCTTCCTGTCATCAAACTTGAGTGGATCAAGCCTACTCGACGATTCATCAAATTCATCATCCCTGCGATTGTCAACAATCATCCCATGGTCATTAAGCATCCCTCTGTCATCACCATCGTTGCTCCCATCACTTGGAGGGCTCACTTCCATGCTAGGCGCTTCACCTGCATCATGGGCTTCTTATCGACCCGTATCTTGAGACATAGATCCTTGATGCTGACGGTATCACACTCTATGGAAATGTGATTGAATTGGCCATTGTTGTAGGACTGTGCCTTGGCGGAGTGGATCTTCTTGCCATATATGTGCTCCCTCCTCGCCATGAACGGGGCATTCATCGTCAACTGGCTGGCTCTGGTCTTCCTGTAGGCATCCTTCTTCATATCGTCGAGCAGGAGCGCGAGCTCGAGGTAGAACACCACTGCAACATAGAAGCCCTCCACAGGCTCTAGCTCGACGCTGAACCTAGCGTCTGATAGGTCCCAGAAGACCTTAACCTTGCTGTCCTCGACATCAAGGCTCCTGGACCACTTCTTCTTGGAGAAGAGCCACAACTTGATGTCCGCCTTGCACAGACAGTGGTCCGGATGACAGGTCATCGACGTTGACGCTGAGGCCTAGGCTTATCAGGCTCTTACTCCACATGAGCGAGATCACGCAGGGTCATCCTGAGAAGCGCATCTAGTAGAGGCAGATCATTAGGTTCTATGCTGCGCCCTTGCCGACGCTAGACGACAACACCACATTTGCAATCTACACACTGCTCTTGCTGAAGCAGGAAGGGAAGCCCCTCATGGCTGGCTCAGATTGGGTCCTTCGTCGAACACCTGGCATGCAGCCCCCCGCCCTCTAATGTGGATCATAGTGCAGAGCAACGCTCCTCAATGAACCAGTCCGCACCGCCCAACGAGCAACACCAAGGAAAACTGACCACCCGTGTAAACCCTAGTATAGAGTTCCCATGGCTCATGTCATTGAGAATAATAAAGGAACCCATTGCGTTATGTGATTTACTCATAAGACATGTTTTCTTGCAAATAAATACCAAATACAAACATATGAACTCGTGCATCATGCTAGACTTCCTTTGTTTGTGCATTAAAACTCAAAAAAATAAGTAAAACAAGTATAACTTCAAAATCGAGTTTGAGGTTTTAAAATATGGGAGCAAAGGAATTGAAGAATGAATAATAATAATACTATTAATATTAATAATAATTGTGAGATTGTGGCAAAACATTGGTAGTATTATTCATATTAGAGTGCTAATAAGATTTGAGGATTTGAGATTCAAACCATCAATTCAAATATATTTTGAATTATTGAATTTGGGAAAATAGGAGAAAGAAGGAAAGAAAAAAAGGAAAAAAAGAAAAAAGCACCGCTTGGGCCAAATCACCACTTCCGGCCCATTCTCCCATTCCCTCTCCCGTGGCCCAACACCACCTAACAGGCGCCGATCCGTGGGTCCTGCGCGTCAGCCTCATTCCGCGCCCGCGTGACCGGTTGCGCCCACTGTGTTGTGGGGGCCCGTTCGTCAGCGCTTTAACGAAGGTGTGCCGTGACTTATCACCCCACCGACTTGCAGGTCCTACTTGTGAGCCGGCGGTACTGTAGCTCTTCCCTCGCAACCACTTGCGTGGAAGCGCTCGCCATGGCAGAATCGTCGGCGACCATTGCGTGCACTTCAGACTGACCTCCCGAAGACCATAAAGTGGGCCTCGGGGATCTTCGCCTCACCTTTTACCCCTCCACACACTAGTGCCGGCCAAGAGAGAGTTGAGGGGAAGAGCCTGTAGATTCTGTAGATCGCCGCCGCACGGGAACCTCGAGCTCAACACAACGGGACTCTTGACGAGTGTTCATTTGGATTCGCTAGGTCCTGGGGTGTGTGGTCAGCGACTTGCTAGAGGCGATTCATGTGCCAGCGCCTTGGAATCGCTCGTCCAAGTTGATCCTCTGCGGCGGTCTGCCTCGCCGTGTGGCTGACCCCCCTTCACAACGCTGTTGACGGTAATAACCCTCGCAGTCAACTTACCCTGCTTTGACGTACATTTATCCGCTAGCATTTAAGCTCATAACCGTGTGATGGAACCGGGGTTGTACGCCAGTGCCGCCGCCGCCATAGCTGACCGGCGTGCCACCGATTTCATCGGGCTTGGGGAGCGAGGCGCGTGGCGACCGTCGATCCCCTATTGGACGGTCCTAGTGCGCACTCCTTGAGTATACTAGAGAGGAACCGTAGATCTAAGATTGGAGGGTGGGGATCTTATCATACCTAATCAAATCCGCACCGTTGGATCTTGATCCATGCGACTGTGTTGCGTATCCGTTCAAATGTTGGCGGACCTAATCTGTGTCGTCCGGTGGCAATCGGGAGGCCAAGATCTGCCCTTACCGGTTCGGCCGTAGAATTTGTAAAGAAGCCATTACACTTTATAAGAATAAACCCGCGGTCTATCTCGGGTGTAGCCTGAGTCTTGGAAATTTTGCATACTAGCCCTGGTACTCTTCAGTAATCTTGCGCGTAGTCCAGGGAACAGAGAAAATAGGAAAAAGAATATAGAAAATAGATTTCTAGTGTAAAAATAATTCCATAACTCATTTAATTCATAGAAAATTCATCTTAAGTCCTTTTTGATCCATTCTAGTGGTATTAAATTTGTTTTAAAATTGTTTATCACCTGTTAACTCTGTTTAGACATGAAACATAGATTAAAATTGTCTACATAATTTATCCCATACCAAACACTAAATAACTACGGAAAATTGTAACTCGATAACCGTAACTCTGAATTTAGTGATTCTTGTTCCTACGGTCTCGTTACGATGCGTAGAATATTATCATGCATTCTGTTCTGCTGTTTGGTGTGATATTAATTTCTCCTAACCATGTTTGTTTGTATTGTTGCGAGTAGACGAGCAAGCCACTAAGGATATAGGTGTTCAGCAGGTGGAGACTGCTGAGCAGGAGCTCGTTGAAGGCAAGTTTTCCCTTGATCACTTCTATTTACCCAATAATATTCATGTTAATCATTATGATCTGCATATGTTAATTTTGATGGGACCCAATAGGTAACCCTAGTTTGACTATCTTTATACCTTGTTTACCACTGAACTTTTTGGTAGTACCTAATATTGCTTTATGTGGTTTTGGGTATTGAGACACACATTATTTATGATCATGCTTTTATTATCAATTTGTTATTTACTGTTCATGATAAGATCATATTGTTAATTGGAACATGGAGAACCACTCAGGAAAACAGTGAAACCACAAGGGTGGTATGGGAGTATGGGACGCCCTTGGCTGACTAATTAGGAAAGCTAGTGGATGACTACCTTACCCAAAAGGGGCAAGGGCAGTAGGGGAGTGGTCGGTGTAGGGAGGTTCTCTGGTTGATTTTGCTGCGATGGCGGTCAGACGAGGGATCCCTGCATTGGGGCTTCCTAGAAACTATAGCGAGTTTTCTGAAGCTAGTGGAACTTTGTAAATGCCTTGTAGTGCTACCCTGCCTCGTCTCCTCGGTAGAGAGAAATGGAAAGTTGCGATCCCTTGGCAAATGGGTAACATGACTTGTGGTTAAAGATGCGCAAGCTTTGCAGAGTGTAAAACTGGTATATCAGTCGTGCTCACGGTCTTAAGCGGCTCAGACCCTCAATTGAGTAATTTATGGAATTAAATTCAATTTGTCATTTGCATCGCATTGTGGTTTATTTTTAATTTGATCTATTATTACTCTGGTTTGGTATTTACTTATATTTAGTAACTGCTAATAAAATTTGACCAACTTATTAAAAGCAATGCTCAGCTTTAACCATTATTTGTTGATCAGCCTTACACTTCACATGAACTTTCACCTTTGGTGAGTTCATACACATTATTCCCCACAACTTGTTGTGCTATGATCTTTTGTGAGCTCACTCTTGTTTTATATAAACCCCCCATAGGTGAAGAGTAGGTGGTCCAAGAGGAGCCCTACAATTAGGAATATGATCTTATCTAGGTGGTGTCTCCCAGCCAGCTTGATGGCGCCAAGGAATAATTATTTAGTTCATTTATTGTTATCATTTATTTTCGAAAGACTTCCGCTATGTAATAATGATACTTGTGACATTTATCTCTATATACTTTGTCATTATATGTGATGTTCTTCTTCGGCGCACATATGAGACACACCCAGCTTTATCCCTTAAATCCGGGTGTGACAGAAGTGGTATTAGAGGAAATGTTGACTGTAGGATGAAACATAGATAGAACTGGACAAAGCCCTTACCTACTTACCTTACTATGATTCTTTCTATACTTTTCTCGATCATGTCTCACCTTTTGCTGTTCTACTCTGACTACTCTTATCTTTCCTATTCTAAGACAAGGAGGATTTCACACCTTGGAATCCTACAATTATGACCCTTTATAGAGATAGGAGACCTAAGACAAAAAAACTAAAAATATTTTCTCTATCTAAAATGTTTGAATGATTGTGCTAATGACAAATGCTTGATTTGCTTCTTTGGTTGACTGAATTAGTATAGCCGAGCATTCTAACATGTACCACCATAAGGTAATGAATTAGAAGTAGTAGGTGACACAGTATTGTACTTAGCTAATAAAACCACCAAAAGATCATGCCTCACAATTACTCGTCTTATTTACAATTCTATCTTACCATGTATTTCTAATCCATATGGTCAATACCAGGAAGGGAGGTGGAATCGATCTCCTGCCAACCCCCACAACAGGAGGATTGTTAGACAATAGCAAACATAGATGATTGCTCCAAATCCCCCACTGACTGGGATAGATCCAGTGGTCGCCGCTCAAATGCAGATGCTACAGCAGGTGACCAACATAATGAATGACATGCAGGCTCAAATGAGGCAAGAACACTAGGAGATGCGTCAGGAGAGGCAAGAGATGTGGGAGGAAATGAGGCAAGATAGAATGGTGCGACAGCAAAATCAACCTGAGAACCTCCCTACACCGATCACTTACATTCGTTCGAGTTCCTCACCTTGGGGAGCACCAGTTCTGTTTATACAGAAGAAGGATGGTTCACAAAGGATGTGTGTTGATTATAGATCACTAAATGATGTCACAATTAAGAACAAGTATCCTTTACCTCGTATTGAAGATTTATTTGATCAGATGAGAGGTGCTAGGGTGTTCTCTATGATTGACCTCATGTTAGGGTATCACCAAATGAAGATTAGGCCATCTGATATTCCTAAGATGACTTTCTCTACCTGATATGGTCTATATGAATTCACAGTCATGCTGTTTGGCTTAACTAATGCACCAGCCTACTTCATGAATCTGATGAACAAGGTGTTCATGGAGTATCTTGATAGATTCATCGTGGTATTCATCAATGACATTCTCATTTATTCCAAGAATGATAGTGATCATGAGGAACATATGCGGATGGTGCTACAAAAGTTATGGGATAATCAACTCTATGCCAAATTTAGCAAGTGTGAGTTATGGCTTGATGAAGTACCATTCCTTGGGCATATCATCTCCAAAGGTGGAATCTCAGTGGATCCGGTTAAAGTAACAGGGATAGTGTGTTGGAAGATACCAAAAACAGTCACTCAGGTTCGAAGTTTCCTGGGACTCGTAGAATTTTACCGGCGATTTATTGAAGGGTTCTCCAAGATAGCAAAGCCTATGGCCTCATTATTGGAGAAGGGGAAAGAGTTTAAGTGGACTCATGAATGCCAAGAGAGTTTCAATCAACTGAGGTTTAAATTGATGTCACCCCCAGTGTTGATTATGCCAGATCTTTAGAAGGGATTTGACATATATTGTGATGTGTGCCGCCAGGGCTTGAGATGTGTTCTTATGCAAGAAGGACATGTCATCGCCTACGCGTCTCGCCAGTTGCGGAAACATGAGTTGAACTACCCCACTCATGACTTAGAACTGGCAGCCGTAGTGCATGCTCTCAAGATTTGGAGGCACTAAGTGCCAAGTCTACACTGATCACAAGAGCTTAAAGTATATCTTCACTCAGAAGGATCTCAACCTTAGGCAACACCATTGGTTGGAGCTAATCAAAGATTATGACTTGGAGATTCATTACCACCCGGGCAAGGAGAATCTGGTTGCGGATGCCTTGAGTCGGAAGGAGCATGTCCATGCAGCTATTGTTGCCCAGCTACCCGAGGAGTTAGTAGAATACTTTGCAAAACTCAACCTAGGAATAGTTGCTGACACAGAAGGAGTTACCATAGAGGTGGAACCTACCTTAGAACAAGACATACGAAAGGGTTAGATCGATGATGTTAAAATTCAAGAGATCAAAGATCTGATGGCTGAAGGTAGGGGTCCAGACTTCACGGAAGATGAACAGGGGACGATCTGGTTCAAGAACAGGATTTGTGTCCCTGAGATTGATAGTCTTAGGGAAACCATATTGAAGGAAGCACATGACTCAGCATTCTCCATCCATCCTAGTAGTACCAAGATGTATCAAGAACTGAAACAAAAGTATTGGTGGTATGGTCTAAAAAGGGATGTTGCTTCACATGTGGTAGTGTGTGATGTTTGCTAGAGGGTAAAAGCCGAGCATCAGAGACCTGCTGGATTGCTTCACCCACTGAAGGTACCTGAGTGGAAGTGGGAAGAAATTGGTATGGACTTCATTGTTGGTCTACCTCGCACTTCTACAGGGTATGACTCTATTTGGGTGATTGTGGACAGACTAACAAAAGTAGCTCACTTCATTCCTGTGAGGACTAATTTCACAGGGGCCAAGCTAGCAGTGTTGTATATGGCTCGGATAGTTTGTCTACATGGAGTGCCTAAGAAGATTGTGTCAGACCGGGGATCACAATTTACTTCTCGGTTTTGGCAGAAGTTGCATGAGTGCTTGGACACACAGTTGAATTTCAGCTCGGCCTACCATCCTCAAACTGAAGGCAGACCGAGAGAACCAACCAAGTACTAGAAGATATGTTAAGAGCTTGTGCTCTTAAACATGGTGATAGTTGGGATAAGAGTTTTCCCTATGCAGAGTTCTCTTACAATAATAGCTACCAGGCCAGTTTGAAGATGTCCCCGTTTGAGGCTCTATATGGCAGAAAATGCAGGACCCCTTTATATTGGGATCAAACTGGTGAAAGGTAGTTCTTTAGGCTATAAATTATACAAGAGGCAGAAGAACAAGTCCGATTGATAAGGGAGAACTTGAGAACTATGCAGTCAAGACAGAAAAGCTATGCAGATACCCAGAGAAGACTGTTAGAGTTTAAGGAGGGTGATCACGTTTATCTGAAGGTGTCACCAATCCAGGGTATGAGGAGGTTTAAAGTTAAAGGGAAGTTGTCCCCTCGCTTTATTGGACCCTTATTGATTTTAAAGTGAGTGGGGGAAGTTGCCTATCAACTGGAATTACCCGACCATCTTGCGGATGTACATGATGTCTTCCATGTATCCTAGTTGAAGAAGTGTCTCAGGGTGCCTGAGGAGCAACTACCTATGGAAGATCTCAGTGTTCAAGACGATCTGACTTATACTGAGTATCCTATCAAGATCCTTGATACTTTGACTCGTGTTACAAGGAGTAAAGTGATCAAAATGTGCAAAGTGCAATGGAGTCATCACAGAGAAGATGAAGCTACTTGGCAGACAGAAGAAGAGCTACGAATAGAATTTCCCTACCTCTTCCCTAGTTCATCTTAATCTCGAGGACGAGATTCCTTTTAAGGGGGTAGGATTTTTATACCCTAGTATAGAGTTACCATGGCTCATGTCATTGAGAATAACAAAGGAACCCTTTGGGTTATGTGATTTATTCATGAGACATGTTTTTTTGCAAATAAATACCAAATATAAACATATGAACTCGTGCATCATGCTGGACTTCCTTTGTTTGTGCATTAAAACTCAAACAAATAAGTAAAACAAGTATAACTTCAAAATCCAGTTTGAGGTTTTAAAATATGGGAGCAAAGGAATTGAAGAATGAATAAAAACAATAATATTAATAATACTAGTGAGATTGTGGCAAAACATTGGTAGTATTATTCATATTAGACTGCTATTAAGATTTGAGAATTTGAGATTCAAACCAGCAATTCAAATCTATTTTGAATTACTGAATTTGGCAAAATAGGAGAAAGAAGGAAAGAAAAAAGGGAAAAAAGAAGAAAGCACCGCTTGGGCCAAATCACCACTGTCGGCCCATTCTCCCAGTCCCTCTCCCATGGCCCAACCCCACCTAACGGGCACCGATCCGTGGCTCCTACGCGTCAGCCTCATTCCTCACCCGTGTGACCAGTTGCGCCCACTGTGTTGTGGGGCCCATTCGTCAACGCTTTAACGAAGGCGTGCCATGATTTATCACCCATCGATTTGCGGGTCCTACTCGTCAGCCAGCGGTGCTATAGCTCTTCCCTCGCAACCACCTGCGGGGAAGCACTTGCCACGGCGGAATCGTCGGCGGCCGTTGTGCGCACTTCGGACTGACCTCCCGAAGACCATAAAGCGGGCTTTGGGGGTCTTCGCCTCACATTTTACCCCTCCACACACTAGTGCCGGCCAAGAGAGAGTTGAGAGGAATAGCCCGTAGATTCTGTAGATCGCCACCACACGGGAACCTCAAGCTCAACGCGACGGGACTCTTGACGAGTGTTCATTTGGATTCGCCAGGTCCTGGGGTGTGTGGTCAGTGACTTGCTAGAGGCGATTCGTGCACCAGCGCCTTGGAATTGCTCGCCGGAGTTGGTCCTCTACGGCGGTCTGCCTCACTGTGTGGCTGAGCCCCCCTTCACAATGCCGTTGAGGGTAATAACCCTCGCATTCGACTTACCCTGCTTTCCCGTACGTTTAGCTGCCACCATTTATGTTCATAACCGCGTGATGGAACCGGGGCTGTACGCCGGCGTCGCTGCCACCATAGCTGACCGGCACGCCACCAATTTCATCGGGCCTGGGGAGCGAGGCGCGTGGCGATCGTCGATCCCCTATCGGACGATCCTGGCGTAGACTCCTTGAGTACACTCGAGAGGAACCGTAGGTCTAAGATTGGAGGGTGGGGATCTTATCATATCTAATCAAATCCGCACCGTTGGATCTTGTTTCGTGCGCCTGTGTTGCGTACCGGTTCAAATGTTGGCGGCCCTAATCCGTGCCGTCCGCTGGCGATCGGGCGGCCAAGATCTGCCCTTACCAGTTCGATCTTAGAATTTGTAAAGAAGCCCTTACACTTTGTAAGAATAAACCTGCGGTCCATCTTGGGTGTAGCCTGAGTCTTGGGAATTTTGCAGACTAGCCCCGGTACTCTTCAGTAATCTTGCACGCAGTCCAAGGAACAGAGAAAACAGGAAAAAGAATATAGAAAATAGATTTCTAGTGTAAAAATAATTCCAGAACTCATTTAATTAATAGAAAATTCATCTTAAATCCTTTTTGATCCATTCCAGTGGCATTAATTTTGTTATAATATTGTTTATCACCTGGTAACTCTGTTTAGACATGGACCATTGATTAAAATTGTCTACTTAATTTATCCCACACCAAGCACTAAATAACTTAGGAAAATCGTAACTCGATAACCGTAATTCCGAATTTAGTGATTCTTGTTCCTACGATCTTGTTACGGTGCATAGAATATTATCATGCATTCTGTTCTACTGTTTAGTGTGATGTTAATTTCTACTATACCATGTTTGTTTGTATTGTTGCGAGTAGACGAGCAAGCCACTAAGGATCTAGGTGTCCAGCAGGTGGAGACTGCAGAGTAGGAGCTCGTTGAAGGCAAGTTGTGCCCTTGATCACTTCTATTTACCGAATAATGTTCCTGTTAATCATTATGATCTGCATAGGTTAATTTTGATGGGACCTAATAGGTTACCCTAGTTTGACTATCTTTATACCTTGTTTACCACTGAACTTTTGGGTAGTACCTAGTATTGCTTTATGTGGTTTTGGGTATTGAGATACACATTATTCATGATCATGCTTTTATTATCAATGTGTTATTTACTGTTCATGATAAGATCATATTGTTAATTGGAATATGGAGAACCACCCGTGAAAACAGTGCTACCACAAGAGTGGTATGGGACGCCCTTGGCTGACTAATTAGGAAAGCTAGTGGATGACTACCTTACCCTGCATTGGGGCTTCCTAGAAACTGTAGCGGGTTTTCTGAAGCTAGTGGAACTTTGTAAAGGCCTCGTAGTGCTAGCGTGCCTCGTCTCCTTGGTAGATAGGAACGGGAAGTCGCGATCCCTTGGCAAATGGGTAACATGACTTGTGGGTAAAGATGCGCAACCTCTGCAGATTGTAAAACTGGTATATCAGCCGTGCTCACGTTCATGAGCGATTCAGACCCTCACATGAGTAATTTATGGAATTAAATTCAATTTTTCATTTGCATCGCATTGTGGTTTATTATTAATTTGATCTATTATTACTCTAGTTTGGTATTTACTTACATTTAGTAACTGCTAATAAAATTTGACCAACTTATTAAAAGCAATGCTCAGCTTTAACCATTATTTGTTGATCAGCCTTACACTTCATATGAACTCCCACATTTGGTGAGTTCATGCACATTATTCTCCAGAACTTGTTGAGCTATGATCTTTTATAAGCTCACTCTTGCGATATATAAATCCCCCATAGGTGAAGAGCAGGTGGTCCAAGAGGAGCCCTACAATAAGGAATATGAGCTTATCTAGGTGGCGTCTCCAAGTCAGCTTGATGGCGCTAAGGAATAATTATTTAGTTTATTTTATTGTTATTATTTATTTTTGTAAGACTTTCGCTATGTAATAATGATACTTGTGACATTTATCTCTATACACTTTGTCATTATATGTGATGTTCTTCTTTGACGCACATATGTGTAACACCGCAGGTGTTACCCAAGGCCCTGGCTCAATACATGCACCTATGGCCCATTATCACATATGTTTGAGTGGGGAGAAGGGGCACCAAAACTTTAGAAACCATGGATTAATTAAGTAATGATCATGATAGAAGGAATACCCTTGCTTTTCATGTATCTTCACCTTGGAAAAAGATGCTCAAACCCTAGAACCCCCTCTTGAGCCATTAGACCCCCAAGCATTGGATTAGTGGAAAAACTATGCAAATGTCCATTTGATGACTTAAACCCTTTACCAAAGTTGAAGTACATTTCTATATCTACAAGAAAGAATCAGGGAATTATTTCAAAAAGGTCCCACAAAACCCCCAAATTCAGCCCCAAGTGGAGAGCACTATACAGCAACCCAAATTTTCTCTAAGTCAAAAATCAGCCCTCTTCTAAAGATCAGAGATGTTCACTTAGTTGCTGGCACCAAATCCACAAGGTCCATTTGACAAAAAGGAGCCAAATTACCCAAGGCATACCCCTGAAAAATTTGAAACCAAACCAGAACTGTTTGACACGGTTTGACACAAGTTTTGTCTCGGGTTGAACAGTGCCGACAACCCTGACTTGGCGCCACCATATCTCACAAACCAGACCCGATCTTACCTTGGAACTCACATGAACTAGGTAGCAATAGGTGCAAAGAAGAGATCTCACAAAAGTCTTATGGCGAGATTCACATGTTTGGCCGCTCAGCAAGAGCTAGAACTCGGACAGAAAGAAATGGCCACGTGTTCGACGCGCCCTGGCAATGCCAGAGCACGCCCCGGCGCTCGGCCCCGCACGCGCCGCTCCGTGCAACGCCAGACCCTGTGCCTACGCCCGCACCTATAAAGCCGACCACGGCCTTGACCATACACTCCCGCTCGCTCTCAGCCCCGCCCAAGCGCAAGTTCACCGGCGTTCGCTCTGCGCACGGCGTGCCAGCGGCCACCATAGTCCCGACCACCGTGGACCAGCCACTCCAGCCCTCCTCCACCCCATCCAAACCCTCGGCTAGCCTCCCCAGAGCTAAGCGAAGCTCCCCGAGCCCTTGGATCGAACACCACATTACCGGAGGTGCCAGATTGACGTCGCCGGACTTCGTCCGACCGCCGGCGCACGTAGACCGAGCCACACGGTGAGCCACTTGTCGATTCCTTGCACATAGATCACCATTGACCTCCAGTGAAGCTCCCCGAGCGGTTTGATTGAACTTTACCGCCGTGAGCAGGCCGGAGCACTCGTCGTCGACGAGCCCGACCGCCTGCGCACGTGGCTAGCCCTACTCCGGCCATCACCGCCGGTGATCCGCCCCTCGACGTGACCGCCAGAAGCCCCTGGACCTCACCCGACCCTCCATCGGACCTCTCCTATCGCCAGTAAGCCGCGCCACCGCTTTTTTTCTCTGCGGCTACTGTTCCGACGAGGAGGGAGCTCGGGTTAAGAGAGGGAAAAGCCAGGGGGTATTCGCAAAGTCAGTGACTCGATTAAACAATTCCCCAGGGGCACGGTTTGAACGGTTTAGTTAAGGAAGAACTCAGGGACCTCAGTGCAAAGCCTATTTCCTTTAAACTTTAAGATTTATTCTTTTTAAATGAACAGAGAACTAGAAAAATTCATACACTGAGTTTTATTTAACCAAATTTGGTCAAACCAATTTTGCTTGGTCGTAAATATTATGAAATACCCAACAAAAATAATAAACACCATGGTTTTAGCATAGCTTTTTAGAGTTTGGATTTAAACAAATATAAGGCCCAAACCTTAATAAATAGAGGAAAAATAAAAATACTTTTGGACTAGGACTAAGAAAAATTGGACATATACTTAACTAGTAACTACACTGTTTAAAAATGTTAAACTCCCCAATATACTAGGTTAAAGGAAGATTACCCATTAAAACTTGTATTAAACCAAACCTTAAGAAAATGAAAAAGGGAATTTAAAATAAGGACCAAGGGGCAACCATATTTTTCCTAGCTTGCTTAGGTGATATAGTTCATAAGAAAATTTTGTTGAACCATCTTTTAGTATAAAGAAAATGCACCAGTTTTTATTTAATAATAACAGTGAGAACTTAGAAAAATCCTAGAAAAATAACCCTAAGGAGGAACCACCCCAACCTTAGGAATAAATACTATTATGCTAGTATGAATCTAGGAAAAATACAAGTTTTGTTGTTTGATATTTTTCAAATAGCAAGTTAGTTATAAGTGTCTTTTTGGCATTAAACTTTAGAAAAGCACAACTAAATAATCATTAAGTCACCTTCTGCGATTTTTTGGCATAGAGGCATATTCTTACCCATAGATGTTAGCAAAAATAACTTTTAGTACAGAACCCCCACCTAAATCAGAGTTGTAGTGCAAAGTGACCACCTACCCTCACTTTTGTTATTTTTGCATAGAGTTTATCCTAATTATTCTTAACCTCAAATTTGTAGAATAGACTACAATGACCAATATTAACCCACTGTACTTTATTCAACATTTTTGGAAATTTTTAAATCACTATGGTAGTTCAAGCTCACTTTAAAAGCACAAATAGAAAATAAAAAGGGGAATTGTGGAAGGAATTAATATTACACAACTAGGTCTCCCTAAGTGCCCACTAAAACTCTAATGAGATGATTAAATTCTTAATTCCACTCAAAACCTAAAATAGGTAAGTATAAGGCACTAAGAACATCATACGATAAAGAAACCCTAGTTTCCCCACTGTCTTAATATTGCTTCACCATACATCGTGTTTACTAAATCGGCATATCATTAACATGCATGTATCTTATTCATTGCATTTGATAGATTGTAACCTCGCTGACGGAGAGTACATCCTCATTCCGGAGCAAGGAGTTGCTCAGGAAGGAGTCCAGGAGCCAGCACCAGAGCCTGTTATCGAGGATCTACCTGCCCCAGCTTTTGAAGGCAAGCCCCGGTTTTATGCATAACCGTTATATATGCTATTTTACTGCACTTAATGATTGTAGGTTTGTACTGTGCATTTAAGTGTAGGAGTTGTCTAAAACCCTAGCTGCATGAACTCAGGATTCCTTTGAGATGGATACTAGTATGCTAGGTCGAGTAGCTACTTTGCAAATTAGGGATCTCGGTAGAAGTCGAGTGATTTTTCTAGCACTCACGCGAGGTCAGGAATTGGTTGTATCCATTTTTGATCACGAAATGATGATGGTCTGTGGACGCAGATCCATGGGGATGCGTGGTCTATGAGACGAAATTGGAATAAGGAATAAGGTGTGGTACCTGTGTCTAGCGTTTGAACGTACTAAACACATACCGAAAAATATGGTAAATCGGCAAGCCTAGTACCTAAATGAACCTGCCCGCGGATTGACCTCCTCATGCGACCTGAGACGTGGTCTCCCATTCTGGTTATGGTGGGTACAAGTGCGGTCACTGCACGACGACAGTCGGGGTCAGTGAGACATTGTACGCCAAGGCGATGAGCCTCTTTCTGTTGCCAGGAAATTGATGGGGACGGTTGATGTGTGTGGGGATGGAGTGCCTCACCACGTCGTGTGTTTAGGTTTACCTTGCAAGGTTAAAACTTGATTCGAATCGTCTGCTTCTCGCAGCTAATGAGACTGCTTGATCCCTTGTACTGCATTGAGTAATAATTGGAAATGAGATGACTGGCACAATATGTTGATTGATATAAAGTTTGATACCATGTATGAATAGCTAGGTACTCATCTAGTTTTAATTTATTATTCTAAAACTTGAAAAGATAAAACTTGGTTTTAGACTTAGCTAGTGCTTTTGGCAAACCAAACTCCTCAGCCAAACAGCTGCATGTCTAGAGGTAGAGGAGTAGACTCCTCACACCGAGTAAGTCTAGCTGGGTATTAGTATACTCAGCCTTGCTTGTGGCGTAATTTTTACAGGTTCGCTGGAGGATATGGTTGCTGGAGTGACTTGGCCATCCACCTTGCCACCGGGTTGGACAGTCGAGTGGGACCCTACCTCAGCAGGAGAGGAGCATGAGGAGTGATGGGCCAGGCTTCCCCATCCTCCATTTTTCTTTACCGTTAGTCGATTTCCGCTGCATCAAGAACAATGGTTGCTACTTTTGCAAAACTCCGATGATGATGTAATAACATTAAGTAGTTCTTTAATTTATGGTTTTATGCTTTATTGCCTTTTCTCTGTGCCTCACCTTCGAGTGAGTATGTGGTACTTGATCCTGTTAGTGGCCTTATCGGAATAGATCCGAGTGACTGACGGTTTATTCCTATTTAAGTGTGATCTAGCCTTTAAGGCGGGACTTAGGCACTTAAGTCGGAATAATTCGGGCGGTTCCGCCACAATATGAGACGCACCCGGCTTTATCCCTTAAATCTGGGTGTGACAACCCGCGCGCAGATCGGCCACGGAAATGCATAGGCCGCCACCAGAGATTGCTAGATCCGGCAATGCCACCACCAACAGATGCAAGATCCCACCTATTACCATGGAAGGCAGCACCGGCAAATGGTCAAGAATGGAGGGGCAGCGGAGGGGGTGGTCTCGGCTCTCGAGTGGATGCGGGTGCAACACTTGTCGGGGCGGTGGATGGCGGGCACAGGGCACACGACGTGGGGGAGTAGGGATGGCGAGTATTGCGGACAAGCGGGGGAGGCGAGGCGACGAGCATAGCGGACGCGGATGCCGAGCGGCAAGCATCACAGATGGTGGGAGGGAGTAGGGGAAATGCCTCCCCGATTTGCTGGTGAAGAAGTGGGCGCGGGTCGCTGTGCTCCTTATGCAATGGAAAGCGATGACGGTGGTCAGGAGGAGGGGGGTGCCGATCTCAGACAGGGGTCGGGGCATGGTGTCGCGACGACTGTGGGCTTCGCCAACCGCGAGCAAGAGTGGGGCGACGCTCGACGTGGGGTTGGGGCAGGGGGTTGGCATCGCGCGGGGGCAGACGGGGGCGCGGAGGCGGGGGCAGGAGAGCGAGCGTGGGCGGTGGCAGGCGGGGTGAGTGGGGGCTTGTGGGAGGGGTGAGGACGAGGATTGGGTGTGGCATGCGGGGGCGAGGATGGGGGCGTGGCAGCTATAAATATCGGGCGTTGGGAGAGGTGGCGAGGGCATGGTGAAGCAATGTGGATGTCCACATTGGGTCCTTATAGAGTAGTAGAGATGTATATGGAATAGATCTACACCGAGATGCTTCGAACATAGCTGAATATTATGGCTCCAATTGAATATGTGGATGCATTATCATTCGACTATCATTTGCGTTGCAATCTGTGTTATTGGGCAATATGTGTAATAGAAAACTTCATATGTACTGTTGGGGACTTGTTCTCAAATGCTATGAGTCAAGAACAAGGCAACACAAAGTATTAAATGTTAATATCCTTCGTCCTTCGAAGCATTATTTCCCTTAGGATATAACGATCTTCGGACGAAGGTCATGAAGGACGTTCCTTCATCATCATGGTATGCGATAATGAAAGACAAAGTATATGAAACATGAAAGATAACATGAATAATCATATAATATCATTCACACATTTTCATTATATAAACTTGAGTATTTAAATACAATATTTAATTATATTTGTACCTTCGGCTTGACAGAAGGCAAAAATCCGAGCGTTGTACACAAGCGAATACAAGATAGCCTGAACAGTACAGGGGTACTATTCATCTATTTATAGGCATAGGACACAGCCTGTGAGAAATTACATTCATGCCCTTTACAAATGTTTACAATCATAACACAAGCTATCACGGGTCGATTGGTCATTTCATCTTTAAGTCGGTGCATCTGAAAATGTACTCCGAAGCTCTTTGATCGATAGCTTCGGCTTTGTATCAATCTTCCGAAGGTGTTTCTTCTTATGGGACCTTCGGCGACGAAGCAGACCCCCAACATGTACTATATAACACAACACGACTATAACCTTCGATTAATGTATGTTGCACTCAAATTGCGTTTTTCTATTTGCATATGTAAGTTTTATGTGTTTTTAGGCATCAAATTATTTGTGAATATATTGTTATTCATTGTGCAAGGTGATTTGAATAAAATTGTAACACTCCAAAATCACATTCTGAATAAATTAGAAAACTCATTTTTTGATTTAAATAAATATATTTTCAAATAATAAATTATCTAAATGATTCTTATGTGAACTATCCTTTGTGTTAAAGATCTATTCTCTAAGAAATTATATCATTTTAAAGAAATATATGAAAATTATAGATTTACTTTATTGTACTTCTAAAATGTGGCTATGTGTTTGAAATATTTTCTTTAAAAAATTATTATTGTAAAACATCTTACATGAATTATTCTACTGATTTTCATTTGCTTGAATAGATAAATGAATAGAGTTGCATCTTATGCTATGTTTCTAATCTGTGCATTTGAACTTATGTTTACAAATTTAAAACATAGTTTAAATTGTAATTTGAACCAAATTTGAACCAAAAATTGAAATAGAAAATAAAATAAGAAAACAACAGAAAAAAAGAGGCGAAGAAAACTCACCTGGTATCACGTCGGCCAAAAGCACTTGAACGGGCCATTTATTTTCCAACTCCCTCCACGTGACCATGCCATGGGTATATTTCTTGTTTTCTTTAATTCTCAAACCGTATACTGAATCACTATAACATCGCAGTGGTATCAACATGCAAATAAAAGCAGCTTAGATGAGAGCCTCTCAGTCGTGGACCGCCTGAACAGTTTCGTTTCTTTCGTGATCTCTAACAAGCAAATTGGTTAAGATTTGCATGAAACATCGTCACAGAACGCACGATGCCAACTAAGGTTTGTTAGGATTTGATATTGATCCGATCTTCACCCGTGTGTATATAATACAAACCGAAGCCGTCTCCTTGAGCCAAGCCACAAAACAGGGAGGCTAGAGCCTTGACGTCAGAAATAGAGAAAGGGAGAGGCTAGCCACTACCATCGCCCTGGACTACGTCGTTGTTCAGCTTACAAGATCGATTGAGAGCTCGTCGGACTTAACCACTTCACCATCATCTACATCCGACACTACATCTTCTGCTTGAGGGATCGCCGGAGGAACTGCTTTTGAGGTACGAGCAACAACTAATTCTCCATCATTAGAGGTTGTCCCTGCGTTCGGTGAGGGTTCAGCGGAGTAGCGTGATGTCGCACATCAGCCATGGTCACCAATCCTCCATGTTTTTCCCTGTCCTCTCCGCTCGGTGTAGCATGCGGCTGGCGGCCTGTCATGTAGACCTGGCCAGCTGTCACACCATGATTTAAGAGATAAAGCCGGGTGTATCTCATATGTGCGCCAAATAAGAACAACACATATAATGACAAAGTGTATATAGATAAATGTCACCAATATCATAAATATCATTATTACATAGCGGAAGTCTTACAAAAATAAATAATAAATATAAAGCAAACTAAATGTCTATCCATGGCGTCATAAAAGCTGACTAGGAGACGCCACCTAAATCAACTTGTACTCCTCATTGTATGGCTCCACCTAGACCACCTGTTCTTCTGTGGGGGGAGGGGTTATATATTGCAAGGGTGAGCTCATAAAAGATCATAGCTCAACAAGTTGTGGGGAATAATGTGTATAACTCACCAAAGGTGGGAGTTCATGTGAAGTGTAAGGCTGATCAACAATAGAGGTTAAAGCTAAGCATTGCTTTTAATAAGTTGGTCAAATTTTATTAGTAGTTACTAAATGTAAGTAAATAACAACCAGAATAATAATAGATCAAAATTAATAATAAATCCCAATGCGATGCAAATGATAAATTGAATTTAATTCCATAATTTAATCATGTGAGAGTCCTGAGCTGCTCACGACCGCGAGCACGACTAGTATACCAGTTTTACACTTTGCAGAGGTTGTACCCTGTACACACAAGTCGTGTATCCCATGTTGCCTAGGTTTGCAAGGCCCTTAGACACTGCCGAGGTGAATGGCTAGGGATCCACTATGAGGACTTTACAAAGTTCCACTAGCATCAGAAAACCTGCTATAGTTTTGCCGGCGTTTCGGACCCGGGGGGGTCCCTGAACCGACGAGTGAGATCGCTGCGTGCCCCTGCCCAGATGGGTTGGCGCGGGATGGAACACAAGAGGTGGGACAAGCCTTGTATTATCCTGCACCAGGGGTGCCGCTCGTAGTAGGGGTTACAAGCGCGTCGCGTGAGGGAGAGAGAGATAGAGAGTGAGAGCCTGTTCGTCCGCTCCTTCCCTCGCGCAAACCCTCCTCCAGGATGGCCCTGGACCTCCCTTTTATAGACGCAAGGATAGGGTCCAGACGTACAATGGGGTGTGTAGCTACGTGCTAACGTGTCCAGCAGAGAAGTGCCTAAGCCTTGTGTACATGCCAACGTGGCCGTCGGGGGAGAGCTTGAGCCCTGTACACGTGATAGCGTGGCCGTTGGAGGAGCGCCTGAGTCCTGTAGGAGCACAGCTGGCAGTGCGGCAAGGATCCTGCTGACGTCTCTTTGCTGCCGTAAGGGGCTGAGAGCCACCGGCGTCATGGTGCACGTGGGGCACCATCATTATCCATCGTCGGGGTAAGCCAGATGGGACGCCGGTCTTGTTCCTTGTAGCCTGAGCAGGCTAGGAATAGGGTAATGATGTATCCCCTGTTGGCACGGTCGGTCCGAGCCCAAGGTCGGGCGAGGCAGAGACTTCTCTTGAGGCCGAGGCCGGGGTCGGGCGAGGACGCGATTCCTCTCGAGACCGAGGTCGAGGCCGAGTCCGGGGGTCGGGCGAGGCGGAGACCTCCCCCCAAGGCCGGAGCCTGAGGTCGGGCGAGGCGGAGCTTCCTGTTGCGCCTGAGAGCGAACTCGGTGGTTGATCGTGACTTGTTGTCAGTCTTCGCCTGGGTGGTTGGCACGGCAGTCGGAGCGGGGCGAGCGGCGCTATTTTCCAGTCATATCAGACAGTAAAAGAGAGGGGCGAAGTGACTGCGGTCACTTCGGCCTGGCCGACTGAGGCGCGTGTGTCAGGATACGGCGTCAGGCATCCCCTGCATTGAATGCGCCTGCGAAGCGGTCGATCGGTGAGGCGGTCTGGCCAAGGTTGCTTCACGATGAAGCCTGCCCAAGCCAGGCTTTGGGAGAGCCGAGGTGGCGCCCGCTGCCTGAGGAGGCCCTCGGGCGAGGCGTGAACTCGTATGGGACTACTGCTCCAGCCCGAGGCTAGGCTCGGGTGAGGTCGTGTCCCTTGGGTAGACGAAGCCTTGACTTGGACCGCGCCCGTCAGTGGGTCTGAGGGTGTTTACCAGCCATGATTAGGAGTGTTTGGGGTACCCCTAATTATGGTACCCGACAGTAGCCCTCGAGCCTCGAAGGGAGTGTTGGTACTCGCTTGGAGGCTTTTGCCACATTTTCGGTGAGGGGACCGACCTTTCTCGGTTTTTGCTTTGTTCTGGTGGGTGCGCGCGAGCGCACCCGCCGGGTGTAGCCCCCGAGGCCTCGGAGGAGTGGTTTGACTCCTCCGAGGTCTGAATGCTTTTCGTGGTGCCTCGGTCGGTCTGATCGTTCCCTCATGCGGCCTGGCCGTAGCCCGGGTGCGTGGTCAGGTTCCAAGTTATCAAGCTGGTTTGTTGATGCTGTCAACAGTTTTGGCCTTAGCCGGGTGCGAGAGCAGCCCCCGAGCCTCAGCACGGAGCGAGAGGACGATCAAGGACTTTCCTGACTTTTATCATACGCCCCTGCGTCGCCTTTCTGCAAGGAGGAGGGGGGAAGCGCCATGTTGCCCTCGGAGGGCGTTGAACATGGTGTTTCCATTGAGCTGCTAATGGGTGATCCAAGTGGACGCCCGTGCCCCATTCGTTAGGGGTCGGCTGGTGGCCTAGAGGCGCGCTCCAAAAGTACCTGCGGGTGATTCGCCGGACCCAGACCCCTTCGACAGGGTCCGAGGGCTCGATGCCTCCCTCCGGTGGGATTCCGTTACAAATCGTTCCCGCCGGTCTCGGAAATGTCCTAGGGTACCTCGGGAGCGTAGCCCGAGCCTCGGCCATGTATCGGACGTACCCAGAGTCATCCCTCACTCTGCGTGCACTAGGGCGACTGTCGATCCCTTCCGAGGGGCCAGCCTACGAACCCCTGATCAGTAATTGGCACAGAGCCCGAGCGCTCTGGGGCGGCTGTTCGAACCCTTCTGAGGGGCCAACCTTCGAACCCCTGATTAGTAATGGGCTTGAAGTCCGAGTGTTCTGGGGCGGTTGTCGAAACCCTTTCGAGGGGCCAGCCTTCAAACCCCTGATCAGTAGGAGGGCTCGGGGCCCGCTTCCTTCGCCGAGAAGGATCCTTTCCACAACATCCCCTTTCCCGGTCCCTGTACCAAGGGAGATAGAGAGAGGAGGAGGGGAAGGATATGAATTTAAATAAGGTGGCACACCTTTTTTGATGCGGTTATCATGGCGAAGGCGAAGCGACGCCCGCCTCGTCTGCCAGAGGTGTCGCCTGCTCCGCCGGGGAGTTAATGCGACGGAACGGGCGATTCGCGTGGCGCCTGTTGCGCATGCGAGCCGTTCGAGGAATGGGAAGATCGCTTTACCTTCGAGTTTTGAATTTTGCGGCGAGTTCGGGTGAAGTTTTGAACGGTTCTCGCCCGGGCCTTTGTATACTTGGAAGGGGGGCCGGCAGTGGTTCGTCACTTTGCCATTTGCGCCTGCCTTTTGCTCTGGTTTTCGTAACCTAAGAGAATAGCCAGGGAAAAGTAAACCGCGCACCTCATCCCCTCCGCCTCCACCACCTTCATTCGGTGATGGCTGACAGGGTGACCGTTGTCCCACCGCGCGACCCGTGGCCCTCCTCCACCGTCGTCATGAAGGATCTGGAGGCCCTCGTCGCCGATGGTCTGCTCCGTCCCCTCTCTGGCGGGGCGCAGCCGGAGTGGATGGCCCCGAGCGAGGCCGTCCCTTCCCCCCCGCCGGGGTACGTGGTTAGCTTCATCGCCTTCCATGAGTGGGGGTTCGGAGTGCCAGCGAGCCGCTTTATGCGGGCGCTCCTGCACCACTACGGGGTGGAGCTACACAACCTCAACCCCAACTCCATTGCGTAAGCGGCCATCTTCGTGGCGGTTTGTGAGGGTTTTCTTGGGATCGAAGTTCACTGGGATCTGTGGACCCACATCTTCTCCGCGAAGCTATTCGCCTTGACGATGGATGCGAAGAAGGTCCGTATGGCGGTGCGGGCTGGTGGCTGCACCCTCCAGCTGAGGCAGGGGCGCGCGCAGCAGTACATCCCTGCCATTCTTGTGTCTTCGAACAAGGGGTGGCAGCGTCGATGGTTTTATCTTCGAAACGACGACAGGAGGCTTCCGTCATTTTCTCAGCGAGTGGTGACCGTCGCCGGCGGCAACTGGCGCTGGGATGCCACGCGCGAGAGACAGGAGAAGCTCCAGCCTATTCTGCAGGCTTTGCAGAAGTTACGAGATGGGGGCCTTACCGCTGCGAGGGTTGTTGCCGCTATCCATCGCCGGAGGATGCTCCCCTTGGCAGAGCGGCAGCTGTAGCTCTCGGAGATGAGATCGGGGGTCGATCTAGAGGGCTCACAGATGTCCTCGGCCTCCCTCCCCGACGACGACCTCCGCAAGCGGGTAGCGAGCACGGTAGGGAGGCTGGATGCCAGCGCCCTTACCCAGCCTACGATGCGTCCCGACCATGGGTATGTTTCCCTGGTAAGTATCCGATCCTTCTCCTGTACTGCGCTGTGTTGCCTTCGATTCCCACTGTTGGGATCTTTGCTCTTCCAGGGGTTAAGTTTTTATAAACCCTCCTTGCCGCGGGTCTCGGAGGACGCGGTGGACCGAGCCGCGCGGAGGGTCACCGCGGAGGAGAAGAAGAAGAAGGACGCGGAGAAGGCTCAGGCTCGCGAGCGGATGCGAGCTCGGGACGCCTTGGACAAGCGTCGTCGGAGACAAGAGAGGGACGGGCTCCCGAGGGAGCCATGGCCGGAGACGCTCGACGACGATGATGACGATGACGATGATGAGGATGATGACATGGTGGCCCATCTTGGCCTCAGCCTGGACCCGGGGCTGGGCTAGGGGTTGCCGTGCCAACCTCCAAGTGGGCTGGTATCATCAGTGCCTGGGGCCAGGACATCGGGCTCCCAGTTCGAGGAGCGGAGGCAGGCCGAGGGGGCACCTGACCCCTCTGTCCCCCAAGATCAAACGCCCGCGCTGGCTGTGCAGGAGGTTGATCCTCCGGCCGCTGCGGCGACGCCTGGGCAGGCCGCTCCTTCGGCGCCTCGGGCGCCCAAGGTGGGAGCAGCGCCGAAGTTGGTGGCGGGGCAACCCTTGGCAGCGCCTGCGGGGACCAAGGCCCGAGGGGCCTCCCCGCAGGCACGATTGGCTTTGGTCCGGAACGGGTAAGTGTCTGAGAATGCCTCTGTTTTGGCTTCTTTCATCGCGTGACTTGAACATGCTTTCTTTCTTCCTTTCAACAAGCGGAGGCAGGGCCCAACCGGCCTGGCCCCCACGAAGGCCCTTAAGACGATGCCAGCTTCTGCCGCTGGTGCCGTGGCGCGCCATGCTGGTTGGCTGGTCTCCGCACAGGATGCTCTCGAGCGGGGGGTCCAGGCAGCACGAGCTGCCTTGGGGCAAGCCTCCCAGGCCGACCCCTCCATTAGGGCGGTCGTCGTGCTGGGGGAGGCTGCTGATGCGGCCGTGGCCCTGAGCTCGCCTGACGCGTCGTTGGTGTCAGCGTCGACTCCTGCCGCGGTCGTTGCCGATTTGCCCGCGGAGACGTCCATCGCTCTTGACGTCGGGATGGTTGGGGCGTCGCCGCTCGCGGTCGTCCCCGACCCCCCCGTTCCTGGCCCTGAGGAGGGGCCGGACGCTGTTGCCGAGGTCGGCGACTGGAAACCTGCCACCTTAGCCGAGGGGGAGCCTAGTGCGTCGATGGCGATGGTGCCCGACGTGTTGACTGCAGGGGAACCCAACGCCTTGGCGGAGGAGCGCGTAACACCGCGGCCTGTCTCGAGGGGCGGCGTCCTCATCCCCGTGCAGCGCAACCCCAATGAGTGGTGCGGGCAGGTGTTCCGGTTCTGGAGCCGCGGCACCTTGAAACCCCTCCTCGTCCTCAACGATGAGCGGGAGGAGCAGTCTCGGGATGAGCTCCGCGAGTATGCCGAGGCGGCGATGGGGTTGCTTTGGTCGATCATGGAGATCCTTTCTAGGGACGTTCCCAGGGTCCTCCAGGTAAGGTTTTCAGGCGCATGCTCTGGGTGGCCAGGGCATTCTTTGTAATACCTTGTATTCCTTGCTCAGGAACTGGCAGATGTAAGCACCGCCAAGGCGCTATTCATCCGCCGCGAGAGCGGCATCTGGTGTTCACTGCGGTCCCAGAGGGCCGCGCTTGCCAAGGCTAACGAGCGCCTTGCCCAATAGAGCACCGAGCTGGCGGACCTTCAGCTGCTCTGTGATGATTTGAAGGCGGAGGTAGCGGCGGCGCGGTCAGAGGCGGCGTTGGCATGGACGGAGGCACAGCAGCGGCAGTTGGAGCTTGGCCAGGCCATCGACGAGTGGGACCAGTCTTGGGGCCAGGCTGCCGAGGCCGAGGGCCGGGCTGAGGCCCTTGAGGGTCAGCTGGCCGAGGTGTCCGCTCGGGCTAGGGCCCTTGCGGTGGACCTGGCTGTGGCCGTCGGATCTGCCCAGTCTGCCCAAGTCATGGCCTCGCAGGAGCGTGCCCGGGCTGAAGGTATGTGTCGCCTGCTTTGCGACTTCAATTCCGCTTCATTCTCCAACTCGTGTCTGAAGAATTTTGATCGGCTATCTGCAGAGCTTGAGAGGGCTCTTAATGAGTCCGCCAAGGCGCACGCCCGGGCGGCTGAGCAGAATGAGGCCGACCGTGTGGCTATGTTCGAGGCTATCTCGGAATTTTGCTGAGCCTTTGACCTCAACGACGTCCCCTCGGGTAGCTCCCCCAGAGTCATCTGTGGGCCTTGGGCGGCCATGTGCGCAGCAGACTCCGCGGGGCGCTACATCACGGCGTTAGGCGGGCCTTCGCCGTGCTCGCTTCCCACTACGATGTGGACTTGGAGCGGGTCAGCGAGGGGTACTGTCTACCCAACAAAGACGAGGCTGCCTTAGCCGAGGTCCAAAGGCTTGACGCGGCCGCCGAGGGCCCGAGCGCGGTGCTGGCCTCCTCCTTCGAGGTGGAGATTCTTCCACCCACGTCGTCGTGTGAGGCTAGGCCAGACTTCGCCGAAGGCAGAAACGGCGCCGAGGGCGCAGCTGCTTCCCCTGCTGGAGCAATTTGTTTGTAGCATGCATGTGTTCATTGCGGTCGCCGAGGCCTAAACACTTTTATCGTCATATCATAAAGCTGCGTTTTCTTTCCTCTTGTTCCGTGCGCCATGACTTGTTCGTTGGTAGCAGAACCACTTGTCTGAGCGAGAGTTACTTTTCGCGGAAGGTGACAAGTGGGGTATCCATATCCCGGAGGCGTAGGAGTCCCTCGGCTCGGTCGGCCTTGCCGCTTACGTGTACTCTCGTCGTTTTTAGGATCCCACTATCGATACAGAAGTCGAAAGCACAAAAGGTTGTTTTGGTAGAAAATTTTTCCAAGGAAAATTTTGACGCAGTGGGGGTTCCCCCCTTCTAGCCCCCGAGGGAGGGTCGGGCTTTGCTGAGGCAAGGCCAACCCTTCCTTGACGGTTAGACTGTAAACGAGGTACATGAACGACTTAAAACATCTTAAGGGTAGAAGCAACGTAGCTATTAGATGTTCCAAGCGTTGCTGTAGACCTCGCCTTGGTCATTGGCCAGCTTGTATGTTCCGGGCTTTAAGATCTTAGCGATGATGAAGGGCCCTTCCCAGGGAGGAGTGAGCTTGTGGCGCCCTCGGGCGTCCTGTCGCAGATGAAGCACCAAGTCTCCCACTTGGAAGCCTCGGGGCCGAACGCTTCGGGCGTGGTAGCGCCGCAGCGACTGCTGGTACCGTGCCAAATGTAGTAAGGCAACGTCCCGTGCCTCCTCGAGCTGGTCCAGCGAGTCCTCTCGGCTGGTCTGGTTGCTTTGGTCGTCGTACGCCCTGGTCCTCGGGGAGCCGTATTCTAAGTCCGTGGGGAGGACGGCCTCGGCCCCATAGACTAGCAAAAACAGTGAGAAACCCGTGGCGCGGCTCGGCGTCATCCTCAGACTCCAGACTACCGAGGGTAGCTCTTTCATCCATCGCTTGCCGAACTTGTTGAGGTCGTTGTAGATCCTTGGTTTGAGTCCCTGCAAAATCATACCGTTGGCACGCTCCACCTACCCATTCGTCATTGTTGGGGACTTGTTCTCAAATGCTTCGGATTAAGAACAAGACAACATAAAAAGTGTTAAGTGATACAGCCCTTCGTCCTTTGAAACAATATTTCCCTTCGAGATATAATGTGTTCCGGACGAAGGTCACAGACAACATATCTTCGTAAGCACAATAAACTATGACGAAGAACTTACATGCAACATAAAGAGTAATATAAACATTTAAATATTATCACAACGTCATTTCTATTTTATTATCATATAAAAATAGAAATGAGTTCAAATTACAAGCGTACCTTCGGATTGCAGGAAGGCAAAAGTACAAGGATGACGGAAAGCAAATGCCAAGTCCGCATGAACAGTACGGGGGTACTGTTCATCTATTTATAGGCGTGGGACGTAGCCCATGAAAAATTACATTCATGTCCATTACATTTGCTAATGACTTATGGGAATCTATTAAGGCCTAAGTAGTCTTTTCATCTTTAAGTCGGTTCCCCTTTCTGCTATCGCGACGAAGCTTTGTGCGCATAGCTTCGGCTGTGCACCATTCTTCGTACAACTTGGTAATCAGCTTCATACAGCTTGGGCTTCGTTCTGACCATACTCCATGTTCATGATCCGAGTCCGAAGATACCTGTTCATATAATTCACTTGGAAAATATTGTCAAATCATGTTTTTGAGGACCTTCGGAGGACGAAGGCCCCCAACAGTAGCCCCTCGCAATATTAATTTGTTAGCGATAAATTCAAATTGCGATATGGACGAAGGCCTTAAGCCGAAGGTCCGAAAAAACACCTTCCCTTTGCTAGAATAGCAAAAGTCACTGACACCTGGGACCACACAGTTTCCGTCATATCGAGTGTATAAATAGGAGCCCGCCATATTTGATTTGGCACGCTCTCTTTGCCATCTGTCTTTCCTGCTTATAAAACTTTCTGCCCAAAAATATTTGTTTTCTTTCGTAGTTTTAAGCTTCGGAGGCGAGAAGTAGGGTCTCCGAAGAGATGTCTGAGGAGAAGAAGGCTGTTGTCGAGATGAAGCTAAGTCTCTCTGAAGAGAAGAACCTGGGGTTTCTTGAGGCAATGTCAAAGACCAATACAGAAAAGATCACCAAAGAGATTTTAGAAGGTTTATCTGAAGATACTGGTGACAGCGACAGTTATGATGTAGAAAGCGGCGGGGGAGAGTCTGAAGATCGACCATGGCGGCCAAGTCACACGGTTTTCGGGAAAACCACTGTTAAGCAGAGTCATATTGACAATATGAGGGGGAGATATTTTCGAGATATATCTATTGTGAGGGCTGATGCTGGAGAAAAGACTTCTCCCACCCCCGAAGAAGATGAGGTCGTGATCTTCCGAAGCTTTCTCAAGGCTGGGCTTCGGTTCCCCCTAAGCAGCTTTGTTGTCGAAGTTCTGAATACATTTCAAATCTACCTTCATCAAATTACTCCCGAAGCTATCATAAGAATGGGAATCTTTGTCTGGGCTGTGAAAAGCCAAGGTTTAGAACCAAATGCTAAAAGCTTTTGCAAAATTCATGAATTGGTATATGAGACGAAGCCTTGGGGGAAAGAACAATATCACAACAACTTTGGTTGTTACAGCTTCGGTGCTCGCTCCGGGTCAAGCTGCCCTGTGCCAACCTTTCGGAAGAGGTGGCCCGGGGCCTGGATGACAGAATGGTTCTATGTAAAGAATGACTTGACAGCGCAAGAAGATGTTAAGAGTATCATTATGCGCCCCATCTGGCAACGCTTCGGACTCCGAAAGCCGAAGGTTGAAATGGATGAATGTAACGCCCCAAATTTTGCAGTTGAATTTTTTTTCTTTTCTTTACTCGCCAAATTCGGGCGTTACCTTTTCTTTTTCTTTTTCCCTCGCTAGACCTTGACTTTTTCCAAAGCTAGTGGGATTCGGTTTGGAATTCCCGTGTAAAGAAAAACCCTAAAATTGTTTTATGTTGTTTGATGCACCATGCCGAACTATGCATTCTTTGATTGTTTGAAAGTGCAAATGCATTCATCTAGGAAGATCGGATTTCGAAAATAAGGAGAAAACCTTTTCTTTCTTTTTCTTTTTCTTCCTCTCTCCTCTTTTTCTCTCTCTCCCGCGCCGTGGGCCGTCCCTGGCCGGCCCAGCCGCCCCCCTGCGCGCCCCCTTTGGGCCTAATTGGCCCAACCGCCCCCCTACCCTTTTCTCCCCAACTCCCTCTCTCTCTCCCTCCCATTTTCCCTCACCCCACCCTAGCCGCCGCCGCCCCCTACCCCTGCTCGGCCGCCCCTGCCGCCGGCCCAATCGCCGCCTCTCGCCGTCGCTCGCCCGCCCCCGGTGAGCCCCCCCTTCCCCCTCCTCTCTCCCTCTCCCCTCCCCCCCTCCTCTTCCCCCAGCCCGCCCGGCCGCGCCTGCCCTCGGCCGCGCCTGGCCCCCGGCCGCGCCCTGCCCCCGGCCGCGCCTGGCCCCCCGGCCGCGCCCCTGCCCCCGGCCGCGCCCTGGCCCCGGCCGCGCCCTGCCCCCAACCAGCCGCGCCCTGGCCGCCCGGCCGCGCCCCTGGCCGCCCCAGCCGCGCCCGGCCGCCCGCCTGGCCGCGCCCCCCGCCCCTGCGCCGCCCGGTTCAACCGCCCCGGCTCAGCCCCCCCCCCCCCCCGCGCTCGGCCGCCCCTGCTCGGCCGGCCCAGCCGCCGGTTCAACCGCCCCCAGGGCCGGTTCAACCGCCCCCCCCTTTTTTATTTTATTTTTTTTATTTTATTTTACTTTCTGTTATCATAGCTATTTTATTTTAGGTAGGCTAATCATTGTTCATGTTATTGAAATAGGAAGCTTAATTTAGAATTTCGTTGTGCTAGTTGATTCATTTAGTTAATTGTTTATCTCGTGCAATGTTGATCAACTTAAAATGACTAGGTTTCCATTAGTGTATATAACAGAATTCTTTTGTTAAGAACCAGTTGTAACTAATCATTAGTGCATAAGCTTTAACCCCCTGCGAGACCCTTTCCCGTTTCTTTCTAACCTTAACAAATGCGATATCGAATGTCATACTTGATGCATATTCGCTTTACTTGCTCCCTTGTATGGTGTACTGTTCTTTTGTATTAAATATGTGGATGTATGTATGTTTGCGCTCGCATAGAGAACGATCCGGTCAAAGAGCCCGAGGAATTCGCAGGAGAAGCCCCTGAGCAGCAGTCGGTTGGTGGAGGCAAGTGTCCTTTGACCTATCTCTGTCCTATTCATTCTTTAATTCACCTCCCGCATTACACATTTATACTTAAGGATTGACTAGCTTTTGTTATTCATGTCCTTGTTTACCTATTTGGGTCGGATTATTACTGCTTAGTCTGATGCTATTGCTCAACTCTAATCAATGAACATGATGTGGTTATCTATGATACGCTGTTTTCCCTTCTTATTTATGATTATATTTGTGACCTTCAAGGGGACTCGAGCGGTTTCTCGAGTGCCTCTCCGTAAGGACCTGTTCAATGGATGACCGCCCGGGAAAACAGTGCAACCATGAGGGTGGAATGGGACGCCCTTAGCTGAATAATTAGAGGAACCGGGGTGTAGTTCGCTTAGCCGTTGTGCCGTCAATGGGGCTCGGTGTATGCGGCTCGCTCTGCCAAGGTTGATTTGTCCCTTGGGGAGGAGTGCGGTACATTTAGGAAACCTAACGGGTGGCTACAGCCCCGGGGAATCTTTGTAAAGGCTACGTAGTGAGACCCTGCCTATTCACCTTGGTAGTGTTTAAGGGTTTGATCGGCCCGAGGCAAGAGGGAATCACGGCTTGTGGGTAAAGTGCGCAACCTCTGCAGAGTGTTATGAAACTGATATATCAGCCGTGCTCGCGGTTATGAGCGGCCAAGGGAGCTCCAGAGATTAGTGATACTTGATCAGAGACATTTTGGTACATGTGGCAGTGAGATTGATGGTTCTGATTATGATTATGGTGCTGGTAAGTGGTATTCTTTCCAGTTGGAAAGGATACATTGGGCTAATAACTTGGGTTAATATTAAAACCTGGCTTTCTACTAGTAAGTAATAACCTGACCAACTAAAAGCAACTGCTTGACTTATCCCCACATAAAGCTAGTCCACTACAGCCAAACAGGATACTTGCTGAGTATGTTGATGTGTACTCACCCTTGCTCTACACACCAAACCCCCCCCCCCCCCAGGTTGTCAGCATTGCAACCACTGCTCAGGAGAAGATGAAGCTGTGGAAGGAGACTTCCAAGAGTTTCAAGACTACGATGAGTTCTAGGCGTGGGTTAGCGGCAACCCCCAGTCGGCTGCCTGTGAAGGCCGCGTTATCTACGTTTCTTTTCCGCACTTTGATTTATTGTAAGAACTATATGGACGTCTCAGACGTATGATGTAATCGACTATTATTTCCCCTTTTAATACTATTTGAGCACTGTGTGATGATGTCCATGTTATGTAACTGCTGTGTACGTGAATAACTGATCCTGGCACGTACATGGTTCGCATTCAGTTTACCTTCTAAAAACCGGGTGTGACATAAGTGGTATCAAAGCCGTGCTGACTGTAGGACCGCTAACCTAGAGTAGAATGGTCGTTCTAAGGATTATAGACCTCTGTCCCTGCCTTGACTTTGGTATCCCTTCAAAAGTTGGTCCTACTGACCAAACCTTTGTTCTACTATATATTATACCTTGCTGAAAATTTTGTTTATTCTGATCCTTCATTTATTTATGATTCATTATTTGCTGGTCATATTAATTCTGTTCTCACTCTTTTGCTTGCGATATCTTTTGTAGATGGCTCGACTTAGACACACTGCACGAAAGTCCGTCATCCCCTTCTTACCCTCCCGCCTTGCTGAGCGTCCGCTTCGCCGTCCCGTGGCCGGACAGTCCAGCCACTTGGAGAGACTGCACCACCGCCTGCATGAGGAGCAGGAACGTCGACGACAGGAGCAGCAGGGCTCTTCTTTCTCGCTCCAGCAGGAGATAGAGTCTGTGAGGAGCTGCTCCCCTGTGCTTCCCCTGGAGGCGCCCCCTGCACCACCACTAGGCGCCCCAGCCCTTGGAGTAGCTGCTGGAGGAGACCCAGACGACGGAGGTGGCGACGACAGCTTGAGCCACGACACCGACTTCCCTGCTGACCATGAGCCGGAAGGATGGGTTGCTCGACCCATCACTCGCGACGCTGCTCGCGGGTGTCACTTCCACGACGCGCTCGACACCCTGCTACGTCGGGCACTTGACCGGCGTACTTGGTCCATCGAGTATCGCTGTGTGGTCTACCAGCATAGTCGCGGGGTCTACCCGGACCGCTGGGAGGCGACCTGCTTGGTGCGCCGTCCGGAGAACAGTCTCCAGGGCGTGGAGGCTTGCTCAGAGCACTATTCTATCTCTGAGCGGGACTCAGATGAGGCAGCCATGCAGGATGCTGCACGGCGTGCGCTTTCGCACTACTGCTCGGTTCTCGGTGGGGTAGCTGATGGTCTCGACCTGAAGTATTACCCCCGCTGTCCATCTGGCAGCACAGGAGGCGTGATTGTTTCACCTGCTGGTGAGGACAATCCTAGGTTGAGCAGCACAGTCAACCTAGCCGCCGTGCTAAACACGAAGCTGGACCATGCACTAGACGAGCTGAGTAGGGCTCGTGCTGAGATCGCCCTGCTGCGGGCTGAGCGCGCGGAGCGTCGTCACTTGGATGATGGTTCCCCCGCTCCCGTCGGGACTCAGCACCCGTACCGCTCGCCTCGGCGTGGACTCCAGTCTTATGGCAATCCCGACTGCAAGACCAAGATAAATCTAGAACCATAGCTCGTTAGAGTTGGATCTTGTAATTAGTACAAAATATATACATAGAAGCTTCAGTCTTAGCATTAGTCTCGGTCTTAGTTAGTCTTAGTTAGACAGGGTAGTTTGCTATATCCTGTGCATTAGTGTTTGTCATGATGAACTATGTTTGGCTTGGATCTTTGTAATGACTGTCACCAGAGTGTGGGTATCCCCTGCATTTTGGCTTACCTATTATGTTAATGGAGTTAGTTATATAGTTGGGAAACCCTTTATTCTACTTTCCTCTTGATCTGAGAAGCTGTGTGGTCTGTGTTGGAGATCAGTGAAGATGCTCATCTGTTCAGTGCTGTTGGAGAATTCTATACTCTTTTCTTATGCTGCAAGATTTGCCAGATCAGTTCTGATGTGTGGTTGCGTTCTGCAGATGTCAGAGAACAGGCGCAGAGGAGGAAGGCGTGCTCAGTAGGAGCAAGCCGCTCCGCAGGATGAGGTGCCTCAGCAGCAGCACCTGCCACCCCCGCACCCGATGTCGATCGAGCAGATGTTTCTGATGCAGACTCAGGCAGTTCAGGCCATCGGTCAGACTCTGGCCGCCATTCAGCAGCAGCAGCAGCAACAGCAGCAAGCACCACCCCAGCCTCAGATGCCTCAGATGCCCAGAGACAAGCGTGCTGAATTCATGAGAGGTCATCCCCCAACGTTCGCTCACTCTTCTGACCCCATGGATGCTGAAGATTGGCTGCGCACTGTGGAGCGGGAGTTGCATACCGCTCAGTGTGACGACAGGGAGAAAGTCTTGTATGGTCCCCGTCTGTTGAGAGGAGCAGCCCAATCATGGTGGGAGTCTTACCTCGCCACCCATGCCAACCCCGATGCCATCACCTGGGAAGAGTTCAGAGGTAGCTTTCGTCAGTACCATGTGCCTGCAGGTCTGATGACAGTGAAGAAGGAGGAGTTCCTGGCCCTTAAGCAAGGGTCATCATCTGTCAGTGAGTATCGAGGCAGGTTTCTGCAGTTGTCTCGCTACGCTCCTGAGGATGTCAACACCGACGCCAAGCGACAGTACCGTTTCTTGAGAGGCTTGGTTGACCCTCTTCAGTACCAACTGATGAATCATACCTTCCCGACATTCCAGCACCTGATTGACAGAGCAATCATGACAGAAAGGAAGCGTAAGGAGATGGAGGATCGTAAGCGCAAGATCAGTGGACCCCAGCCTGGAAGCAGCAGTCGTCCTCGTTTTTCAGGCAATCAACCTCAGCAGTTCAGGCAGAACCAGCGTCCACCTCAGCAGCATCAGCAGCGTCAGCAGTATCAGCAGTTCCATAGGCAGTATCCTCAGCATCAGTACCAGAACCGTCAGAGCAATCAATCAGGAGGTCAGTTTCAGAGGCAGAATCAGCAGACACCTCGTCTTCCTGCCTCAGCAAATCAGCAGAGCAATCAGGCAGCACCAGCTCAGGTTGGAAACAGAGCATGTTTCCACTGTGGAGAGCAAGGCCATTGGGTGATGCAATGTCCGAAGAAGGCAGCCCAGCAGCAGTCAGGCCCCAATGCCCCAGCAAAGCAGAATGTGTCCCAGCCTGGATCAGGCAACCGCTCTCAACCGCGCTATAATCATGGAAGATTGAACCACTTGGAGGCTGAAGCAGTTCAGGAGACCCCCGGCATGACAGTAGGTATGTTCCCAGTCGACTCCCATATTGCAGAAGTGTTATTTGATACTGGAGCAACGCATTATTTCATTACTGCATCATGGGTAGAAGCACATAATCTTCCAATTACTACCATGTCAACCCCCATTCAAATTGACTCAGCTGGTGGTAGAATTCGAGCTGATAGCATATGTTTGAATATAAGTGTGGAAATAAGGGGGATAGCGTTTCCCGCCAACCTTATAGTAATGGGTACTCAGGGAATAGATGTCATCCTAGGGATGAATTGGCTAGATAAGTATCAGGCAGTTATCAGTTGTGATAAAAGGACAGTCAAGTTGGTGTCCCCACTAGGAGAAGAAGTGGTGACCGAGTTAGTCCCGCCTGAGCCAAAGAAAGGAAGTTGTTATCAGATGGCTGTCGATAGCAGTGAAGCAGACCCAATTGAGAGTATCAAGGTTGTGTCTGAATTCCTAGATGTGTTTCCAAAGGATTTACCGGGTATGCCACTAGAGCGGAAAGTTGAGTTTGCCATAGAGCTTCTTCCTGGAACCGCCCCTATCTTTAAGAGAGCTTACAGAATATCTGGACCAGAGTTGGTTGAGCTTAAGAAGCAGATTGATGAGCTGTCGGAGAAAGGTTACATCCGGCCAAGCACCTCGCCTTGGGCCGCCCCTGTCTTGTTTGTGGAGAAGAAAGATGGCACCAAGAGGATGTGTATCGATTATCGAGCTTTGAATGAAGTCACGATCAAGAACAAGTATCCCTTGCCCAGAATAGAAGATCTGTTTGACCAGTTGAGAGGAGCCAGTGTGTTCTCCAAGATTGATCTGAGGTCAGGTTATCATCAGCTCAGGATTCGACCTTCGGACATACCGAAGACGGCATTCATTACCAAGTATGGTTTGTATGAGTTCACAGTGATGTCTTTTGGTTTGACCAATGCACCAGCGTTCTTTATGAACTTGATGAACAGCGTATTCATGGATTATCTTGATAAGTTTGTGGTGGTATTCATTGATGACATTCTGATTTATTCTCAAAGCGAAGAAGAACATGCAGATCATTTGAGGATGGTATTGCAGAGATTGCGAGAGCACCGGTTGTATGCAAAGTTGAGCAAGTGTGAGTTCTGGATTAGTGAAGTCCTGTTCTTGGGTCACATAATCAACAAAGAAGGATTGGCTGTGGATCTGAAGAAAGTGGCAGACATTCTGAACTGGAAAGCGCCAACGGATGCTCGAGGAATCAAGAGCTTCATTGGAATGGCCGGATATTATCGGCGATTCATTGAAGGGTTTTCGAAGATTGCGAAACCAATGACAGCGTTGCTAGGCAACAAGGTTGAGTTCAAGTGGACCCAGAAATGTCAAGAGGCCTTCGAAGCGCTGAAAGAGAAGTTGACAACAGCGCCTGTCCTAGTCTTGCCTGATGTGCACAAGCCCTTCTCTGTGTACTGTGATGCTTGTTACACAGGTTTGGGATGCGTGTTGATGCAAGAGGGAAGAGTTGTGGCTTACTCGTCCCGACAGCTGAAGGTTCATGAGAAGAACTACCCAATCCATGATCTAGAGTTGGCAGCAGTGGTTCACGCACTGAAGACATGGAGGCACTATCTGTATGGACAGAAATGCGATGTTTACACAGACCACAAGAGTCTGAAGTACATATTCACTCAGTCAGAATTGAACATGAGGCAACGAAGATGGTTAGAGTTGATCAAAGACTATGAGTTGGAGATTCATTACCATCCAGGCAAAGCAAACGTAGTGGCAGATGCTCTGAGCAGAAAGAGTCAAGTCAATCTGATGGTCGCTTGTCCGATGCCTTATGAGTTGGCCAAGGAGTTCGACAGGTTGAGTCTCGGATTTCTGAACAATTCGCGAGGAGTCACAGTTGAATTGGAACCTACCTTGGAGCGCGAAATCAAAGAAGCGCAGAAGAACGATGAAAAGATCAGTGAGATTCGGCGACTGATTCTAGATGGCAGAGGCAAAGATTTTCGAGAAGACGCAGAAGGCGTGATATGGTTCAAAGACCGCTTGTGTGTTCCCAATGTCCAGTCCATTCGGGAGTTGATTCTCAAGGAAGCTCATGAGACAGCCTATTCGATTCACCCTGGCAGTGAGAAGATGTATCAGGATCTGAAGAAGAAATTCTGGTGGTACGGAATGAAGAGGGAAATCGCAGAGCATGTGGCTATGTACGATAGTTGCCGAAGAATTAAGGCAGAGCACCAGAGACCTGCTGGATTGTTGCAACCGTTGCAGATCCCTCAGTGGAAATGGGATGAAATCGGTATGGATTTCATAGTCGGATTGCCTCGCACTCGAGCCGGCTACGATTCCATTTGGGTAGTAGTGGACCGTTTAACCAAGTCAGCCCACTTCATACCTGTCAAGACCACCTACAGCAGTGCAGTATTGGCAGAGTTGTATATGTCTCGGATTGTTTGTCTTCATGGTGTGCCAAAGAAGATAGTGTCAGACAGAGGAACGCAGTTCACCTCTCATTTCTGGCAGCAGTTGCATGAAGCTTTGGGCACACATCTGAATTTCAGTTCAGCTTATCACCCGCAGACAGATGGCCAGACCGAAAGAACCAATCAAATTCTTGAAGACATGTTGAGAGCCTGTGCGCTGCAAGATCAGTCCGGATGGGACAAGTGATTGCCTTATGCAGAGTTTTCCTATAACAACAGTTACCAGGCCAGTTTGAAGATGTCACCATTTCAAGCGCTTTATGGAAGGAGTTGCAGAACTCCGTTGCAATGGGATCAGCCTGGAGAGAAGCAAGTGTTTGGACCAGACATTCTGCTTGAAGCTAAAGAGAACATCAAGATGGTCCGAGAGAATCTGAAGATAGCGCAATCGAGGCAGCGAAGCTATGCAGACACAAGGAGAAGAGAGCTGAGTTTTGAAGTCGGAGACTTTGTCTATCTGAAAGTGTCACCGATCAGAGGAGTCAGAAGGTTCGGAATCAAAGGCAAGCTAGCACCCCGCTACATTGGTCCGTACCAGATCCTCTCAAAGCGTGGAGAAGTGGCCTATCAGCTCAGTCTGCCAGAGAATTTGTCAGCTGTGCATGATGTCTTTCATGTGTCTCAGTTGAAGAAGTGCTTGCGTGTGCCAGAAGAGCAGTTGCCAGTGGAAGGTCTGGAAGTCCAGGAGGACTTGACCTATGTTGAGAAGCCAGCTCAGATCCTTGAGGTTGCAGATAGAGTCACCCGAAGGAAGACCATCAGAATGTGCAAAGTCAGATGGAGTCACCACTCTGAGGAAGAAGCAACCTGGGAGCGTGAAGATGATTTGATGGCCAAGTACCCAGAGCTCTTTGCTAGCCAGCCCTGAATCTCGAGCGCGAGATTCTTTTAAGGGGGATAGGTTTGTAACGCCCCGAATTTTGTAGTTGAATTTTTTTTCTTTTCTTTACTCGCCAAATTCGGGCGTTACCTTTTCTTTTTCTTTTTCCCTCGCTAGACCTTGACTTTTTCCAAAGCTAGCGGGATTCGGTTTGGAATTCCCGTGTAAAGAAAAACCCTAAAATTGTTTTATGTTGTTTGATGCACCATGCCGAACTATGCATTCTTTGATTGTTTGAAAGTGCAAATGCATTCATCTAGGAAGATCGGATTTCGAAAATAAGGAGAAAACCTTTTCTTTCTTTTTCTTTTTCTTCCTCTCTCCTCTTTTTCTCTCTCTCCCGCGCCGTGGGCCGTCCCTGGCCGGCCCAGCCGCCCCCCTGCGCGCCCCCTTTGGGCCTAATTGGCCCAACCGCCCCCCTCCCCTTTTCTCCCCAACTCCCTCTCTCTCTCCCTCCCGTTTTCCCTCACCCCACCCTAGCCGCCGCCGCCCCCTACCCCTGCTCGGCCGCCCCTGCCGCCGGCCCAACCGCCGCCCCTCGCCGTCGCTCGCCCGCCCCTGGTGAGCCCCCCCTTCCCCCTCCTCTCTCCCTCTCCCCTCCCCCCTCCTCTTCCCCCCAGCCCGCCCGGCCGCGCCTGGCCCCCGGCCGCGCCCTGCCCCCGGCCGCGCCCCGGCCCCCGGCCGCGCCTGGCCCCGGCCGCGCCCTGCCCCCAACCAGCCGCGCCCTGGCCGCGCCCTGGCCGCCCCAGCCGCGCCCTGGCCGCGCCCAGCCGCGCCCGGCCGCGCCCCCCAGCCGGCCCTGGCCGCGCCCTGGCCGCCCGCCTGGCCGGTTCAACCGCCCCCCGGGCCGGTTCAACCGCCCCGGCTCAGCCGCCCCCCCCCGCGCTCGGCCGCCCCTGCTCGGCCGGCCCAGCCGCCGGTTCAACCACCCCCAGGGCCGGTTCAACCGCCCCCCCTTTTTTTATTTTATTTATTTTATTTTATTTTACTTTCTGTTATCATAGCTATTTTATTTTAGGTAGGCTAATCATTGTTCATGTTATTGAAATAGGAAGCTTAATTTAGAATTTCGTTGTGCTAGTTGATTCATTTAGTTAATTGTTTATCTCGTGCAATGTTGATCAACTTAAAATGACTAGGTTTCCATTAGTGTATATAACAGAATTCTTTTGTTAAGAACCAGTTGTAACTAATCATTAGTGCATAAGCTTTAACCCCCTGCGAGACCCTTTCCTGTTTCTTTCTAACCTTAACAAATGCGATATCGAATGTCATACTTGATGCATATTCGCTTTACTTGCTCCCTTGTATGGTGTACTGTTCTTTTGTATTAAATATGTGGATGTATGTATGTTTGCGCTCGCATAGAGAACGATCCGGTCAAAGAGCCCGAGGAATTCGCAGGAGAAGCCCCTGAGCAGCAGTCGGTTGGTGGAGGCAAGTGTCCTTTGACCTATCTCTGTCCTATTCATTCTTTAATTCACCTCCCGCATTACACATTTATACTTAAGGATTGACTAGCTTTTGTTATTCATGTCCTTGTTTACCTATTTGGGTCGGATTATTACTGCTTAGTCTGATGCTATTGCTCAACTCTAATCAATGAACATGATGTGGTTATCTATGATACGCTGTTTTCCCTTCTTATTTATGATTATATTTGTGACCTTCAAGGGGACTCGAGCGGTTTCTCGAGTGCCTCTCCGTAAGGACCTGTTCAATGGATGACCGCCCGGGAAAACAGTGCAACCATGAGGGTGGAATGGGACGCCCTTAGCTGAATAATTAGAGGAACCGGGGTGTAGTTCGCTTAGCCGTTGTGCCGTCAATGGGGCTCGGTGTATGCGGCTCGCTCTGCCAAGGTTGATTTGTCCCTTGGGGAGGAGTGCGGTACATTTAGGAAACCTAACGGGTGGCTACAGCCCCGGGGAATCTTTGTAAAGGCTACGTAGTGAGACCCTGCCTATTCACCTTGGTAGTGTTTAAGGGTTTGATCGGCCCGAGGCAAGAGGGAATCACGGCTTGTGGGTAAAGTGCGCAACCTCTGCAGAGTGTTATGAAACTGATATATCAGCCGTGCTCGCGGTTATGAGCGGCCAAGGGAGCTCCAGAGATTAGTGATACTTGATCAGAGACATTTTGGTACATGTGGCAGTGAGATTGATGGTTCTGATTATGATTATGGTGCTGGTAAGTGGTATTCTTTCCAGTTGGAAAGGATACATTGGGCTAATAACTTGGGTTAATATTAAAACCTGGCTTTCTACTAGTAAGTAATAACCTGACCAACTAAAAGCAACTGCTTGACTTATCCCCACATAAAGCTAGTCCACTACAGCCAAACAGGATACTTGCTGAGTATGTTGATGTGTACTCACCCTTGCTCTACACACCAAACCCCCCCAGGTTGTCAGCATTGCAACCACTGCTCAGGAGAAGATGAAGCTGTGGAAGGAGACTTCCAGGAGTTCCAAGACTACGACGAGTTCTAGGCGTGGGTTAGCGGCAACCCCCAGTCGGCTGCCTGTGAAGGCCGCGTTATCTACGTTTCTTTTCCGCACTTTGATTTATTGTAAGAACTATATGGACGTCTCAGACGTATGATGTAATCGACTATTATTTCCCCTTTTAATACTATTTGAGCACTGCGTGATGATGTCCATGTTATGTAACTGTTGTGTACGTGAATAACTGATCCTGGCACGTACATGGTTCGCATTCGGTTTACCTTCTAAAAACCGGGTGTGACAATGAAGCAGCCGAAGAATGCCAAAGAGCCTTCGGCGCAATCTGCTCTTTTATTGGTACAAGGGATCTGGTCCAAGAGCATATTGCCTTCAGGGTGTGGCCACTTGCAGGAAAGTGGGAAATGCCGAAGGAGACCACCAAAGGGTCCGACGAAGGTGGACTAGTGAGACTAAAATACACATTCAAATACGGAGATAAATTTGTTGAACCTAATGACGACTAGTTAAAAAGCATTGAAACATTAAGTGACGAACTGCTTGGGGTATATTCGAAGGCCGAAAACACTGCATTATCGGCAGCCTTCGGAGGCCGAAAGAAGAAGAGGCTCAACCGGGTATTTGATGCAATCGGGTTTGTCTACCCTGACTACCATTATCCGGTGCTGGGCCGCAAAAGAAAAAATACTTCTCCTGCAACAGAAGTTGCCACAAGTGCTTCTAGTGAGCCAGCACCGCAAAGAAAAAAGATGAAGGTGCTCACCCACCGGGCACGTTTTATTGAGCCGGCCACAGTGCCTGAATTTATCGGTGAAGTCTCGTTGGCCACTGAAACTACAGAGCCAGCTCCAGTGCCGAAGATCGAAGAAAAAACTGAAGCACCTTCAGCAGAGAAGACAGAAAAACCGAGAATTGAAGGACCAAAAATATTGGAAATCTTAAGTCCTTCAGCAAGTGCTGAGACAATAAAAAATCAAAAGGGCCCATCTGTGACCCCAAAAAGAAAAAGAATGGCGAACGTTTTAGACATTTTGGAGACAATTAAGTCTTCAAGCATAACTCCAAAGAAGACTGTTGAACTTTCTGGAGTGTCTACTGAAGCTTTAGTTGCTGAAGCTTCGAAGCAACAACCTGAGGCTGAAGCTGGGCCTTCAGAGCCCAGCAAGGAACAACCTCTGGAAGCCGAAGAAAAAATAAAAGTGCCAGAGCCAATTTTGGTTGAAGAAATTGACACTGCCGCCCCCGAAGCTCCTTCCACCATATGCGATTACATTGTGCGACATGCTTCGGGGAAGAAATTATCTGAAGAAGAGATTTATGAAGCCAAACACTATGCGAAAGAATTAAAATATCTGAAGGGGGCACTAGTGTTCAATGGGACAAACGAAGATGACTTCCTATACTGTCTCCCTGACAACAAAGAATTATCTGTCTGCCGGGAGATGGCTAGGAGTATGGGGTTCCCGAAGCTCGAAGCTGGCTTATGTGCTATGACGAAAGAAGATCTCGCGGATAGTCTTGCGTATAATAGCCTGAAGGTATGGGAATTAGACGTTTGAAAAATTTTACAATTCGTAACTCATTCTTTTATTCTTATATGGATTCTTTTTCGTATAGGGTTTAATTCTAAGCAACGCATTAAGAGCACAAAAGAGTGCCGAAGACGAGAGCTATGAAACTGCGTTCAACAATTTACGATCAGAAGTTATTAAACTGAGAAACGAAGCTCTAGAAAAAGATAAAATTCTGCTTACATTAGTAGACAAGATAAAAAAGGACGAAGCTGCCGCAAAGGTTCAGGCCGAAGCTCACAGACGCGAAATTAAAGATCTTCAGAAGCAATTGGCCCGGGCGAAAGAAGAACGCATACTTGAAGAGACGAGGCGGGAATGCAGCGACCAATGGGCTAATCATTTGGAAGGAACCGTTGAAGAGCTTCGATCTTCTAAGAAAAGGTGCTACGACAAATCCATGGATTGTATAAAGAAAATAAAAACCAGCTTCGCCAGTGTTGGCGCATTTTCGAGTGAAGAAGATTTTGTGAGAGGTAACCCAGAAGGGCCGATAGAATGGATCTGCCACGAAGCTGAAGCCTTCGAAGAAATTCTAAACAGTCGAGGTGACATTTGCGCCTTCTCGGGTGCCAGGGGGATTGCTTCTATACTGGAGAAAAAAGGCTGCGATCATGTTAAGGTTCTTGCACAATCCGAAGCCAGCTTATCCCCTGAAGATATTAAAGACCCCTCGACCGAAGCTAGCCAGGCTGGTGGAAAATTTTTCACCGATGTCTGGGACAATGGTGGCCGAGAAATGGCCCGAGAAATTATCGAAAAAAGCGAAAAAGGCATTCGTGATGCTAGGAAAGTAGCAGAAGCTGCTGAAAAAAGCACAGAGCCCGAAGGGCAAATAGGTATTAACTAGTGTTTTTTATCTCTTTATTGTAATTTTTGATTTCAAACTTGACGACGGCTTGTAATAGTAATAAGTCCGCATCCACTCTTCCCTCAGAACCTGCTGGATCGTCGGCTGGCCCCCACGCGAAGGGGGATGACGAAATTAGACAAATGGCCGAAGCTATCATGGATAAAGCTGTTGAACAACTACTAAATGAGGCCGCAGAAGTAGTACTCAGGGAAGACTAGATGTTATTGTAAAAACATTTGAAATGTGATCTATGTAATATTTTGTAACTTTGAATGTAATATACAAATTTCTTTTTGAGATTCAATTCTTTACGATGCATGAAATTTAACATACATACCGTTTTTGAGCCTTCGGCGAAAAAAACACCTTCCCTTCTTTTCATGCTTCGTGAAGAAAAACTTTTATGTATCCCGACAACTTCGATACTGCTCTGATGAAGCATATCTATGCTTCGTAAAATTTTTCCCGAAGATGTACTTCGAAGGTCAATATCGTATTTCCTTTTTCTGTCTTAGCACAATTTTCACTTTTTCAAATCATTCTCTGAAGATCGATATTGTATCCCCTTCTTGTGCCATATGCAGCATGATGTATGATGCTTATGCTATGCAAAATGATGTGATGATGTTATGTTATGTAGATGACATTTGTTCCGAAGATACACACATATCCCACAAAATATTTTTGTACCAGCGCTGACTTTTCGCTGTAAGCTCTGCATTCCCTTAGGAACGACTTTGGAGCTTCTTCGCCTTTTACTTAGGCGGTATCAGCGTTGACTTTTCGCTGTAAGCTCTGCATTCCCTTAGGAACGACTTTTTCTGATTTCAGCAAACTTACTCTGCGTTCCTTAGAACGACTTTTTGTTGCTTCGAAGGATTTTCAATAATTCGAAGGTCCTCCTTGTTATCGTTAACTTTTTCATGAAAACTAAAAAATGTCCTTTATTACACAGAAAATAGAACTGAATGGAAAAAACTGGTAGGATATTTGTCAATAAATGTGTTTCGACTCTGGCACAGTGCTATTGACTGTGCGAGCTTCGGATTGTTCTCTGAGATCCCTTTGGTGTGGAGCATATTGGCTCCCTTCTGGCTGTTGGCCTTGTTGCTACGGTGGTGGAAGCGGAGGCTGTTGCCAGGAAGCTTGAGGTTGACTCGCCGAAGCAACAGAAACTGCAGGGTGGTTGCCTATGTATTCTGGGATGTAAGGCGGATGGTACGAAGCAGTATGCATGACCTGCTTCGGCTGAGCTTGTTGCGCTGCAGCTTCGGCTATCTCCTTTTGCTTCTGGATGGTAACATGGCACATCCTGGTGGTATGGCCCTTGTTTTCACCACAGAATAAGCAAAATACTCTCCTTGGTTGATCTCCAAATCTTCCGCCGAAGCCCCTGGCGCCTCTGCCTCTTGGAGCTGGTGGCCGGAAGAAACTTTGCTGTTGCCCCGAAGCCTGTGAGGAGCACTGCGGCCTGTTCTGCTGATTCCCCTTATCATCATTTTGAGTAGAGTTGTGGATGGACCTGACATGCCTCGGATAGAATCTTCCTCCGAAGCCCCTGGTCATTTCAGAAAATCTGAAAGCCTCCTCCATTCTTTGGCGAAAATCGTTGTCGGCACGAATGTACTCGTCCATCTTCTGGAGCAGCTTCTCCAAAGTTTGAGGAGGCTTCCTAGCAAAGTATTGAGCTGAAGGTCCAGGACGAAGCCCCTTGATCATGGCCTCGATGACAATTTCATTGGGCACCGTTGGTGCCTGCGCCCTCAAACGCAAGAACCTTCTGACATACGCCTGAAGGTATTCTTCATGATCCTGAGTGCATTGGAACAGGGCCTGAGCAGTGACCGGCTTCGTCTGAAACCCTTGGAAGCTGGTTAACAACATGTCCTTCAGCTTTTGCCATGAAGTGATCGTTCCTGGTCGAAGGGAGGAATACCAGGTTTGAGCAACACTCCTGACAGCCATAACAAAAGACTTTGCCATGACTGCCGTATTGCCACCATACGAAGATACTGTTGTTTCGTAGCTCATCAAAAACTGCTTCGGGTCTGAGTGGCCGTCGAACATGGGAAGCTGGGGCGGTTTGTAGGACGAAGGCCAAGGTGTAGCCTGCAGCTCAGCGGAGAGAGGAGAAGTATCATCAAAAGCAAAATTTCCATGGTGGAAATTCTCATACCAGTCATCTTCGTTGAAGAAACCCTACTGATGAAGATCCTTGTGCTGAGGCCTTCGGTTCTGCTAATCCTGAGTAAGATGGCGAACTTCTTCAGAAGCTTCGTCTATCTGCCTTTGCAGTTCAACTAGCCTGGCCATCTTTTCCTTCTTCCTCTGCACCTGTTGATGAAGCATCTCCATATCCCTGATCTCTTGGTCTAGCTCATCCTCCTGAAGCGTCGGGCTGACGGCCTTCCTCTTCTGGCTTCGGGCCTCCCGAAGAGAGACAGTCTCCTGATTGTGGTCCAGCGGTTGCAGGGCTGCAACCCCAGTTGCTGAAGCTTTCTTCGGCGCCATAGCGAAGGTTTATGGTCCGAAGGTGTTCAAAAACTCAAAGTGGAAGTGAGTTCACCGGAGGTGGGCGCCAATGTTGGGGACTTGTTCTCAAATGCTTCGGATTAAGAACAAGACAACATAAAAAGTGTTAAGTGATAAAGCCCTTCGTCCTTTGAAACATTATTTCCCTTCGAGATATAATGTGTTCCGGACGAAGGTCACAAACAACATATCTTCGTAAGCACAATAAACTATGACGAAGAACTTACATGCAACATAAAGAGTAATATAAACATTTAAATATTATCACAACGTCATTTCTATTTTATTATCATATAAAAATAGAAATGAGTTCAAATTACAAGCGTACCTTCGGATTGCAGGAAGGCAAAAGTACAAGGATGACGGAAAGCAAATGCCAAGTCCGCGTGAACAGTACGGGGGTACTATTCATCTATTTATAGGCGTGGGACGTAGCCCATGAAAAATTACATTCATGTCCATTACATTTGCTAATGACTTATGGGAATCTATTAAGGCCTAAGTAGTCTTTTCATCTTTAAGTCGGTTCCCCTTTCTGCTATCGCGGCGAAGCTTTCTGCGCATAGCTTCGGCTGTGCACCATTCTTCGTACAGCTTGGTAATCAGCTTCATACAGCTTGGGCTTCGTTCTGACCATACTCCATGTTCATGATCCGAGTCCGAAGATACCTGTTCATATAATTCACTTGGAAAATATTGTCAAATCATGTTTTTGAGGACCTTCGGAGGACGAAGGCCCCTAACAGTCATGGGATGAGCTACGGCGGCCCAGTCCACACGGATGTGGTGGTCGTCGCAGAAGTCCAGGAACTTTTTTCCGGTGAACAGCGTGCCATTGCCGGTGATGATGGAGTTTGGTACCCCAAATCGATGGATGATGTTGGTGAAGAGCGCCACCGCCTGCTCGGACCTGATGCTGGTCTAGGGTCGGACCTCGATCCACTTGGAGAATTTGTCGATGGCGACCAATAGGTGCGAGAAGCCCTTGGGTGCCTTCTGTAAGGGACCGACGAGGTCTAGACCCCACACAACAAACGGCCAGGTGATGGGTATCATCTGCTTTGCGTAGAATTGACACCCCTGGTAGGAGCATACATTCCTAGTGGCGTCGGCCACCGCGGTTGGCCAGTAGAAACCTTGTCGGAAGGCATTTCCCACGAGGGCTTGAGCTGCTGTATGGTGGCCGCAAGCCCCCGAGTGTATTTCTTGCAACAGCTCTTGTCTTTGGGCGATGGATATGCATCGTTGGAGGATGCCCGAGGGGCTGCGGTGATAGAGTTCCTTTTCATCACCCAGCAAGACGAATGACTTGGCGCGCCGAGCCAGCCACCGAGCTTTGGCCTTGTCGAGGGGAAGCTCTCCTCGGAGGAGATATTCCAGGTACGGGGTCTGCCAGTTCGGATCTAGCGTGACCCCATTCTGTTCCCCCTAGACGGGCAAGGCCTCTTCCTCGATGGCTGAGGGTACCTCAGGTTCGGCCGAGGATACCTCGGGCTAGGCCGAGGCTTCCTCAGGCTCGGGCGCGTCATCGATCTTGATGGATGGTTGATGTAGGTCTCTGGAGAAGACGTCCGGGGGAACCGTCGTCCGCCCTGAGGCTATCTTCGCCAGCTCGTCCGCAGTCTCATTGTACCGTCGGACGATGTGGTTGAGCTCCAGCCCATAGAACTTGTCTTCCAGGCGCCAGACTTCGTCGCAGTAGGCTTCCATCCTTCGATCGCGGCAGTGGGAGTCCTTCATGACTTGGTCGATGACAAGCTGCGAGTCACCACGAGCGTCGAGGCGTCGGACCCCTAGCTCGACGGCGATGCGCAGCCCGTTAACCAGAGCCTCGTACTCGGCCACGTTGTTTGATGCCTGAAAATGGAGGCGAATGACGTAGCGGAGATGCTTTCCGAGGGGTGAAACAAAGAGCAAGCCAGCGCCTGCCCCTGTTTTCATGAGTGACCCATCGAAGTACATGGTCCAGAGCTCGGGTTGGATTGGAGTTGTTAGTAACTGGGTGTCAGTCCACTCAGCCAGGAAGTCTGCCAAGACCTGGGATTTTATGGCCTTCCGAGGAGCGAATGATAGTGTTTCGTCCATGAGTTCCACCGCCCACTTTGCTATCCTACTCGAGGCCTCACGACACTGGATGATCTCCCCTAGGGGGAAGGATGACACCACAGTCACCGGATGAGACTCGAAGTAGTGTCGCAACTTTCACCGTGTCAGAATCACTGCTTAAAGCAGCTTCTAGATCTGTGGGTAGCGGACTTTGGTTTTGGAAAGCACTTCACTGATGAAGTAGACTGGCCTCTGGACGAGCAGTGCAAGCCCTTCTTCTCGTCTCTCGACTACGATCGCGGCGCTGACCACCTGAGTGGTCGCGGCTACATAGATCAAGAGGGCTTCTCCGGGGGGCACCAGGATGGGTGTATTTGTAAGGAGCGCCTTAAGGTTTCCGAGGGCTTCCTCGGCCTCGAGGGTCCAAGTGAAATGCTCGGCCTTCCTTAAGAGGTGGTACAGAGGCAAGCCTTTCTCGCCAAGGCGTGAGATGAAGCGGCTCAGAGCCGCAAGGCATCCCATGACCCTCTGTACTCCTTTCAAATCTTTAATCGGTCCCATGTTGGTGATGGCCGCGATTTTCTCCGGATTGGCCTCGATACCCCGCTCGGAGATGATGAATCCTAAGAGCATGCCTCGGGGGACTCCAAAGACACACTTCTCGGGATTGAGTTTCATGCCTTTTGCTCTCAGACACTTGAATGTCGTTTCAAGGTTAGAGAGGAGGTCGGAGGCTTTCTTCGTCTTGACAACGATGTCATCGACGTAAGCCTCGACCGTTCTGCTGATGTGTTCTCCGAACACGTGGTTCATGCACATCTGGTAGGTGGCGCCTGCATTCCTCAAACCAAATGGCATTGTAGTGTAACAGTACATGCCAAAAGGTGTGATAAAAGAAGTCGCGAGCTGGTCGGACTCTTTCATCTTGATTTGGTGATAGCCTGAGTAGGCATCGAGGAATGACAGGGTTTCGCACCCAGCAGTGGGGTCCACGATTTGATCGATGCGAGGTAGAGGGTAGGGAACTTTCGGACATGCTTTGTTTAGACCAGTGTAGTCTACACACATCCTCCATTTCCCACCCTTCTTCCTTACAAGAACAGGGTTAGCTAACCATTCGGGATGGAATACCTCTTTGATAAACCTTGTCGTGAGTAGCTTGTAAATCTCCTCGCCTATGGCCCTACGCTTTTCTTCGTCAAAATGGCGCAGGGTTTGCTTCACGGGTCGGGCTCCAGCTCTGATGTCCAGTGAGTGCTCGGCGACATCCCCCGGTATGCCGGGCATGTCCGAGGGACTCCATGCAAAGACTTTGGCGTTCGCACGGAGAAAGTTGACGAGCACTGCTTCCTATTTGGGGTCGATCTCGGAGCCGATCCGAACTTTCTTGATGATGTCGTTGCTGGGGTCGAGAGAGACAGACTTGACTGCCTCAACTCTTTCGAAGTTGCCGGCGTGCCGCTTCGCGTCGTGTGCCTCCTTGGAGAGGCGTTCCAGGTCGGCGATGAGGGCCTCGGACTCGGCGAGGGCCTCAGCGTACTCCACGCACTCCACGTCGCATTCGTACGCGTGGCGGTACGTGGATATGACGGTGATGATCCGGTTCGGGCCCGGCATCTTGAGCTTGAGGTAGGTGTAGTTCGGGACGGCCATGAACTTGGCGTAGCATGGTCTTCCCAACACCGCATGGTAGGTTCCTCGGAACCCGACGACCTCGAAGGTGAGAGCTTCCTTTTGGAAGTTGGAGAGAGTCCCGAAGCAGACGGGTATGTCGATCCATCCGAGGGGGAGGATTCGCTTCCCGGGCGCGATCCCGTGGAAGGGTGCCGCACCGGCCGGGACCTCGGACCGATCAACCCCCAAGAGTTCCAGGGTCTCGGTGTAGATGATGTTAAGGCTGCTGCCTCTGTCCATGAGGACTTTGGAGAGCCTAACGTTGCCGATGATCGGATCGACGACGAGCGGGTACCTTCCTGGGCTTGGCACGAAGTCGGGGTGGTCGCCTTGGTCGAAGGTGATAGGCTTGTCGGACCAGTCTAGGTAGACTGGCGCTGCCACCTTCACCAGGCAGACCTCCCGGCGCTCCTGCTTGCGGTGCCGAGCCAAGGCGTTCGCCGCCTGGCCGCCGTAGATCATGAAGCAGTTGTGGACCTCCAGGAACTCCTCTTCCTTGCCGCCCTCCTTCTTGTCATTGTCATGGCCCTTGCCATCTTCCGCCGGGGGCCCGGTCTTATGGAAGTAGCGCCGGAGCATGACACATTCTTCGAGGGTGTGCTTGACTGGCCCCTGGTGATAGGGGCACGGCTCCTTGAGCATCTTGTCGAATGCACCGGCCCCTCTAGGAGGTTTCCGAGGGTTCCTGTGCTCGACCGCAGCGACGAGATTCGCGTCAGCGGCGTCGCGCTTCGCTTGCGACTTGTTCTTGGCCTTCTTCTTCGTGCCCCGCTGGGCGGACGCCTCGGGAGCATCTTTCTTTGGCTCTCCCTGAGGCTACTTATATTTTCGGAAGATGGCTTCGACCGCCTCTTGACCCGAGGCGAACTTGGTGGCGACGTCCATCAGTTCGCTCGCACGGGTGGGAGTCTTGCGCCCCAGTTTGCTCACCAGGTCTCGGCAAGTGGTGCCAGTGAGGAAAGCCCCGATGACATTTGGTCGGTAACGTTGGGCAGCTCGGTGCACTGCTTTAAAAACCGCCGGATGTACTCTTGGAGGGACTCCCCTGGCTGCTAGCGGCAGCTTCGGAGATCCCACGAGTTCCCAGGGCGCACGTACATGCCTTGGAAGTTTCCCGCGAAAGCCTTGACCAGATCGTCCCAGTCGAAGATCTGCGCAGGAGGCAGATGCTCCAGCCTGGCTCAGGCAGCGTCAGAGAGGAAAAGGGGTAGATTACGGATGATGAGGTTATCATCATCCGCCCCTCCCAACTGGCATGCCAGTCGATAGTCCGCGAGCCACAGCTCCGGCCTCGTCTCCCTCGAGTACTTGGTGATGGTAGTCGGGGCTCGGAAACGGGCAGGGAACGGTGCTCATCATATTGCCCAGCTGAAGACCCGCGAACCGGGTGGTTCGGGCGAAGGACTGCGATCCTCCTCGCAGTTGCAGCGTCCCCCACGCCTAGGATGGTAGCCTCGGCGCACCTTCTCGTCGAGGCGGGCTCGATGGTCGAGATGGTGGTGCTCGTTGTCGAGGCGATCCCGGGCGGCAGGCGCCTCGTCCAGCGCGCGCTCGGGATGGACCGAGGCTTCCCGAATGCGTCGGGAGAACACCTCGTGATGCTCCGAGGGGTCAGCTCGCCTCCGGGAGGCGGAGCTCTCGGCTCATCGAACTGCGGCGCCTTCCAGGAGATCCTTGAGTTCGCCCTGGATACGCCGTCCCTCGGTGGTGGATGGCTCTAGCATGGCTCAAAGTAGCATCGCCGCTGCAGCTAGGTCCTGTCCGGACCCACTGACGGCCGGGGCAGCGCTGCCCTGGCATTGTCGACGATGCGGCGCTGGATGTCTTGGGCCCGATGACAGGCTTCTCCGGCGAGTGTTCGGCCTGCCCACTTTTGTTCGATGTTCTGTCGGAGCTGCACAAGCCGGCCTGCTTCCCCGTTGACTCGGGCCTGCATCTCGCGGATTTGCTTGAGCTGTATGTCCTGACCCCCCGCAGGGACTGGGACCGCAGCTAGCTCCCGCGGGATGTCAACGCGAGATGCGGGCCTAGGGGAATCGTCAACCTCCGGCATACCGAGGTGGTTGCCTTCGTTGTGATCTCCCAAATCGACGTGGAAACATTCGTGACTTGGGCCGTAACTTTCATTGTCAAGGTCATGGCCATCGTCAGAACAACCGGAGAGGCAGTGGTCACATACGAACATGAAGTCCCGCATGGCACCGGGGTCACTGAGGCCAGAGAAATCCCAACCGGAGTCGGGGTCGTCCTCTTCCTCGGAACCCGCCGGCCCAAAGGCCAAGACAGCTGTCAATCGGTCCTAGGTCGACCACATATGGTACCTCGGAAGGTTTGGATACGCCTTTACGAAGGCGCTCACCGTAGCGGGGTTGCTAGGTGGATCAAAGCTAAATCGAAAAGGTACGGGATGGAAAACGGACGGTACCTCTTGGTCGATGGATGGTGGTGAAGTCGCGTCGGGTGTGGAGCACACCGTCATCTCAGGTACGAGGGTAACGCCTAGCAGGTCCTTTGCAAGGGTGCTGGTGTCATCAGTCCGCTTGGGGCTGACACGTCACGGGGAAGTGACACCCGCCGTCGTCTCAGGTGCGAGGACAATGCCCGACATGTCCCCCGGGGGAGTGCCGGCGTCGTCGACTCGCTCTGGTGCGATAGCCGTCAAGGTGCCGCCTCCTGCGTGGCCATGGTTGCCTCGTCTCCGCCTCCTCCGGCGAGGAGGGTGGCGAGGATGATCGAGCGCTCCTCTTCTGCCACGGGGAGATGATGTCGTAGAGCTTGCCGCCGCTGGGCGAGTCAGAGACCGTCGTTGTCGTCGCGCCACGGGGGGAGGAGTACCATGTCGTAGCTGCCGTCGAGGGACATGAACTCGAGACTCCCGAAGCGGAGCACCGTCCCGGGCTGAAGAGGTTGCTGAAGACTCCCCATCTGGAACTCAACAGGAAGGTGTTCGTTAACACGCAGCAGGCCCCTACCTGGCGCGCTAACTGTCGGCGTTTCGGACCCGGGGCGATCCCTAGACCGACGAGTGAGATCACTGCGTGCCCCTGCTGAGATGGGTTGGCGTGGGATGGAACACAAGAGGTGGGGCAAGCCTTGTATTATCCTGCACCAGGGGTGCCGCTCGTAGTAGGGGTTACAAGCGCGTCGCATGAGGGAGAGAGATAGAGAGTGAGAGCCTGTTCGTCCGCTCCTTCCCTCGCGCGAACCCCCCTCTAGGATGGCCCTGGACCTCCCTTTTATAGACGCAAGGAGAGGGTCCAGACGTACAATGGGGGGTGTAGCTATGCGCTAACGTGTCCGGCAGAGAAGTGCCTAAGCCTTGTGTACATGCCAACGTGGCCATCGGGGGAGAGCTTGAGCCCTATACATGTGATAGCATGGCCGTCGGAGGAGCGCCTGAGTCCTATAGGAGCACAGCTGGCAGTGCGGCAAGGATCCTACTGACGTCTCCTTGCTGCCGTAAGGGGCTGAGAGCCACCAGCGTCATGGTGCACGCGGGGCACCATCATTATCCGTCGCCGGGGTAAGCCAGATGGGACGCCGATCTTGTTGCTTGTAGCCTGAGCAGGCTAGGAATAGGGTAATGATGTATCCCCTGTTGGCGCGGTCAGTCTGAGCCCAAGGTCGGGCGAGGCAGAGACTTCTCTTGAGGCCGAGGCCGGGGCCAGGCAAGGACGTGATTCCTCTCGAGACCGAGGCCGAGGCCGAGTCCGGCGGTCGGGCGAGGCGGAGACCTCCTCCCGAGGCTGGAGCCTGAGGTCAGGCGAGGCGGAGACCTCCCCCCAAGGCCGGAGCCTGAGGTCGAGCGAGGCGGAGCTTCCTGTTGTGCCCGAGGCCAAACTCGGTGGTTGATCGTGACTTGTTGTTAGTCTTCGCCTGGGTGGTTGGCACGACAGTCAGAGCGGGGCGAGCGGCGCTGTTTTCCCGTCATATCGGACAGTAAAAGAGAGGGGCAAAGTGACTGCGGTCACTTTGGCCTGGCCGACTGAGGCGCGTGTGTCAGGATATGGCGTCAGGCATCCCCTGCATTGAATGCACCTGCGAAGCGGTCGGTCGGTGAGGCGGTCTGGCCAAGGTTGCTTCACAACGAAGCCTGTCCGAGCCGGGCTTCGGGAGAGCCGAGGGGGCGCCCGCTGCCTGAGGAGGCCCTCGGGCGAGGCGTGAACTCGTCTGGAACTACTCCTCCAGCCCGAGGCTAGGCTCGGGTGAGGTCGCGTCCCTTGGGTAGACGAAGCCTTGACTTGGACCGTGCCCGTCAGTGGGTCTGAGGGTGTTTACCAGCTGTGATTAGGAGTGTTGGGGGTACCCCTAATTATGGTACCCGACAAGTTTCTAGGAAGAGCAATGTAGGAATCCCCCGTCTGACCGCCATCGCAACAAAATCAACCTGGGAACCTCCCTACACACCTACTCCCCTTCTGCCCTTGCCCCTATCGGGTAAGGTAGTCCTCCACTAGCTTTCCTAGTTAGTCAGCCAAGAGCGTCCCATTCCACCCTTGACACGTGTTTCTCAAGTTAAGCTCTATGTTCCAATTAAAATAATAGTCCTATCATGAACAAAAATAGAACAATAATAAAGAATAATCATGTGTAATAGTTATCTCAACACCCAAAACCATGTATAGCAATAGCAATGAGTACCCAAAAATTCAGGGATAAACAAGGTGAAAAAGATAACCAGACTAGGGCAAACTATTGAGTCCCATCAAAATTAAGTCTATGCATGAATAAATGATTATAAAGAACATTATTGGGTAATAAAAGTGGTCAAGGGCACAACTTGCCTTCAATGAGCTCCTGCTCAGCAACTTCTACCTGCTGAACACCTGGATCGTCGGCCACTGGCTCTTCTACTTGCCATAATACTAACAAGTATGGTACAAAGAAGAAATTAACATCACACCAAACATGTAAACCAAATACATGATAATAATCTAAGCACCGTAACGAGATCATAGGAAAAAGAATCACTAAATTCGGAGTTACGGATTTCGAGTTATGAATTTCCGAAGATTTTTTGTGTTTAGTATAAGATTAATTAAGAGATCAATTTTTAACACAATTTTCATGTTAAAACAGAGATACTATGTGATGAACAATATTATTACAAAATTATAGGAACTGGAATTGACTAAAAAGGAGTTAAAATGAATTTTATATGAATTAAACAAGTCCTAGAATTATTTAACACTGAAAATCATTTCCTATAATTCTTTTATTCTATTTACCAGCTTCTTGTACTGCGCACAAGATATCTAAAGAATCCAGGGGCAACCACGCAAAAATGTCCCAGACTCAGTCTACTCTGTCGCAGTACTACGGGTTGATATCAATCTTTTGCAGGGTCTCTTACGCAAAGTTACAACAGCGAAGGGGTATCCAACGCCGAGAGCCGCACGATCCCAAATGAACGGCCATGATTAGATCATCGTCGCAATAGATCAGTATGTAACCAGAGCCCCAAGATGTTGATCTAACGGTTACTAACTTCCGAATTCCGATCAAGGCACCTGACCATACGATCGTAGATCAACGGTCCACCAATCACCCTGCCGAATTGTTATGTTTGACCTAATCTCGCGCGTTGGACCAAGATCCAATGGCAGCCAACCTATCCCCGCACAGTGACGATGCCGGAATTGTCAGAGCGGCGACGCGACATCCGCACGGCGGAGCTTCGCCGCTGCGCACTGCACGGCCCACCCAAGTTCACCACTACGTGATTTCTAGTGCAAAACAAAGGGTGGGGAATTGCGATGCTAATCGCGGCAGTGTACCAGAATTTAGGTCGATGAGTGCGTTTGACCTCGACGAGGGACCGATTCGCAGAGGAGCGTTGCCGCCGGTGAGCAATTCACATAGATCCACCGTTCCACCACCCGCGGAGTCGTCCTGTCCAGATCCTGCACTCGCAACCGATGCGCCCAACCCACAGTCGGGAAGTCGGGTGACACCGTGTATGGGTGCGGCGGCGCTCTCACCCGGAGTTCACTCGGTTCACGCCGGAGGTGGGTCGACAGCAACAGCTTTGTCGGGTTCTACGGTTGGCAAACGGGGAAGCGAGCACTGCGGCTCGGTTAATTTATGGGCGCGAGGCGAGAGATCGGGGCATGATCACACGGAGGCTGTGAGTTGCCGAAATTCATTAGAGAGGATCTACAGTGCGACTCGGACGCGCGGAGGGAGTCACTACGAGTGCGGTCCCACCCGTAGAGTAACGCGCGTCATTCGTGGAGGGCTGGCTGACCCGTGGGTCCCGCTCCACAGCGACCAACAGTTACATGCGTGAGTCCGTCTGACGCGCCAGGCCCACACGCCAGTGGAGAACCGGTCACACGAGTGACAGTGGGACTGACGGGCTGGGCCTGCCTGTCGGCACCGACACACGTAACTGGGTTGCGCGGAGGCTCACAATGAATGGGTCGAATTAGGAATCCGAGCCCAGTTAGGTCTTTCTTCTCTTTTCTTTTTATTCTAATTTTTTATTTCAAATTTGAATTCAACTTTGATTGTGGGTTTCACACTTTGGCCAATTGCACAAATTCAAATCCTAGCATAAATAATATTTATTTGTATATATTTTACTTTTATTTATATATGATTTTCTTTCTCCCTTTTCAATTCTCCAATTTAGGGCTTAAATTCCCATTTTTTGATACTAATTTATTTCCATTAATAAAATTATTATTATTATTAAATGCACTCACAAATAAGAGCCAACATGATGCACAATTTAATAATGTGTCATTTGTTAAATATTTTCTTTTAGTTGTGGGTGTTCATATGCGATAGTAGGTAGAGGCAAATCATATAAAAAATTATCTCTTTTCTTATTCTTCATGTCACACCCGGGTTTTAGGGACCCGAGCACGGATATAATCACTAGGTGTGCTGGGACCAAGTCTCATACATATGATGAATAGTGGTACAAAAACGAATGTCACATCTTTACTATATAATAGGAGTTCTGTACAAAATAAATAAATAAATACATCATAAGGAGACAGCAATCCAACAACCCAAAGTTGACTGGGAGATGACGACCTTGACCACTTACGAACTCATCACATCATCCTCCATGCGCCTCATCTTGCAGTACCTGTTCTTGACCTGTGGGGGGTGTGAGACAGCAAGAGTGAGCTCACATACGTTCATCGCTCAACAAGTTGGGGGAAATAATGTGCATGAACTCGTCAAAGGTGGGAGCTCACCTGAAGTGTAAGGCTTACCAAAGAGGATGGTTAGAGCTGAGCATTGCTTTTAAAGTTGGTCAAAATTTTATTAGCAATTACTAAGTATAAGTAAATACCAACCCAATTAAATAGTAGAACAAAAGTGATAACAACACCTGCGATGCAATGCATATGACAAATTGAATTTAGTTCCATAAATTAATCATGTGAGTGTCCGAGCTGCTCATGATCGTGAGCACGGCTAGTATACCAGTTTTATACTATGCAGAGGTTGCACATCTTTACCCATAAGTCATGTTACACATCTGCCAAGGGATAGCGACTCCCATACACCTCTACCTAGGAGGCGAGGCAGGGTAACACTACGAGGCCTTTACGAAGTTCCACTAGCCTCAGAAAACACGCTACAGTTTCTAGGAAGCTCCAATGCAGGGACCCCTCGCCTGACCGCCATCGCAGCAAAATCAACCCAAGGGCCTCCCTACACTGACCACTCCCCTACTGCCCTTGCCCCTTTTGGGTAAGGTAGTCCTCCACTAGCTTTCCTAATTAGTCAGCCAAGGGCGTCCCATACACCCTTGCGGTAGCACTATTTTCCTGGGTGGTTCTCCATGTTCCAATTAACATAATGATCTTATCATGAACAGTAAATAACAAACTGATAATAAAAGTGTGATCATGAATAATGTATATCTCTATACCCAAAACCACATAAAGCAATAATAGGTACTACCCAAACATTCAGTGGTAAACAAGGTATAAAGATAGTCAAAACTAGGGTGACCTATTGGGTCCCATCAAAATTAAACTGTGCAGATCATTATGATTAATAATAACATTATCAGATAAAAAAAAGTGATCAAGGGCACAACTTGCCTGGGACTCAAGATTCTAGGTATTAGGATGCTCTTCAGGTAACTCGTGACCTCACTGCTAAACGTAGCAATACAAACAAACATGGTATAGGCAAATTGACATCACACAAAATATAAGTACAAACTGCATAATAATATTCTACGCGATGCTATGAGATCGTGGGTTCGAGAATCGCTAAATTCGGAGTTACGGTTAAGAAGTTACGGTTTTCTAAGTCTTAGGTGATTAAATAGTAGAAATACATTCTATGTTAAGTAGCATTAATCATGTCAGAAATTGTATGAAGAAATGACTAATTCAACCTTAATCCTAAACCACAACTTGCTTAGAGGTTATATTCTAGCCAAACTATAACTGTAGACAGATTAACTTTGTTTATCAAGTCTAATCTACTATATTTATAGGTTAAACAAATATGTATTTTGGAAAATATGTCACATGATAAAATAAGGTTACAAAAGTGTAGGCAATATTAATACAAGTCTAACGCAATTTGAATGGATCAAATCGGAGTTACGTTTCTCAAGTTATGAATTTCTAGAGTTATTTAGTACCTAGAATAGAGTAATTCAAGTGAATAATTTTAAATCAAGTTTCATGGCTAAACAAAGGTACTAGGTGATAAACAATATTGAAACAAAATTAATGCAACTGGAACGGATTAAAAAGAAGTTAAAATTAATTATTTATGAATTTTCTAAGTTTGTCGGAATTACTTATACACTAAAACTCATTTTCTGTATTTATTTGTTATTTCTCGGAATTCGTTTGGGCTGCGGTTACTATTTTTGTCAAGTTCGGGGTTTAGAACACAAATTCCAGGACCCGCTTGTTATGATTCTTAAAGATGGAAGGACAGTGGGTTGAATACATGATTCTGCAGGGACTCTTTTGCAATTAGTCGCATGCGAAGGTGTATCAGTGGATATCGACCGCCAGATCAGAACCAACGACCAAGATCATATCGCCATGACTCCGAACGGGTACGCGATAACAGACGTCCGATCAGATCAAACGGTCAGGATCGCCCCACGCCTTGATCTAATCTGCGATCGCTTATCACGTCATCGACGGTCCTGAACAAATCTGGCCGAAGCAGTACGCAGGCGCAATCCTGACCGACAATCTATTATTCAACGGCCCCAACACTTCCCCCTTCCCTTGCCGGCCCAAGGCGACGCCAGGACCTCCCCACGGCGGCGCCGTAGCCGCCCACACCATAACTATGTTCCTCGCGCTCGAACTTTGACCCAAACCGTGCTACACCTAGAGGGGATGAAATTGAGGTAGCAAGGAGGTCACTCACCGGAGGCAGGGATGGCGACCAGAGAGTGGTCCGCGGTGTGCGCGGCACCATGACGTTCCTTGAGGTCCAACGAGCAATCAAGCGCAATTCTACCCACCACCGCACACACAAACCGCCACGGGAGATTTGACAAGCATCAGCCATGCCCTATGGCTTCAGCATTAACCCCAAATGGCGTTGCTGCCACAGATCGACGACGGCGGCAACTTTGTCTAATGCATTGCTCGATATGGCGCGCACGCCGCCCGACTTGGTTCCTATCATGGCTCTGGGTCGAGGGAAGGTCGCGGCTAGCAATATTTATGGCCGGGGCGGAGGGCAACAGGAGAATCGGAGGATTCCAACCACCCACCGAAGTCACAGTCTCCGTTAGCTTTGGTGTTCATTTCGACGGGGAAGAAGACCTGTCCGACAAAGGGCCCCCACATGTCATCAACACTGGATTTGGGAGGGGCGCGCGTTTGAGAGGCTGGGCAGCGGGGTCTACTGTGTCAGAAGGGCACGCAGAGGGGCTTCTTGGACCGACTAGAGCTAGTTTTGGCCCTGATAGGTTCTTCCTATTTTCTTTTACTTTTTTTTCTATTTTTGATTTTCATTCTATCTTCTCTATTTAAATTCAAATTCAGATTTCATTTGGATTCAACTTCTCATCAAAGTTTGAGTTTCACTTTAAATGCACAGATAAAACTCCAAGCATGAGTGCAAGGTTTATTTTGTTTATATTCATTGCATTATTCATTTAAGCAAATACTTCTAAGTGTATATTTTATACACACCAAATATATGTTTTAATGAATAAATTTCTCTTGCGCAAATTTATTAAGAGTTAGTTTAACCTAACCATTTCAGATAATATCTCTAAACATTTTATCCAAAAGAATAACTTAATTTATATAAGATCATTAAATCTATTATTATTAGCTATATTTGTTTTAGAAGATGTGACTTAAAAGGTGAGATGGTTCGTATTATTTTATTAGAATTCCATAATAATATTTTTGGGTGCTACAAATTCTACTTTTCAAACTTAAACTTGTCTCAAAATTTTGAGTACAAAGGTAAAATGCAAGAACTCCATCATGAGGTGTATGATTCTATATCTATTTATTTTGTTATTTGGCTAACTTAATTCTATTCAATTAGACATTCAAAAGCATGAGAAACCCAATAATATCCAAAGGTTTTCAAAATCCCTAAAACACTATTTTAAATATATTCATTTATTTATTTCATTGTTATTATTATTATTTTGCTACCAATTTTGGGCTTTACAAATCCTACCCCTTAACAGAAATCTCGTCCTCGTGATTTGTGAGAAAAGGGATACAAAAGGAATGGTTTGTAATTCAGCTTTCAGTTTCTAATTGGTTCCAAAATCAAGAAATTTTTTTAAAGGCATGGGTATATATATGTATAGCCATCCAATGTGTAAAAAAATGTCTTTAAAGCATGGATAGGCTTGGGTAGAACATAGTAGGGTAAGGAAAGACTCCATCCAAGACTTGTGGATCCTGATTCCTTTGAAGATCTGACTTAAATCCTATCCTTCCTTGATTTGATGAGGTTGATCATCTTCGATCTTCGGCCTTGGAATCGTCACCCAAGTTGGGGACATATAGTTAAGATGGCTTGTAGGTAGGGACATATGGTTAGTAGGTAGGTCACATAAAATGAGTGTTGACGTGGCATAATCTAGCTTCCTTTGTGGTCTAGCTTGATTCCTATTCTTCTTTAATGAGATTGATCTCTTCCTTCTTGAGCTTTGGTGTATCCATCCGAGTTTGGGACATGAGGTTAAGATAGATCTGTAGGTAACAGATGGGTAGAGGGTTTAGTAGGTAGCTATATGCTAGATGGGATTAGTTATGTAACCTGTTATGTAGGTCAAGTTGTTGGGTATGACCGAGTTGATTTAAGTCACCAATTTAGTCTTAAGTGAATTAGGAGTATGGCCTTATCTTTTGTACCAACATTAAGAATCACCCACTAGGTTAAATCATATTAGATTAGATAGGCTCTAGATTAGATTGGATATGAATAGATTAGACTAGTTTAGGCTAGATAGATCTACTAAGGTAGGATAAATATTATTAGTATATGTTAGAATTTTTTTGAGATTGGATGGATCATATGGTGTAGGTAGGTCAGAATCTCTGTTAGGTTAACACAGAGGGGTTATGCAACTATCGGGTGGTTAAGGTAGTTGCATATGGTAAAGTTGGTCTAGGGAACCAATTTTAGGTTAGATTGGTATAACTAGATTAGACTAGATAGAATCTCATTAATTTTAATTAGATCATGGTTGTTACATTAGGATGAGATGAGTATAGGGTGTAGCATAAGATGAGGTAAGATAGAATCTTTTCTAGATAGGATGGTCTACAATATAGATCAATTTATTTACTTTATTTGCTCTTCTTCTTTTTTACATATTTTTTTGTATACCTATATGCATATGTAGATGTAATTGTGGATATTACTCCACAACTCATCACACTCAATCAAAGATCCAAATCAGACAAATATCATAAGAACAAGCATTCAAGTGTATAGATACCTACAAAATAGTTTTGTTTTTGTTCCTAAGATTAGGTCTCCAATTCCTAAAGGTCACTTTAGGTACACGATTTCAAAGTGTAAAATCCACTTTTGTCTTTAAGTGAAAAGGTAAGAGTAATCAGAGTAAAGCAGCAGTGGATGAGAAAAGATTAAGGAAAGCTTAGAAAGGATTAAAGTAGCAAAGGTAAGTATGTAAGGGTTGTCCAGTTCTATCTAGGTTTCGTCCTACAGTCAACATTGCTCTAATATCACTTCTGTCACACCCGGGTCTTAGGGACCCGAGCACGGACATAATCACCAGGTGTGCTGGGACTAAGTATCACAAATATGATGAATAGTGGTACAAAAACGAATGTCACATCATTACTATATAATAGGAGTTCTGTACAAAATAAATAAATAATTACAACATAAGGAGACAATGATCCAGCAACCCAAAGTTGACTGGGAGACGACGGCCTAGACCACTCACGAACTCATCACATCATCCTCCATGCGCCTCATCCTGCGGTACCTGTTCTTGACCTGTGGGGGGGTGTGAGACAGCAAGAGTGAGCTCACATACATTCATCGCTCAACAAGTTGTGGGGAATAATGTGCATGAACTCGCCAAAGGTGGGAGCTCATGCGAAGTGTAAGGCTTACCAAAGAGGATGGTTAGAACTGATCATTGCTTTTAAAGTTGGTCAAAATTTTATTAGCAATCACTAAGGTGTCGTTTGGTTCACGAAATGTTAATGTAAATGGTAATGGTAACGATTCACACTCGAATACCGGCGGTAACAAATTTGAATAAGGCGGTATCCATTTATAGTATAATATCGATTACGATTGGACTAAAACAAACATGATTTAATGTTATCGGTTACCCATTACGTTACCAATATGTGAACCAAACGGCACCTAAGTATAAGTAAATACCAACCCAATTAAGTAGTAGAAAAAAGTGATAACAACACCTGCGATGCAATGCATATGAAAAATTGAATTTAGTTTCATAAATTAATCATGTGAGTGTCCAAGCTGCTCATGACTGTGAGCATGGCTAGTATACCAGTTTTACACTCTGCAGAGGTTACGCATCTTTACCCACAAGTCATGTTACCCATCTGCCAAGGGATAGCGACTTCCATACACCTCTACCTAGGAGGCGAGGCAGGGTAACAAAACGAGGCCTTTACAAAGTTCCACTAGCTTTAGAAAACCCGCTACAGTTTCTAGGAAGCTCCAATGCAGGGACCCCTCGCCTGACCGCCATCGCAGCAAAATCAACCCAAGGGCCTCCCTACACTGACCACTCCCCTACTGCCCTTGCCCCTTTCGGGTAAGGTAGTCCTCCACTAGCTTTCCTAATTAGTCAGCCAAGGGCGTCCCATACACCCTTGCGGTAGCACTATTTTCCCGGGTGGTTCTCCATGTTCCAATTAACATAATGATCTTATCATGAACAGTAAATAACAAACTGATAATAAAAGTGTGATCATTAATAATGTATATCTCTATACCCAAAACCACATAAAGCAATAATAGGTACTACCCAAACATTCAGTGGTAAACAAGGTGTAAAGATAGTCAAAACTAGGGTGACCTATTGGGTCCCATCAAAATTAACCTGTGTAGATCATTATGATTAATAAGAACATTATTGGGTAAAAAGAAGTGATCAAGGGCACAACTTGCATGGGACTCAAGATTCCACGTACCATGATGCTCTTCAGGTAACTCGTGACCTCACCGCTAAACGTAGCAATGCAAACAAACATGGTATAGGCAAATTAACATCACACCAAATATAAGTACAAACTGCATAATAATATTCTACGCGATGCTACAAGATCGTGGGTTCGAGAATTGCTAAATTCGGAGTTACGGTTAAGAAGTTATGGTTTTCTGAAGTATTAGGTGATTAAATAGTAGAAATACATTCTATGTTAAGTAGCATTAATCATGTCAGAAATTGTATGAAGAAATGACTAATTCAACCTTAATCCTAAACCACAACTTGCTTAGAGGTTATATTCTAGCCAAACTATAACTGTAGACAAATTAACTTTGTTTATCAAGTCTAATCTACTATTTATAGGTTAAACAAATATATATATACATTTTAGAAAATATGTCACATGATAAAATAAGGTTACTAAAGTGTAGGCAATATTAATACGAGTCTAACGCAATTTGAATGGATCAAATCGGAGTTACGTTTCTCTAGTTATGAATTTCCGGAGTTATTTAGTACCTAGAATAGAGTAATTCAAGTGAATAATTTTAAATCAAGTTGTATGGCTAAACAAAGGTACTAGGTGATAAACAATATTGAAACAAAATTAATGCAACTGGAACAGATTAAAAAGGAGTTAAAATTAATTATTTATGAATTTTCTAAGTTTGTAGGAATTACTTATACACTAAAACTCATTTTCTGTATTTATTTGTTATTTCCTGGAATTCGTTTGGGCTGTGGTTACTATTTTTATCAAGTTCAGGGTTCAGAACACAAATTCCAGGACCCGCTTGTTATGATTCTTAAAGGTGGAAGGACCGCGGGTTGAATACATGATTCTGCAGGGACTCTTTTGCAACTAGACACGCACGAAGGGGTATTAGTGGATATCGACCGCCAGATCAGAACCAACGACCAAGATCATATCGCCATGACTCCGAACGGGTACACGATGACAGATGTCCGATCAGATCAAACGGTCAGGAGTGCCCCACGCCTTGATCTAATCTGTGATCGCTTATCACTCCATCGATGGTCTAGAACGAATCTGGCCGAAGCGGTACGCAGGAGCAATCCTGATCATTGATCTATTATTCAACGGCCCCAACATTTCCCCCTTCCCTCGCCGGCCCGAGGTGGCGCCAGGACCTCCCCACGGCGGTGCCATAGCCGCCCACACCATACCTATGTTCCTCGCGCTCGAACTTTGACCCAGACCGCGCTACGCCCAGAGGGGATGAAATCGAGCTAGCAAGGAGGTCACTCACCGGAGGTAGGAATGGCGACCAGAGAGTGGTCCATGGTGTGCGCGGCACCACGATGTTCCATGAGGTCCGACGAGCAATCAAGCGCAATTCCGCCCAACACCGCGCACACAAACCCCCAGGGGAGATCTGACGAGCACCGACCATGCCCTGCGGCTTCAGCATTAACCACCGAATGGTGCTGCTGGCACAGATCGACGATAGCGACAACTTTCTCAAATGCATTGCTCGATATGGCGCGCACGCCGCCCGGCTTGGTTCCTATCATGGCTCTGGGTCGAGGGAAGGTCGCGGTAAGCAATATTTATGGCCGGGGCGGAGGGGCATCACGAGAATCGAAGGATCCCAACCACCCACCGAAGTCGCGGTCTCCGTTAGCTTCGGTGTTTGTTCCGACGGGGAAGAAGACCAGTCCGACAAAGGGGCCCCACATGTCATTAACACAGGATTTGGGAGGGGCGCGCGTTTGAGAGGCTGCGCAGCAGGGTCTACGGTGTCAGAAGGGCGCGCAGAGGGGCTTCCTGGGCCGACTACAACTAGTTTTGGCCCAGATAGGTTCTTCTTGTTTTCTTTTACTTTTTCTCTATTTCTGATTTTCATTCTCTCTTCTCTATTTAAATTCAAATTCAGATTTCATTTGGATTCAACTTCTCATCAAAGTTTGAGTTTAACTTTAAATGCACATATAAAAATCCAAGCATGAGTGCGAGGTTTATTTTGTTTATATTCATTGCATTATTCATTTAAGCAAATACTTCTAAGTGTATATTTTATACACACCAAATATATGTTTTAATGAAATAATTTCTCTTGCGCAAATTTATTAAGAGTTAGTTTAACCTAACCATTTCAGATAATATCTCTAAATATTTTATCCAAAAGGATAACTTAATTTATATAAGATCATTAAATTTTTTATTATTAGCTATATTTATTTTAGAAGATGTGACTTAAAAGGTGAGATGGTTCGTATTATTTTATTAGAATTCCATATAATATTTTTGGGTGCTACAAATACTACTTTTCAAACTTAAACTTGTCTCAAAATTTTTAGTACAAAGGTAAAATGCAAGAACTCCATCATAAGGTGCATGATTATATATCTATTTATTTTTTTATTTGGCTAACTTAATTCTATTCAATTAGACATTCAAAAGCATGAGAAACCCAATAATATCCAAAAGTTTCAAAAATCCCTAAAACACTATCTTAAATATATTCATTTATTTTATTATTATTATTATTATTATTATTATTATTATTATTTTTCTACCAATTTTGGGCTTTACAGTTCACAATTTGGGTATTACACCAGCCGTGGCCACTAGCACGTGCACCCAGGCAGCGTGCTTCGCTGAGGCCCATGGCCACGGCATGGCCCCCACAAGCAGTTTGTGTCTCTCTCTATTGATGCGTGATGGCCACCACAGCTCGTGGGCATGGCCCTTTTCCTGTTCGTTGTTGATAAATTGGTAGAGGAGAAAAAATGTAACCATAATAAATCTCATTTGTGAAAACTTATCTATTAGATATGTGAAAGATCCCATCTGTTAAATCCCCTCTATTAGATATATTGTATCCAAAATCTTGTTTTACCTATAACTTATTCATTTTAACTCTGTTTTAGTCTGTTCTAGTCACACTACCCTCGTATTAATACTGCCCACGCATTAACAATGTTATTTTATCATGTAACATCTTTTCAAAAATATTTAGGTATTTGTTTATCAGATGATCAACTTTTCTAATTGTTGGGGGCCTTCGTCCTCCGAAGGTCCTCAAAAACATGATTTGACAATGTTTTCCAAGTGGATTATGTGAACAGGTATCTTCGGACTCAGAATTATGAACATGAAGTACGGTCAGGACGAAGCCTGAACCAGACGAAGGACGAGCTGATTACCAAGCTCCACGAAGGATGGCGCACAGCCGAAGCTGTGCGCAGGGAAGCTTCGTCGCGATAGCAGAGAGGGGAACCGACTTAAAGATGAAAAGACTACGTGGGCCTTGACAGATTCCCATAAGTCATTGACAAATGTGATGGACATGGATGTAATTTTACGTGGGCTGCGTCCCGCGTCTATAAATAGATGAACAGTACTCCCGTACTGTTCACGCTGACTTGGCATATGCTTTTGCGTCACGCTTATACTTTTTACTTTCTCTCAGGACCGAAGGTACATTTGAAATTTGAAATCATTTCTATTTCTCCATGTTAATAAAATAGAAATGATTCCATGATGATGTCTATACTATATTTCATGTTTTATATGTATCCTTCGTCATTATTTGTTATATTTACGAAGGTATATCTCTTATGACCTTCGTCCGAAACTCATTATTTCCCGAAGGGACATAATGTTTCGAAGGACGAAGGACTTTAACACTTAACACTTTTTATGTTGCCTTGTTCTTAACTCTTAGCATTTGAGAACAAGTCTCCAACATTGGCGCCCACCTCCGGTGAACTCACTTCCACTTCGAGTTTTTTGAACACCTTCGGAAGCTATAGACCTTCGCTATGGCGCCGAAGAAAGCTTCAGCGACTGGAGCTGCAGCACTGCAACCGCTGGACCCCAACCAGGAGACTGTCTCTCTTCGGGAGGCCCGAAGCCAGAAGAGGAAGGCCGTCAGCCCGACGCTTCAGGAGGATGAACTAGACCAAGAAATCAGGGATATGGAGATGCTTCATCAACAGGTGTAGAGGAAAAAGGAAAAGATGGCCAGGCTAGCTGAGCTGCAAAGGCAAATAGACGAAGCTTCTGAAGAAGTTCGTCATCTTACCCATGATGAGCAGAACCGAAGGCCTCAACAAAAAGACCTTCATCAGGAGGGCTTCTTCAACGAAGATGACTAGTATGACAATTTCCATCATGGAAATTTTGTTTTCGATGATGCCTCTCCTCTGTCCGCTAAGCTGCAGGCTACACCCTGGCCTCCATCCTATAAGCCACCCCAGCTTCCCATGTTCGACGGCCACTCAGACCCGAAGCAGTTCTTGATGAGCTACGAAGCAACAGTGTCTTCGTATGGGGGCAATGCTGCAGTCATGGCAAAGTCTTTCGTTATGGCCGTCAGGAGTGTTGCTCAGACCTGGTATTCCTCCCTTCGACCAGGAACGATCACCTCATGGCAGAAGCTGAAGGATATGTTGTTAACCAGCTTTCAAGGATTTCAGACGAAGCCGGTCACTGCTCAAGCCTTGTTCCAGTGCACTCAGGATCATGAAGAATACCTTCAGGCGTATGTCAGAAGGTTCTTGCGTTTGAGGGCGCAGGCACCAACGGTGCCCAACGAAATTGTCATCGAAGCCATGATCAAGGGGCTTCGTCCTGGACCTGCAGCCCAATACTTTGCTAGGAAGCCTCCTCAGACTCTGGAGAAGCTGCTCCAAAAGATGGACGAGTACATTCGTGCCGATAATGACTTTCGCCAAAGAAGGGAGGAGGCCTTCAGATTTTCTGAGATGACCAGGGGCTTCGGAGGAAGATTCTATCCGAGGCATGTCAGGTCCATCCACAACTCCACTCAAAATGATGATAAGGGGAGTCAGCAGAACAGGCCGCAGTGCTCCTCACAGGCTTCGGGGCAACAGCAAACTTTCTTTCGGCCACCAGCTCCAAGAGGCAGAGGCGCCAGGGGCTTCGGCGGGAGATTTGGAGATCAACCAAGGAGGATATTTTGCTTATTCTGTGGTGAAAACAAGGGTCATACCACCAGGATGTGCCATGTCACCATCCAGAAACAAAAGGAGCTAGCAGAAGCTGCAGCGCAACAGGGCCAGCCGAAGCAGGTCATGCATACTGCTTCGTACCATCAGCCTTACATCCCGGAATACGTGGGCAACCACCCTGCAGTTTCCGTAGCTTCGGCGAGTCAACCTCAAGCTTCATGGCAACAGCCCCCGCCTCCACCTCCGATGCAACAAGGCCAACAGCCAGAAGGGAGCCAATATGTTCCACACCAAAGGGATCTCAGAGAGCAATCTGAAGCTCGCACAGTCAATAGTACTGTGCCAGAGTCGAAGCACATTTATTGACAGATATCCTACTTTGATAATAGTCTTTTCCGTTTAAGTTCTATTTTCTGTGTAATAAAGAACATTTCAGTTTTCATATGATAGTTTCGTGCTTGGTTATGAGGAAAATCTATCTTCTCCACAGGCTTAAGTTGCTGAAGCTTAAAAATTTGCGGTAACAAGGAGGACCTTCGAATTATTAAAAATCCTTCGAAGCAACAAAAAGTCGTTCTAAGGAACGCAGAGTAAGTTGCCGAAGTTACAAAAAGCCGTTCCAAAGGGAGCGCAGTGTAAGTTTTTTGCTCCAAAGACGTTCCTAAGGGAATGCAGAGCATACAGCGAAAAGTCAACGCTGATACCGCCCAAGTAAAAGGCGAAGAAGCTCCAAAGACGTTCCTAAGGGAATGCAGAGCTTATACCGCCTAAGTAAAAGGCGAAGAAGCTCCAAAGACGTTCCTAAGGGAATGCAGAGCTTATACCGTCTAAGTAAAAGACGAAGAAGCTCCAAAGACGTTCCTAAGGGAATGCAGAGCTTACAAATATATTTTGTGTGTATCTTCGGAACAAATGTCATTTGCATAACATAACATCATCACATCATTTTGCATAGCATAAGCATCATACATCATGTTGCATTTGGCAAAAGAAGGGGACACAGTATCAACCTTCGAAAGGACGCTTTGAGAAAGTGAAAATTGTGTAAAGTCACGAGGGAATACAATGATAATCTTCGGAATACAGCTTCGGAGATTGTTTTTACGAAGCATGGACGAGCTTCATCAGAGCAATATCGAAATTGTATAGCTTCGGAGAATGTTTTCACGAAGCGTGGACGTGATTCATCAGAATAGTTTTAACGGAGAATGTCTTCTTCACGAAGCATGAAAAGAAGGGAAGGTGTTTTTTCGTCGAAGGCTCAAAAATGGTATGTATGTAGAATTTCATGCATCGTAAAGAATTGAATAATGAAAAGAGACTTGTATATTACATTCAAATGTATAAAATATTACATAGATCACACTTCAAATGTTTTTTCTAATAACACCTAGTCTTCTCTTAATACTACTTCGGCAGCCTCATTTAGAAGTTGTTCAACAACTTTATCCATGATAGCTTCGGCCATTTGTTTGATTTCGTCATCCTCTTTTGGGTGAGGGTCAATTGACGATCCAGCAGGTTCTGAGGAAGCAGAATATTTTTGCATTACTATTACAAACCGCGAGCAAAATTTGAAATAAAAATTACAACACAACAAGAGCGACTAATTAATACCTATTTGCCCTTCGGCAGCTTCTGTCACTCTCCTAGCATCATGGATGCCTTTTTCACTCCTTTGAATGATTTCTTGCGCCATTTCTCGGCCGCCGTTGTCCCAGATATCAGTAAAGAATTTGCCACCGACCATGCTTGCTTCGGCCGAGGGGTCTTTGATGTCTTCGGAGGATAAGGCAGCTTCGGATTGAGCTAAAGATTTTACATGCCCGCAACCTTTCTTCTCCAAGACAGTAGCAACTCCCCTGGCGCCCGAAAAAGCGCAGATGTCGCCACGGCTACTCAGGATTTCCTCGAAGGCCTCTGCTTCGTGACTGATCCATTCCAGTGGACCTTCGGGATTGCCTCTTGAGAAATTCTCTTCACTGGAAAATGCGCCCACGCTGGCGAAGCTGGTTTTAATTTTCTTTACGCATTCCATGGATTTTTCGTAGCATTTTTTCTTAGAAGACCGAAGCTCTTCCACGGTTGCTTCCAAATGATCAGCCCATTGGTCGCTACATTCCCACTTGTTTCTTCAAGTATGCGTTCTTCTTTCGCCCGGGACAGTTGCTTCTGAAGATCTTTAATCTCGCGTCTGTGAGCTTCGGCCTGAACCTTCGCAGCAGCTTCGTCCTTTTTACCTTGTCTACTAATGTAAGCAGAATTTTGTCTTTTTCTAGAGATTCGTTTCTCAGTTTAATAACTTCTGAACGTAAATTGTTGAACGCAATTTCGTAGCTTTCATCTTCGGCGCTCTTTTGTGCTCTTAATGCGTTGCTTAGGATTAAACCCTATACGAAAAAGAATCTATATAAGAATAAAAGAATGAATTACGTAATAAAATTTTTTTTCAAGCGTCTAATTCCCATACCTTTAAGCTATTGTACGCAAGACTGTCCGCGAGATCTTCCTTCGTCATAGCACATAATCCAGCTTCGAGCTTCGGGAAACCCATACTTCTAGCCATTTCCCGGCAGACAGATAATTCTTTGTTATCAGGGAGGCAGTATAGGAAGTCATCTTCATTTGTCCCATTGAACACTACTGCCCCCTTCGGATAATTTAACTCTCTGGCATAGTGATTTGCTTCATAAGTCTCTTCTTCAGATAATTTCTTTCCCGAAGCATGTCGCACGATGTAATCGCATGAGCTGGAAGGAGCTTCGGGGGCGACAGTGTCAATTTCTTCAACCAAAACTGGTTCTGATATTTTCTCGGATTGTTCCTTGGTGGGCTCTGAAGGCCCAGCTTCAGTTTCAGCTTGTTGTTTCGAAGTTTCGGTAGACGCTTCAGCAAGTTCAACAGTCTTTTTTGGAGTTGTGCTTGAAGACTTAATTGTTTCCAAGACATCTAGTACGTTCACCATTCTTTTTCTTTTTGGGGTCACCAATGGGCCCTTTTGGTTTTTTATTGTTTCGACATTTGCTGAAGGACTTAAGATTTCCGATGCTTTTGGCCCTTCAATCTTCGGTTTTTCTACTTTTTCTGCCGAAGGCGCTTCAGTTTTCTCTTCTATCTTCGGCACTGGAGCTGGTTCTGTAGCTTCAGAGGCCAAAGAGACTTCACCAATAAACTCTGGCACTGTGGCCGGCTCGATAAAACGCGCTCGGTGGGTGAGCACCTTCACCTTTTTCCTTTGTGGTGCTGGCTCACTAGTAGCACTCGTGGTAGCTTTTGTCGCAGGAGAAGTATTTTTTCTTTTGCGACCCAGTACCGGATAGTGATAGTCAGGGTAGACAAACCCGACTGCGTCAAATACCCGGTTGAGCCTTTTCTTCTTTCGGCCTCCGAAGGCTGCTGATAACGCAGTATTCTCGGCCTTTGAATATGCCCCAAGCAGTTCGTCACTTAGTGTTTCAATGCTTTTCAACCAGTCATCATCAGGTTCAACAAACTTATCCGCATATTTGAATGTGTATTTCAGTCTGACCAGTCCGCCTTCGTCGGACTCTTTGATGGTCTCCTTCGGCATTTCCCACTTTCCTGCAAGTGGCCACACCCTGAAGGCAATATGCTCTTGGACCAAGTCCCTTGTCCCAATGAAAGAGCAGATTACGCCGAAGGCTCTTTGGCATTCCTCGGCTGCTTCATCCATTTCAACCTTCGGTCTTCGTAGTCCGAAGCGTTGCCAGATGGGGCGCATAATGATATTCTTGACATCTTCTTGCGCTGTTAAGTCATTCTTCACATAGAACCACTCTGTCATCCAGGCTCCGGGCCACCTCTTCCAAAAGGTTGGCACAGGGCGGCTTGACCCGGAGCGGGCACCGAAGCTGTAACACCCAAAGTTGTTGTGATATTGTTCTTTCCCCCAGGGCTTCGTCTCGTATAACAACTCATGAATGTTGCAAAAGCTTTTAGCATTTGGTTCTAAACCTTGGCTTCTTGCAGCCCAGACAAACATCCCCATCCTTATGATAGCTTCGGGAGTAATTTGATGAAGGTAGACTTGAAATGTTTTCAGTACTTCAACAACAAAGTTGCTTAGGGGGAATCGAAGCCCAGCCTTGAGAAAGCTTCGGAAGATTACGACTTCATCTTCTTCAGGGGTGGGAGAAGTCTTTTCTCCAGCGTCAGCCCTCACAATAGATATATCTCGAAAATACCGCCCCCTCATATTATCAATATGACTCTGCTTAATAGTGGTTTTCCCGAAAACCGTGTGACTTGGCCGCCATGGTCGATCTTCGGACTCTTCCCCACCACTTTCTACATCGTAACTGTCGCTGTCACCAGTATCTTCGGACAAACCTTCAAGAATCTCCTTGGTGATTTTCTCCGTATTGGTCTCCGCCATCGCTATAAGGAACCCCAAGTTCTTCTCTTCGTCGAGGCTCAGCTTCGTTTCGGCAGGGATCTTCTTACCTTCAGACATCTTCGGAAGCGCTAAAAAACTGTTTTCAAGGCCGAAGCTTCAAAATCAAAAAGATCAGCAAATCTTAGTGCACAAGAGCTAAAAATTTAGTGGGCCGAAGCAGATGGCAAGTGTGCGTACCAAATAAGTTTGCGGTATGATCTTATTTATACCCCCAGGGCGTTGAAAATTGAAAGACCCCACTTGTCAGTGAACGTTGCTATTCTAGCAAAGGGAAGGTGTTTTTTTCGGACCTTCGGCTCAAGGCCTTCGTCCATATCGCAATCTGAATTTATCATTAACAAATTAATATTGCGAGGGGCTACTGTTGGGGGCCTTCGTCCTCCGAAGGTCCTCAAAAACATGATTTGACAATGTTTTCCAAGTGGATTATGTGAACAGGTATCTTCGGACTCAGAATTATGAACATGAAGTACGGTCAGGACGAAGCCTGAACCAGACGAAGGACGAGCTGATTACCAAGCTCCACGAAGGATGGCGCACAGCCGAAGCTGTGCGCAGGGAAGCTTCGTCGCGATAGCAGAGAGGGGAACCGACTTAAAGATGAAAAGACTACGTGGGCCTTGACAGATTCCCATTAGTCATTGACAAATGTGATGGACATGGATGTAATTTTACGTGGGCTGCGTCCCGCGTCTATAAATAGATGAACAGTACTCCCGTACTGTTCACGCTGACTTGGCATATGCTTTTGCGTCACGCTTATACTTTTTACTTTCTCTCAGGACCGAAGGTACATTTGAAATTTGAAATCATTTCTATTTCTCCATGTTAATAAAATAGAAATGATTCCATGATGATGTCTATACTATATTTCATGTTTTATATGTATCCTTCGTCATTATTTGTTATATTTACGAAGGTATATCTCTTATGACCTTCGTCCGAAACTCATTATTTCCCGAAGGGACATAATGTTTCGAAGGACGAAGGACTTTAACACTTAACACTTTTTATGTTGCCTTGTTCTTAACTCTTAGCATTTGAGAACAAGTCTCCAACACTAATTAAAGTTGAAGTGATATTTTAATTCGGTCCATGATTATAATCTAACTAAAATACTATTTCTAATCAATTTATAATTTATATTAAAAATAAAATAGTCATTCCTTTGGAATATTTTTCTCACACAATTTATATTAACATCCACTCAAAACACAGTTTTCTGCTTAATCACATGAAACTTTCGAAAACCATATCTTTTTAACCATAACTCCGATCTTAGTTACTCTCAAACCTACGATCTCGTAGCATCGCTTAGAATATTATTACGTTGTTTGTTCACTCGCTTTGGTGTAATGTTACCATATACATTGTTTGCTTGATCATATGTATTGCTACGAGTAGCAGCGAGGTCACAAGAAACTCGAAGACCAACTTGGTACCGGGGAATCTCAAGTCTAAGGCAAGTTGTACCCTTGATCACATTTCTTTTCCCAATAATGTTTCTGTTAATCACTGTGACATGCTTAGGTTAATCTGATGGGACCTAATAGGTTTTCCTAGATTTGTTTATCTCACACCTTATTTACCACTGAACTTTTGGGTAGTTATGCTATTGCTCTATCTGGTTTTGGGATTAATATTACATTATGATCATGTTCCAATTATACTGTTGTTTTAATTATTGTTCATGACAAGATCATTGTGTTAATTGGAACATGGAGCTTTACTTGAGAAACACATGCTACCACAACGGTGGAATGAGACGCCCTTAGCTGACTAATTAGGAAAGCTAGTGGAGGACTACCTTAGCCGAAAGGGGCAAGGGCAGTAGGGGAGTTGCGTATAAGGAGGTTTTCGGGTCGATCATGCTGCAATGGCTTTACGGACGAGGGATTTCTATATTGTCCTTACTAGAAATTGTAGTGGGTTTTCTGAAGCTAGTGGAACTTTGTAAAGGCCTCGTAGTGGATCCCTAGACATTCACCTTGGAAGTGTCTAAGGGTCTAGCTAACCCTGGCTAGACGGGATACATGACTTGTGGGTAAAGAGCGCAACCTCTGCAAAGTGTAAAACTGGTATATCAGCCGTGCTCGCGGTCATGAGCAGCTCAGGACTCTCGCTTGATTAATCTATGGAACTAAACTTAATTTGTCATATGCATTGCATTGTGGGTGTTGTTATTAATTTGATCTCTTATTTATTTGGGTTGGTATCTACTTATACTTAGTAACTGCTAATAAAATTTTGAGCAACTCTAAAAGCAATGGTCAGCTTTAATCATTTCCTTTGGTAAGCCTTACACTTTACATGGGCTTCCACCTTTGGTGAGTTCGTGCACATTATTCCCCACAACTTGTTGAGCGATGAATGTATGTGAGTTCACCCTTGCTGTACCACATCCCCCAGGTCAAAAACAGGTACCACTGGATGAGGCGCATGAAGGATGCTGTGATGAGTTTGTGAGTGGTCTGGACCGTCATCTCCCAGTTAACTTTGTGTTGCTGGATCATTGTCTTCGCATGATGTAATTATTTCATTATTTTGTACATAACTCTGTTATATATAAATGATGTGACATTCGTTTCTGTACCATGAGTCATCATATGTGTGAGACTTGGTCCCAACACACTTGGTGATTATTCTCACGCCCGGGTCCCTAAAACCCGGGTGTGACAAAAGTGGTATCAGAGGAATGTTGACTATAGGACGTAACCTAAATAGACCTGGACAACCCTTACCTACTTACCTTTACTCTGATCCTTTCTAAACTTCCCTTAATCTTTTGTCAACTATTGCTGCATTACTATGATCATTCTTATCTTTTCTTTTCTAAAGATAAAATGAATTTCACACCTTGGAATCCTATAGTTAAATTGACCCTTAGTAAACAGGATATCTGATCATAGAAAAAAACTATTTTTATAGGTATCTATATGCTTGACTTCTTGTTCTAATGATACCTATTTGATTTGGCTCTTTGATTGAGTGTGATGGGTTGTGGAGTAATTCCGCAATTGCATATATATATATATACATATTGGCATCAAAAACATGTTTATAAGATAACTAATAAAACTTAGATTATCCCCATTTAAAAAATGAATGAAGATTAATCAATTAAGAAGATGACATCTATTAATAGACCACTTTGTCTTAATAGATTCATCTTATCTTAATAGGTCCATCTTATCTTAAAAGATTCAATCATAACCTTATAGATTCATCTTGTCCTAATAAGCGTACTTATCCCACCCTAGAGTAACAACCATGATCTAATCCAAATTAACTATATTTTATCAAGGCTAATCTACTCATACCAATCTAATTTAGATCTCATCTAAACTATTATGATCTAGTTAGTTGTGAGTAACTTAACAAATTAGTTAATACTCGTGAAATAGATTAGACCTTACTCCTATAAATATGTTTTAACCTAAATTGGTGTCCTAGACTAACTTGACCATGTACAATTACCTGACCATATGCAACTACCTTACCCATCATATGGTTGCATAACTCCTCTGTTTGAACCTAAGAACAAAATAGAGATTATGACCAACCTACCTCATGAAATATATCCTACCGACAATTATCTTACTACATGTCCATATCTTGGATGGAGACACCAAGACCGGGTCAACCTCAACAACGAAGGATATGAGTAGAACCAGATCTTTAGATGAATCAAGATTCACTATTCGATATGGAGTCTTCTTTTTTTAGAACCTACCTTACTCTAACCATATATGATCTTATACCTAAAAAATACCCATGCTTTCTTAAAAGCACCTATTAATTAGTTCTTAAAAGAAGAAAAAACTTCGAAGTTTGAACTAATTAAGAAACTAAAAGGTAAACCACAAACCAAAGTCGTTGCAAAGGGGGTAGAATTTGTAACACTCCAAAATCACATTCTGAGTAAATTAAGAAACTCATTTCTTGATTTAAATAAATATGTTTTCAAATAATAGATTACCTAAAAGATTCTTATGTGAACTATCCTTTGTGTTAAAGATCTATTCTCTAAAAAAACTAAGTTAAACTATTTCTTAATATAGAGTTTACATAAGAAATTATATCATTTTAAATAAATATGTGAAGATTATAGATTTATTTTATTGTACTTCTAAAATGTGGCTATGTGTTTGAAATATTTTCTTTAATAATTATTATTGTAAAACATCTTACATGAATTATTTCTACTGATTTTCATTTGCTTGAATAGATAAATGAATATAGTTGCATCTTATGCTGTGTTTATGATCTGTGCATTTGAACTTATGTTTGCAAATTTAAAACATAGTTGAAATTGTAATTTGAACCAAAAACCGAAATAGAAAATAAAATAAGAAAACAACAAAAAAAGAGGCGAAGAAAACTCACCTGGTATCACGTCGGCCAAAAGCACTTGAACGGACCCATTTATTTTCCAACTCCCTTCACGTGACCATGCTATGGGTGTATTTCTTGTGTTCTTTAATTCTCAAACCGTATACTGCATCACTATAACATTGCACTGATATCAACATGCAAATAAAACCCGCTTAGAGGAGAGCCTCTGAGTCGTGGACCGCCTGAACAGTTTCGTTTCTTTCGTGATCTCTAACAAGCAAATTGGTTCAGATTTGTATGAAACATCGTAACAGAACGCGCGATGCCAGCTGAGGTTTGTTAGGATTTTATATTGATCCGATCTTTACCCGTGTGTATATAATACAACCCGAACCGTCTCCTTGAGCCAAGCCACAGAACAGGGAGGCTAGAGCCTTGACGTCGGAAATAGAGAGAGGGAGAGCCTAGCCACTACCGCCGCCCTCGATTACGTCGTTGTTCAGCTTCCAAGATCGGTCGAGAGCTCGTCGGACTTAACCACTTCACCGTCATCTACAGCCGACACTGCATCTTCTGCTTGAGGGATCGCGGGAGGGGATGCTTTTCAGGTACGAGCAGCAACTAATTCTCCATCATTAGAGGTTGTCTCTGCATTCGGCGAGGGTTCGGCGGAGTAGCGTGATGTCGCACGTCAGCCATGGTCACCTATCCGCTCGGTGTAGCATGGGGCTGGCGTATGGATGGCAACGGGGATTTCCTCGTCGGGGAGTGGCTTTCCATCCCTATCCCCGCGGGGACAAAAATTCCCCGTACCCAACGGGGGAGCATTTTCTCCCATCCCCGTCCCCGTCGGGGAATTTATCCCCGTGGGGAACCCCGCAGGCAATCTGTCCCCGCTAGAAGTACAATATTTAAAGATAAATTTAAATTAATTGTATCAAATTAATACAAATTTAACAAAGAAGAATGAAAATTACAAGTGACATCAACTTTAGAGTTTAGTTTTCTATTTTATAACATTGCCATGCACTGAGTTCTTACTATAATTTTAACAAGTAAATTGAATAACTTGGATAAAATAGTTTCGTGGGGCGGGTACACGGGGAACGGGGACGGGGGATGGTTCCCCGTCCCCGTCCCCGCGAACCCAACGGAGATTAAATTTCCCCCATTTAGATCCCCGCGGGGACTAAATTAGTCTCATACCCGTCCCCTAAAAGCATGTTTGGTTTTAGCAATCCAGAAAGAGATTGGAGGAGTTTAAATCCCCTCCTAGTCATTTTTTACTAGGAGGGGATTTAAACCCCTCCAATCCTCTTTTGGATTGTTGTAACCGAACAAGCCCTAATAGGGGAATTCCCCGCAAAGAATCAGGGATCGGGTCCCCATTGCCATCTCTAGGCTGGCGGCCTGGCAAGTAGACGTGGCTAGCCGTGGCCACTAGCACGTGCACCCAGGCAGCCTGCCTCGCTGAGGCCCATGGCCAGGGCGTGGCCCCCACAAGCATCTTGTGTCTCCCTTTATTGATGCGTAATGGCTACCGCAGCTCGTGGGCATGGCCCTTTTCCTGTTCGTTGTTGAGAAATTGGTAGAGGAGAAAAAAATATAACCACAATAAATCTCATCTGTTAAAACTTATCTATTAGATATGTAAAAGATCCCATCTGTTCAATCCTCTCTGTTAGATATATTGTATCCAAAATCTTGTTTTACCTATAACTTATTCGTTTTTACCTCTGTTTTAGTCCGTTCAAGTCACACTACCCTATTATTAATATTGCCCATGCATTAACAACATTATTTTATCATGTAACATCTTTTCAAAAATATTTAGGTATTTGTTTATCAAATTAACTTTTCTAATTAAAGTTGAAGTGATATTTTCATTCGGTTCATGATTATAATCTGACTAAAATACTATTTCTAATCAATTTATAATTTATATTAAAAATAAAATAGTTATTCCTTTGGAATATCTTCTCACACAATTTATATTAACATCCACTTAAAACACAGTTTTCCGCTTAATCACATAGAACTTTCGAAAACCATATCTTTTTAACCATAACTTCGATCTTAGTTACTCTCGAACCTACACTCTCGTAGCATCGCGTAGAATATTATTACGTTGTTTGTTCACTCGCTTTGGTGTAATGTTACCATATACATTGTTTGCTTGATGGTATGTATTGCTATGAGTAGCAGCGAGGTCACGAGAAACTCAAAGACCAACTTGGCACGACCAGACGGTTCGCCCTTAGGCACAGACGATCCACGATTAAATCAGATCACACGTGATTAACCCCATTTTCGCGCGTGTTTATCCATCTAAACTCGTGGATTCTATTGGGAAATGCCTAGAAATGGGTCCAGACCTCCCCCTATATATGTGAAGGGGTATGATTGATTGTGCGCATCAACAATCGAACCAAATCAATATATCTTTTGTTCCTTTACATTTTGCCCTACGAGTAGCTAGTAACGTAGCCTTCTTCATCTCAATCTTCGCCTCTCTTCAACTTTACATCATCTAGTGGCGTCTTAGGTGGCCTACTGACCCCAAGACAAACATTAGAATCTCTTCTCCCTGATAGGGTCCCTCCCCAGGGTGAGATCCAGGTGTTGTTGGCGAATGTCGCCGCTCCTATGGGCACGCGGACCGTCCGACTTGATGCTAGGAACCCACTCCTGCCATTAAGTCATGGACCATCTGACCCTAGGCCGTGGACCATTCGCGTCGCCGCAGAGAGCCTGCCAAGCGGAACAATTCCTAGTGATTGGCACCCGGATCGACGCCAACACACTTTTTGGCGACTCCGATGGAGACCCAAAGATTGGATCTATCATATCAGCCCCATATGGCCAATCCAAGGGATAACTCTAATCTCTCCCCTATCAATATCATCAAACCGACCATGGATAGCCTGTCGGTTGAAGAATATTAGAGTTTGGAAGAAGCTAGGAAAAAAGATGCAAGCAGATCGACGAGATGTTCTTAGCTAATTTCAAGGTCAACCAAAACCAAAAGCTTGTCCGACAAAGGAAATACAACCTGGTGAATCGTTGCCCCGCAGCACTCGGACCCACTGTAAGTAAATCCGATGACATCCAAGCTCTTCGATCTTACGTAGAAGAAAAACAACAATAGATGCAATAAATCTTAGGTGGTGTGCAAGAAGATTATAGGAGGCTAGCACGTGCATTTGATAAATCTGTCATTGCCAGTTTTCCATCGTACGATCTTGTAACTAAAGAAAACTCACAAGATCCATCGGCTACTAAGGGGCATGCCCCATCCTAGCTAATTTATGGGATGTCGATGAACTCTTACACTAGACAGCCACATCCCCCACTGCCTATATGGGAACAACCTGTGTCCCTGCGCATGGCCGGATGGTTCGGCCCAACGATGGTTGGCTCTGTCCCTAGCGACAAGCCACTAAAGTACGCACTAGGAACAACAGAGATGCTCAGACCGTCAAGCTATATGCGAGGACTATCTGAGCACGTCATCGGACCATTCGCGGTAGGGTTTGCGGAGCAGAATACAGATTTTTACTAGTAACCCTCCTATCAGCCCCCAACTAATGTCACTCTAGCACCCACAACCCATTAGGGTCATCTAATGAACCCACCCACACAATGGTACGAGCACTTTTTGGTCCCAGAAGGTCGAAAAAATCTAGCATGCAGCATGGAGTACCTAGGGCCAACATTAATGCCCACATTACCCAAGCTTGTGGGCAAGGGAGCGATATAATGATACACCAGCACACACACATATGGACCAAAGGGTCGGTGGATTACCTCGACCACCATTGAAATAGTTAGGGAGGAGATAGCTAGGGCATTTCGAGACAAACTCGGAGTTAACGTATCCCATGTGGGACAGTCCTATTAGAGACTATACAATAGACGATTCGACTACGACCCATACCCACAGGGGACGAGAATAACTGAATTTACAATTTTTTTAGATCACCAAGGGAGAAGCATGCATGAGCACATAGGCCAATTTTTAGCTCAATTAGGGGAATTGGCCGATAAGGAGGCATTTCGCGTACATTTATTTTCATTATCCCTAACCAGCATTGCCTTCGCATGGTACACCACATCGCCATTTAACTCTATTTACTCTTGGGGAGACCTAGTGTAGAAATTTCATGACCATTTTTTCTTCAGGGATTATAAGTTTGACCTAGTTTATATATGTGGAGGCCTAGGCTTCCAAATAACCACGGAAGCCCTGCTCCAACGTTGCATCTGGTTCATTCGCACTAGGTCCTTGACGTCTATAAAAGGAGCCCCACATCACTAGGGTTCATTTTTTAGTGGTGCTCACGGTGATGCCCCCACCCCGATGCACAAGTGACGGCACCCCCACCCCACCGAGGCATGCACAACGACGGTGGTTCCCTAAGGGAGTCCAGCGATAGCCCCCTAAGGTGCACGACGATGGCACCATTTGAGGCGGGAGCGATGGCAGCGACCTCCCCTAAACACGAGTGTCGGAGGTAGCCTCTCCTAGGTGCTCGCGACGACGACAGATCCCAGAGGTGCTCGCGACGGAGACATCATATGAGGCAAGTGCGTCAGCGGTGGCCCCCTGGACACTGAACAACGACGAATCCAGGAGGCACGCTTGCGGTGGCCGATCCCAAAGGCGCATGGCGGCGATGACCTGCTCCAATCATTTTTATGCATGGGGTTATTGGTTGGGCACATATTAGGACTTTTTCATCAATTATGATGCGCGATGTAGATAATTATGGAACTTTCTATAAGGATTTTTGTATTTGCGTTATTTCTGTCATCCAATTTTTGTGTGTATATAGTGGGAACAAAAATGCCATTCAAAAATTGCACGCATGCAATGGAAACTCACATGACCTGCCATAATTTTCAGATCTCCATAAAAGTAGGAATCTAATGCATGCGTCTAGTGGTTGCCATATTTTTCCTATCTGCCATAAAAATAGGATCACATGCATGCGGCTGGCGGGAGACACGTCTGTATGCATGTGCTTTGTGGAGGACGACATACAATCGTGTACATATTTTTATGGTACTTTGTATACATATATATGCCAATATCAATAGATCTTTGCGATACATTGTCAGTTCATGGCTCCACTTCCATCTATTGTATATTTATGATATTTCTATTCACATTTTATTTAAATATTTGTTGATTTTATGCATTATCTCATTACATAATTGAGTGTGTATATTGGGTTCCTACATTTACGCCATATGTATAAGATATTTACGACACACACATTTAGCAATGAAATAGAAATTCAGAAAAAGGTAACCGCTTTAATAAATAAGGTCATTTGCCATGATTCCATAAAATCTCGCGTATGCAATCCCTTAATTTATGATGTTTACTGCCAAAAAACAAATTCCTTAATCAACTCACATAATAAACTCCTCTAATATCAAATCCTTTTGATTTATGTTGCCCGCATGGATGTGGGGGTTGTTGATTCTAACCGCATGCCAGTTTTTTACGTATTGTACCGCATTGCATAAATATCTTCACTATGTAGCATAATTAGTATAATTATATATCATAAACTGGTTCTAACGAGCTTAACTGCATGACTATTGTAGAGATTCTATATTTATGGTGGAAATAAAGTATTTAAATCAGATTTTTTGTTTCCATGCATGTCAATATATTTTCTTTCGCACATTCTTGTCATTCTTATGTGCATGCAGCAGGAAACAAATTTTTACACACTTTACCACATTGCATAAATACCTACATCGTGTAGCATAATTAGTATCAGTATATATCATAAACTGGTTCTAACGAGCCTAGCTGCATATCTATTGTAGAGATCCTATATTTATGGATGAAATAAAGCATGTAAATTAGATTTTTTGTTTCCATTTCCTTTCATCGCACGTTCTTGCCATCCTAATTTTTTTGCACATGCAGCAGGAAAAAGATATGCCTTCCAATTTTTTTTGCACGTGCAAATGGAAACAAATATCATGCATGCAAGGGATGGGGCGCGTGCGGGGGTCTAGGCAGTTAGGTCGGTCAAGTGGCCATCGAGTCCAGCCGCACTAGGTCCCATCATCTATAAAAGGATTGCCCGGCCGCTAGGGTTTATTTTTTGACCCTCCATCCTGACGCACGAGCGACGGCGCCCGCTCGCGTGGTGGCAGTGGTTTCCTGAGGCACGAATGGCGACGACGGCCCGGAAGGCACGAGCGGCGACGATGGCCCTGGTGGTGCGAGCGACGGTCATGTTCTGGGGAGGCGTAAGCGAGCAACGACACCCCTCACTCGTAGGTGGCGGTTACTCGAGGCATGAGCGGGATGACATAGCCGGGAGTGCGCACAACGGTGATGGTTGCCCTAGAGAAGCGAGCACTGACCATGGCCCAAGGAGGAGCGAGCGGCCAGAGGCTCATGTGGCGGTGGCGACTCCCCATGCGCGCACAGCAGCGAGCCCCCCGGCGGTTGCCACGCTAGGCACAAGTGGCTCCGCGCGGCGATGGTGGTCGCGTGAGACGCAGACTGTGAAGTTCGGCGGTTTGGGCGTCCATTGTTTACCCACTCCTCCGATCCGATGGCCTCGGCGGCATCCTCTAGCAACAACCTCCACCAATCCTTTGTTTATGCATGCGGTCAATGGTTCTACATATACTAGGATTTTATTTATTAATTATGATGTACAATATATGTATTTATGCAACTTTTTATAATGATATATGCATTGCGTGATATCAGCCATCCGGTTTTTGCGTGTATACTGTGGGAACAAAAATGACCTTCAAAATTTGTGTGCATGTAATAAAAACTCACACGACCTGCCATAATTTTTGGATTTGCATAAAAATAGGAACCGTATGCATGTGTTGGTTGCCACATTTTTAGACATGCTATAAAAACAATACCACATGCATGGGTCTGGTGGAGGACACACCTGAATGCATGTTTTCGGTGGAGTGACGACATACAATTGCGCATATTTTTATGTCACTTTGCATACATATCTATGCCAAGATCAAAAGGTTTTCAACAATTTACAACTCATAATTACGGGTTTTATGCTCAAACATGGAGATGCGTCCACTAGTGAATCACATTTTACGTAGTGTACCGTATTGCATAAATACCTATACCGTATATCATAATTATTATCAGTATATATCATAAACTAGTTCTAACGATCATGCATGGCTGTGGAGTGACCCTATATTTATGGAAGAAACAAAACATTTAAATAAGTTTTTTTTTGTTTCCATGCATGCCAATCCATTTTCTTTCTTCACACAATCCCGCCATCCTAAAGTTGTGCACATGCAGCAGGAAACATATTTTTATGCAGTGTACTGAATTGCATAATTATCTACATCGTGTAGCATAATTAGTATCAGTATATATCATAAACTTGCTCCAATGAGCCTAGCTGCATGGCTGTTGGAGCGGTCTAATATTTATGGAGCCATCCAATTTTTGCGCACGTGCAGCAGAAACGAAAATGTCATCCAAAATTTGCGCACAATGGAAACTTTCATGATTTGTCTTAATTATCGGATTTATCATAAAAATAGGATCTGCATGCATGAGCCTGCAAGTGTGGACATGGTCCAGTGGCTGAATGGTTTTTTATACTATGTCTGTGAAATATTTACGCTATTTTTGTGAACTATTTACGCTATTTGCGCAAAAAAACATAACCACAATTTATGGCGTGCGTCCCACACAGGAGGTTGGTTGTTGGACTAGAGGTTTGACTAAGGCGCATGGAGAGGTTTAACTTGGTGCTTAGTTGTTGGGTGCGGACTAGTGGGTGGCTGTCTGGTGCGGACCAAGGGGCGGCTGGGGCTTCAACCATTGGAAGCCATGGGCTCCCGATATACCAATTGATATATATCACCTAGGGGGTGAAGCTTCATTCGGACCGTATCGACCGAGTCCAACCGCACCGATCGAGCCCGACGACATACTCATCACATGGACCGCATGGATCCAATCGTATCTGACCGAACGAGCCCACCAAATAACCTTTCCACTTTCTACCTACCTCCTTGTCTTTTTCCTATGGCTATTCAGTTGTTCCGCTTTCCAAATTTTCATCCCACCACGCGCGACCACCCTTGGGTTTTGCTAGGGTTTGGAAACCATCAGTTACAATCAGTGTTCGTGGGAGTAGGGGTCTTTTTCCTATGGCTATTCAGTTGTTCAAGTACACGGATTGCGCTAAGGTATGCGCTTAATTCAATCGAGGAGAGCAACAGGAGCAGACATAGAGTTTTCGATCGGTTTCGTCTAAGGTATGTTTTTCGACCATCTTTTTATCAATTTGGATATGCTTTATGTATTTTTACTAAGCACATGGATGTTTTCCGAACACAGGTGCTTTCAATCGAACCATATTTTTTGGAGCATTGTTCGGTTCAGCACAATCGGTGAATTTGTTTGTCACACCTCTTTTTTACATATAATCTTGAGCATTTTTATTTTTTACAGTTTTGGTTACTGCTTAACATCAGTAACAATAGCAATAAAATGTACACTAATAAAGTTCAGTAATAACCATCCCAAATCTGTAATAATGTTCAATAGTTAATAAGAAAATTGCCCCTCATTCATTATATTTTGGTTTTCCATTTATAATTATATTTTTGTGTTTGTGCTTAGTTTGTTTGTATCTAGTGTCAACAATAAATTCAAAATATTTATAATAAACATGACCCTGTGTATCAAGCGCATACGCTCAATAATAACCGTGATCAGACAGTTGTAATCATTAATCAATCGTACTTCGAGTTATTGGCATCAGTAATATATGCATATAGCAATGGGGCAATAATGGGAGACAGTTAGTAATACTTTCCTTTTTGACCTTTTTCAAATTGATAATAAGTATCTGACTATATGGAGGAGAATAACCCTATGTAATTAGTGCATGGTCAGTAATACCTTTTTTAGTTATAATCGTGATCAGTCAGTTACTAAAATTTGATCAGTAACTTTTAGTTATTATTATACAGAATGACCAATAATAATTGGTAGTCAGTAATATATTTTTTTTATACATTTTCTTTTATGTTATATCATTGCAGATAATGTCAACCTCTAGTGAACACACAAATTCGGACAAGGGAGTCGACGTTGATAGAACATACGCAGTAGATGTCTCAAGCCAGTCGTAGCCGTAGGTTCAAAATCCAGCACTAAGGAGAGATTCGTCAGATGATGATCTGGTGTTCCCTCGACACCTCATTAGACGCTCTGGAAGGTATAAAGCACCAAAACGCCAATTGACTAGGCAAATATGTGAAGGCCAGCCACCGAGGAAGTGCCAAGCAGTGGGCAAGAACAAAAAGGCTACTACTGGAAAACAATAGAGTTTTTTGTCCATACATATTTTTTTATTTATGGGTTTTGTGTGTCCAATGTCTAATTTATTTTTGTAACCAAATTATATAACTGCCTGTGTGATGAAAAAGGAGGCACACAGATCCTATATAACAATGAGGTGCTCACCAGCTGCTGTGAACAACGTAGCCCTTACATTGCCAGACATGCTAAAAAGGTTAAAGGATTTGGGGTTTGGTTCGATGTTGATAATGAACATAGAAGGCCTTGAGGATAGGGTGCTGGGGGCAAACTTGCTATCAAGTGTACATGACAATCCTCTATGCACTGAAGTTGTTGGCCGCTCATTGCTAATAACAGCTGATGTTGTCCACCTCGTCACTAGTTTGCCAAGGGGTAATCAACAATAACCCGAGCTTAGCTACCACGAGATGACCAGTGCCAGAAGCAATTTCAGGTTAGGAAGTTTAAAAACACTTTTTTATGTTTGCACACTGTTTTTGTATATCTTTATAATGTATCATTCAATATATCTGTTTCAATGGACACATTGCGAGTCAAAAGGCATGGTCGAGATATTCAGAGCTGACCTTTCAAAGGGTATGTTTGCTTTTAAGAGGTTGAGCACGAAGGAAGTCCCCCGTTGGGTTGTTGAAAGGATGACCAATGACCAACAAAAATATGATGATGACTGGATTTTATAGTACTTTTTCCTACAATAAGTCTCAATATGCCTCGTCGAAGACACAAATCCAGCAAAAGAATATGGCTGGTGTTAGGCCATATGTGACGATTTGAAGTCTAAGGCAGAAAAGTTCAGGAGTGACTGATTGGGAAAATCGTCGACACCCACTATTCCTGATGGTCATATTTTTTTTACTATTGGCTTTTTTGTATAATATTTACTCTTATGGTGCAAAATCAGTTTTTTTCCGATGGCATTCATGAGTGTTCCAAATATTGTATCGCATGTTTACTATCTCCACAATTTGGAATGTGGTATTGTACGACCAGATGGAACACCTCGCTGGAGCGTGTTTGCTAAGAGTCTAATTAAAAGGATCGGAGATCTCGACAAAAAGTCGATTATCAGGCAAATCAACCTATGGGAACCTTCCGACAAGTGTATTATGAATTTAAGTCGATTATCAGGCAAATCAACCTATGGGAGCTATTGGTCCTTGTTCTCGAATGCTATACACCAAGAACAAAGCAACACAATTGTTAATGGATAAGGACCTTCGTCATTCGAGACATTATCTCCCTTCGGATATAATGATCTTCGGACGAAGGTCATGAAGGGCGTACCTTCATCATCTCGGTAAATGAATATAAATGAAGAAACATACAACACATAAGAATGTAAATAATGGCAATATAAAAAATGGATTATTTACATTCTCATTTCATTTCATAAATATGAATAAATGCTCATAATATTTATATTTCATTGATACCTTCGGCTCGACAGAAGGTGAAAATGTGAGAGACGCGGGAGCGATTATAATGCAGCGTGAACAGTACGGGGGTACTGCTAATCTATTTATAGGCACGGGATGCAGCCCAGACAAAATTACATCCATGTCCCTGTTAACTAATTATAATCACAATGCAAACTATTAAGGACTATATAGTCTTTTCCTCTTTAAGTCGGTATCGTCCTTCGTCTTTACCATGACACTAAGCCGAAGCTCTTTCAATCGTAGCTTCGGCTTTGTCCGCATAATCTTCGGCTTATATCTTCATGTCACACCTGCCTTCGTTCTGTCTTGCCGAAGGTGTTTTTGCCTAGTGGACCTTCGACTGAGAAGAAGACCCCCAACAGTAGCCCCTTCGCGGTACTAGATCATTTTTTGTAACGAGCTCGATCCGCGAAAAACACGAAGGCTTCAGAATGCCGAAGGTCAGAAAAACACCTTCCCTGAGCTCGTTGCCAGGAAACGATTATATTATTCTAGACGCCGGGCGGTCCACCGCTTAGCTAGTACGAGCGGCATGGTGGTTTGCCTTCCCCCTTATAGCACTATATAAACAGACGAGTCGTTGAGGAGTTACCACAACACATTCATTGCCATCGAACTGTTGTGCTGTTAAAAAAATTAACCATAGCCGAAGCTTTCTGCATTGCATTCTCGAGCAAAGGCTTTGGCCCTTAAGATCAACTTCGTCTCAAAAAAGCAAAAACATTGAAATGGCCAGAGTGTGATCCACTGCTAGAGTGTCTCATGATGGGGATGAGGCCGAAGTAATTGAGACGGCACCAATATCAGAAGTGATGAGGCAATCGGGTCTTGTTGTGCTAGAAGAGCCTGTTGCCGAAGGTACCTCAACTGCTGAAGCTGAACAAATCGCAGTTGGAGAAGGGAGTGATAATGAAGATGAAGAGGATTACACTATTCTGAGCCCAGCGAAACCTAGCCACCTTGAATTTGGTAAATCTACTGTGATAGCAGACGATATGGTTATGATGAAGAAATTGGGCTACTTTGGGGAAGCTGAGGGTAAACTTATTTGTTTTGCTGGCAAGGAGGTGATCCGGAGCCGAAGGATGATGAAGTTGTTGTCTTTAAAAGCTTCTTCAGAGCGGGGCTTCGGTTCCCTCTATATGATATAATAGGAGAGGTTTTGAAGAACTTTGAAATATACCTTCATCAACTGACACCCAATGCAATCGTTAGACTTAGTGTCTACATTTGGGCCCTCCAAAGCCAGGGTATGAGTCCTAATGCCAAAGCCTTCTGCCGGGTGCACGAGCTGCATTACCAAACAAATGCCAGAGCAGATGGCCTTCATGAGAATTTTGGTTGCTACAATTTTGCGTATCGAAAGGATATGAAGGCTCCATTTCTTAGCTACCATACTAAGTGGCCGACTGGTTGGAAAAGTGAATGGTTTTATATGAAGGCAGACGAGAAAAGGAGGGAGAAGCTGATGACTATGGTTATGAGTCCACTGAAATTGAGCTTCGAAATGACAAGGCCCTTGTGCCATATGCAGCTTGGCTCCCCATGCCAAGTAGCCGAAGTAGAATTCAGAGTGGTAGCGGTCGAAGTTAGCACTAGGGATCTAGTGCAAGAATACTTAGCAAATAGAGTATTTCTAGCCTCTAGTGGCTGGGGAATGCCCAAGAAGAAGGATAGGGGTAAAAAGCACGAACTTGTTCGGCTCCCTTACCGTTTTAAATTTGTGAAAGAGTTCAAGAAATCATGCCAAGAGTGGTTAGAAATGATTGAAACAATGTGCAACGAAATCCTTGGCAACTACAACAAGAAGGAGGACCTGTTAATGACTGCTGCCTTCGGCACCCAGCCAAAATGAAGGCTAAATCACGTGATGGACGCGTTAAATTTTGAATACCTAGACTATGAAAGATTTGACAAAGGTGCCGAAGGGTTAAAAAGGAAAAGGGTCGTCAGCATCCTAAATAAGCAAGCTGCCAGGCTAGTAAAGGAAGATGAGAATATTTCGAAGAAGGTAAAATCAGCTCCTGAGCCGAAAGCGGCAATCTCCAAAAAGCGGAAGCTTGACATGACTCCCTCTACTGAGCCAAAGGTAGTTGAGGCAAGAGAAGAAGCTCGTTCAACGCCCTCTGCTGCCGAAGTAGCATAAATTTTAAAGGTAATGACTGATTCCTTGCCCATCAAGCCGCTAAGTCCTCTGGGACCGGAACTGACGAAATTTTTACAGAAGAAGGACCAACCTTTGGCCGTAAAGGAGAGGGCTGAAGGTCAAAAGAAATGGAGAATTGTCAACATCATGCAAACTATTGAGCGAACACCGCCTCTAGCCTTGGCGTCCAGAATGGTGCCTACTGCAACTGCCGAAGCTGAAGCCGCTGCCGAAACTGCTAATCTTGTGAGCACAATGTCAGGAATTGACAAGCTCATATCAGATATGGTCGCAGAGGAGATAGTTGCGACCATAGAGGAAAATATGGCCACAGTGCCTGGCTAGGGGAAAGAAGTTGTTGATGCTTCGTCAGAAGAGAAAGGTTTTGACCTTCGACACTTGGGAGGTCAGGAATTGTCCGAGGCGGATAAAGAGGAGCTAAAAGAATAGGGAATTTCTTGTGGCTATCAGCTAGGATCCATGCTTTTCGGCGGAGTTGACGAAGCAATTATGGGATGTATACGCGACCGCGCCGGGGCAAAAATAATCGGCACTTTGTCAAAGAGTGTTGGTTTCCCGAAGCTAGAATCTGACATTAGTGGTTACCGACGTCAACATATCGTCGACAACCTATTTTACTCAAATTTCAAGGTAAAATCTTTGCCTAGATTCTTGTTATCTTTGTGATGGGTTAAAATATTCTAAACTTATCTTATTTTTGCAGAGCATGCTACTAAGCAAAACGTTAAGAATGCAACAAGACTTTCAAGATAAGAAAAATGAGATAATAACTGAAGGCTTGGAAAACAAAATCAAAGATTGTGAAGCTTCTCTTGAAAAGAAAGATTTCTTGCTTCAAGCAACCGAAGGTTCTCTTGCGGAATTACAAGCTGAAAATGCTAGATTAAATGAGGAACTTCTCAAAGCTAAAACGACTTGAAGGAGAAATCAGAGCACTTCGAGTAAGAAAGGAAAGAACTTCAAGCGAAATCCGAAGCTAAAGCTGAAAAGAATACGAAGCTGCAGGAATCGCTGAAGGACCTTCAAAACAAGTGCTCCGAGTTTGCTACCCGCTGTGTGGATCGATTAAAAGGAATATTCAGCTCAGTTGGGGCTAGCACTGAAGAGATTGGCCCTTCGACTGAAGATATACCAAAAACCTTTGAGCATATCGAGAATGAAGTTGATGCACTCGACGAAGTAATAACTAGGCATGGTGATTTCTGTGCTCTGTTAGCTTCTCGTGGCATGGCTGCTACATTTTTGAAGGCCGGGTGCACGCATGCTAAAACAGTAAACAAGCCAAATTTCAGCCTGTCACCATCAGACTTAGTCAATATTCCTGGTGAGACTCGAAGTATTGGTAATAGATTTATTACTCAGATTTGGGCTAAAGGTGGTCGAGAGTTAGCTAAAGACGAAGCTTGGAAATTGCTTAATTTGGTACGAAACTTGTACCTGTTGTTTACCTTAATCTTTCTTTATTACCATCACATTTACCTTATACCATTGTCTATCTGCAGGATGGCAGCGCCGAAGGTCAGTAAGTCGAAGCGCATTCTGAAGGTTGCTAGGCTGAAGCTCATTTTTATGACTTCCTGTATAGAGCTTAGGATCTCTTTGTATTATTTTTGCAAAAGATTGTAATTGAGAGCTGAACTCAATATTGTATATATTTGTCCATACCTTATAATATAATTTTACCTTTCCATCCAAGTATAAGTTGCTTTGTTGTGGACGAAACCCATAGTTACAGCTTTTGAGCCGAAGGCAAAAAACACCTTCCCTTCTTTTCGTGCACGTCAAAGCATTTCATTGTGTAAAGTATCTCTGTGTTCTTGTCTGAGACAAAGCTTCTTCGCATTCAACGAAGCATTTTGTCGCCGAAGCCGGACAACTCTTTCTTTTCATATTATTGCTCGTGCATCATGTCATGATGATCCTACAAATGTCTAATGAATGTTTGTATGAATGCAAAGAATGATGCGATGAAATATGCAAATGTATGACCCGAACACACGCGAAACCATACCCAGACACTGCATCCCCTTAGGAACGAATTTTGAGTCTCTTCACCTTCTATTTCAGTGGCATTTAAGCTCTGCATTCCCTTAGGAACGACTTTGGAGCTTCTTCACCTTCTATTTCGGTGGCATTTAAGCTCTGCATTCCCTTAGCAACGACTTTGGAGCTTCTTCACCTTCTATTTCGGTGGCATTTTGGCTCTGCTTTCCCTTGGAACGACTTTTGAGCTTTAGAACTTACTCTGCGCTCCCTTAGGAATGACTTTTGTAGCTTCGAAACTTACTCTGCGCTCCCTTAGGAACGACTTTTGTAGCTTCGTTACTTTCGGAGTGATTACAGCTCTGCATCCCCTTAGGGACGACTTTGGAGCTTCTCCCTGTTCTCTTTGCACCCGATGGTGCGGATTCTGATATTACATGATACATTTTTGGGGGAATTTGGCCCTTGTATTGCGTAGGGTTGAACAAAATTGAAAATTACAAACTATGGCCCCATTAAAAACCTTTTTTCCCTCCTGAAAGGAAAAGGGTGCCATAGGAGAAATAAAAAGATTACATCAATTACACATAATATCGCCGAAGCTCATTCGCATTCCAAGATCTAGGTATGTCGTTGCCGTCCATATCCTTCAATCTGTAAGAACCGGGTCTTGACGAAGATACTACTAGAAAAGGACCTTCCCATTTTAGATGAAGTTTCCCTACTGTTTCTGGGTTGGCTATCCTTCGAAGCACCAAATGGCTAGGTTTGATATTTTTCAATCGAACTTTTCTATCACGCCATTTTATTGTTTTGGCCTGATACTTATAGATGTGCTATATGGCCTGAAGTCTGGTCCCTTCTATGGTGTCTTTTGTTATTTGACAATCAGTTTCGTCCTCCGCTGAAGCTGTGGTTCTTATTGATCCTGTTCTTGCTTCTTCTAGTGTTATTGCTTCGTCACCGAACAGGAGCTTGAATGGAGTAAAACCTGTTGACCTTGAGACAGCAGTGTTGTGGCTCCACACTACTTTTATCAATTCATCTTGCGACTTTCCTCTAGGCCGATTGAAGATTAACTTCATTATTCCTGTCATTATAATTCCATGTGCTCTCTCTACCAACCCATTTGCTTCTGGATGCCTTTCTGATGCAAAATGTATTCTTGTACCAATCTGGTCACAAAAAACCTTGAACGTTTCAGCATCAAATTGAGTTCCATTGTCGATTGTAGTAGCCTTCGGCACACCGAAGCAACAAACAATATTTTGCCAGAAGAACTTCTGGACTATGGCTGAAGTTTTGGTAGCTAGAGGCTTATCTTCGATCCACTTTGAGAAATATTCCACCGCTACCACAACATATATTAAGTTTCCTTGTGCTGGTGGAAGCGGTCCTAACAAATCTAGGCCCCATCTCTGCAATGGCCAAGTAGGTTGAATCAATTGTGTTAAATACGAAGGTTGTTTCTGGTCTCTGGCACACTTCTGACAGTTTTCGCATCTCTAGACCAAATCCGCTGCATCCGAAGCTGCCTTCGGCCAGTAAAAACCTTGTCTAAAAACCTTTCCCAGTAGAGGCCTGGATCCAATGTGGGCTCCACACAGTCCTGCATGTATTTCCTTCATTAATTCCTGTCCTTCATTTCAGGAAAGGCATTTGAGCAATGGGGAAAAAACTCCGTGCTTGTATAACTCCCCTTCAATTATTACATAAGGTCTTGTTCTTGCTTCTATTCTCTTGTTATAAGCTTCGTCGTCTGAGAGGCAGTTGCCTTGGAGGAAGGATATTATTTCGGTCCTCCAGTCTTCACTATGTACATGTGAGATTGTGAGCACTGCTCTCTCCATGAGCTCGATTGAGGGTGCTTTTATTGTTTCAAAAAATACTTCCGAAGGCAAAGGGAGCCCCTGTGCCGCTGACATAGCCAATAAATCTGCATGCTCATTCTCTCCCCTTGGGATATTCTTTACAAAAAATCCCTTGAAAGAAGCTTCCAATCTTCGGACTGCATCCAAATACTTCTCAAGCTTCGGATCTCTTGCCTTGCTACTCTTATCCACGTGGCCAGAAATAACTTGTGAATTAGTTTTAAGGATTGCCCTTCTTATTCTCATTGGCTTTAGTTTTCGAAGCCCTAAAAGAAGAGCTTCATATTCGGCAATGTTATTTGTACAGCTGAAGTCTAACTTTATTGCATAACATGTTCTGACTTTGGAGGGTGCAACTAGAACAGCAGCTGCTCCCGCACCAAAAGGTCCCCCAAGATCCTTCACAGAATATTGTCCAAGCTTCGACATCTTTTCTCGCTTCTTCAGCCTGAGCCCCTAGCGTCCAATTAGCGATGAAGTCTGCTAACGCCTGAGATTGAATTGAGGATCTGTGCACATAATCAATGGTGAATTCATTAAGTTCCGCGACCCATTTTCCGATCCTTCCTGTAGCTTCTCTATTCCTCATTTTGTCTTTCAGGGGTTGTGATGAAGGCACTGTTATGTGATATGCTTGGAAGTAATGCCAAAGCTTCCTAGAGGCCATCAATACAACATACAATACCTTTTCCAATTATGTGTAAATTTTCTTTGATGGACTGAGTACTTCGGAGACGAAGTATACCGGTGCTTGCTTTTTTATTTGGCCATCTTGCTTTTCCTGTACCAGTGCCACACTAACCGCAGCATGGGAAGCAGCCACATATAGAAGTAGCGGAGTTTATGATGAAGGTGGGGTTAGAGTTGTCAAATCTATCAAATATTGCTTTAGCTCTATGAAGGCTTTTTGTTGAGCCGGACCCCACTAGAAGACTTCGGCTGATTTCAGTATTTCAAAGAAAGGTAAATTTCTCTCTGCTGATCTTGATATAAATCTATTCAACGATGCCAGCCTTCTCGCCAACCGTTGAGCCCCCTTCTTTGAATTTGGTGGCTCCATCTGAATGATAGCTTTGATTTTGCTTGGATTAGCTTTGATGCCTTTTGTTGATACCAGGCAACCAAGAAACATGCCCTTCTTTACTCCAAAAACACATTTTTGTGGGTTTAACTTGAGACTAGCTTGTCTAAAATTCGCAAACGTCTCTTGCAAATCGGCAACATGATTTTCTTGCTTTGTGCTTTTTACTATGATGTCATCGACATAAGTCAGCACATTCCTGCCGATCTTGGGGTGAAGAACCTTGGCAGTCATTCTACTGAAGCTTCCTCTAGCATCCTTGAGCCCCTCCAGCATCCGAAGGTAGCAATAGGTACCACTAGGGGTTATGAAGCTTGTTTTTGGCTCATCCTCCTTTTTCATCCAAATTTGATGATAACCCGAGTAGCAGTCCAATAGACTCATGAGTTCTGAAGAAGCTGCTGCATCTACAAGGGAATCAATTCTTGGTAAAGGGAACTCATCCTTCGGACATGCCTTGTTGAGATCTGTGAAATCAATGCACATTCTCCATTTCCCATTAGCTTTTTTCACCATGATGGTGTTAGCCAGCCACTCTGGATATGTTACTTCTCTGATAACGCCGGCACTGAGAAGTCTCTTTACTTCATTTCGTGCACCTTCGGCTTTATCATCGGACATTTTCCGAAGCCTCTGCTTTCTTGGTCTGAAGGACGGGTCGACATTGAGTGAGTGCTCAATAACATCTCTATTGACACCACACAGATCATTGGCTGTCCAAGCAAAAACAACTTTGTCGTTAAACAGGAATCTTAACAAAGTTTTTTTCCTGTTCATCAGATAGATGGGATCCTAACAATACTTTTTGCTCTGCTATGTCTTCACAGAGAAGCATAGGCTTCGGTTGATCTGCTGAAGCAGCCTTCTCTCTTTTATGCTTATACTGCTAATAAGCTTCGGCTTCATCTATATTATGAATAACCTTCGAATCCGTCCAACTCCCTTCAGCCCTCCTGGCAGCTTCTTGACTCCCGTGTACATCAATGGGCCCTTGTTCTGAAGGTATCTTCATGCATAGATATGCTGGATGAAGTATTGCTTCGAAGACATTGAGTGTCCCTCGACCAATAATTGCATTGTATGGATACTCCATATCAACAATGTCAAAGACAACCTTTTCTATTCTTGTGTTATGGACATAGCCGAAGGTAACTGACATTGTTATCTTGCCTAGTGCCACAATCTGTCTTCCTCCAAAGCCACAAAGAGGGTGTGTTGCATCATGTATCTTATCCTCTAGCTCTTGCATTTGCCTGAAAGCCTTTGCAAAGATGATGTCCACTGCACTGCCTGTGTCAACCAGGACATTGTGAACCAGAAATCCCTTGATGACACAAGATATGACCATCGCGTCGTTGTGAGGATAATCCTTGAGCTAAAGGTCTTCCTGAGAGAAGGTAATTGGAATATGAGACCACTTGGATTTGATGAAGGGTCCTTGCACCCTAACATGTTGTACCCTTCTTTGTGCTTCCTTCTTCTGCTTCTTGTTGGCTGGTTCAGAACTTGATTGGGAACACCAGCTTCATGGCCGAAGGTGCTACAACTTGGTTGTTGTGCGAAGCCATCGTCACAACTGTGGAAGTGAGTTCACCAGAGGTGGGCGCCAATGTTAGTCCTTGTTCTCGAATGCTATACACCAAGAACAAAGCAACACAATTGTTAATGTATAAGGATCTTCGTCCTTCGAGACATTATCTCCCTTCGGATATAATGATCTTCGGATGAAGGTCATGACGGGCGTACTTTCCTCATCTCGGTAAATGAATATAAATGAAGAAACATACAACACATAAGAATGTAAATAATGGCAATATAAAAAATGGATTATTTACATTCTCATTTCATAAACATGAACAAATGCTCATAATATTTATATTTCATTGATACCTTCGGCTCGATAGAAGGTGAAAATGTGAGAGACGAGCGATTACAATGCAGCCTGAACAGTATGGGGGTACTGTTCATCTATTTATAGACACGGGACGCATCCCGGACAAAATTACATCCATGTCCCTGTTAACTAATTATAATCACAATGAAAACTATTAAGGACTATATAGTCTTTTCCTCTTTAAGTCGGTATCGTCCTTCGTCTTTACCATGATACCAAGCCAAAGCTCTTTCAATCATAGCTTCGGCTTTGTCCGCATCATCTTCGGCTTATATCTTCATGTCACACCTGCCTTCGTTCTGTCTTGCCGAAGGTGTTTTTGCCTAGAGGACCTTCGGCAGAGAAGAAGACCCCCAACAGGAACCTTCCTATAAGTGTAGTATGAATTTTTTATAGTTCCAGTAATAGTTAGTAGTGACAGTAATACTCACTACCTAGTTTTAGTACTAGCTCGGTAATATTTAGTAGTGGCAATAATGCTCACTACCTAGTCTCAGTAATAGTTAGTAGTTCCAGTAATATTACCTACCTAGTCCCAATAATAGTTAGTAGTGGTGCTCTGAATAATTATGTATCAAGTTTTATAGTCTCAGTAATAGTTACCAGTGGTAGTAATACTTACTACCTAGTCTTATTAATATTTCAGTAGTGGCCGTAATACTCACTACCTACTCTCAGTAATAGTTAGTAGTCGTATTCTGAATAATTAAGCATTAAGTTTTATAGTCTCAGTAATAATTAGTAGTGACAGTAATTACAGTCAGACATAATGCTTTTCTCATTTTTATGAGTGCTTTTTTCATAGTAGATTTTTATACAAGATATTCTTATATTGCTTATTTCACACAAATTAATGCGTTTACGCAGTTGAGGGATGCTAAGAAGATAATATACTGAGCCAGTCATGGACATGGGGTTGTTGATGTCAGGGCATCACAGCTGTAGTTGTATGTGTTGCGCGTGGTGTCTTGACCAGAGGAACGCATGGTAGAATTCGCTGAAAGGCCGTCGCAAACAGGGGAAGGAGACCACAAACGGCTACACATGGAAGGCAACTGTCTGGATAATCTGATCCAGGACGAGCAACAAATACTAAAACAGACATCCCATATGGGGTTAGTTCATTGGAGTCATCATTGGTTGTCTTTGCGGCATCGCTCCCTGACGAATCTGCAAGGGAGGCATTTAGAAAAGCATTGATAGAGCATGACAATTCTATTTGGGTGGCGCTGACCAATATTGAAGTGATAGAGAAGCAAATTGCAGATTCACAGGTTGAGCTGATCAAGAATAAGGAGGTCATTTGCTAGGCCCAGAACAAGCTTACTAATGTTATTAAGTCCATTGTTAACCCTGCAACATCGACAACGACTCATTTACGGACGTACAAAAGATAGAGGGTAAGCCATGGTGGAGGCAGAGACACCTGTAAGAAGAAGACATGTTCACCACTACCACCATCACCTAGGCCACAGGCATAAACGCCACCACCACATGAAGCAGATCAGCTGCCACTCCTAGAATATCGCGAACCCAATGAAGGGGGTGATGCTAGAGGTGCTAAGGAAAGGAAGGGAGTTTCACAGCCATAGTGGCCACGTAGGGAACAAACAACAACATCAGCAGATGTAGTAGTAGACACGACAGCAGACCAGGCTCCACCAGTGGATACAATAGAAGAGCAGTCTATACATACAACAGGAGATATAGCTGAAACATTACAACCACCAGTGGAAGTCCAGGCTACACTAGGAGATCAGCTCAAACACATGGACTGGTTCAGGCTGTAGATTCAGCTCAAACACCACATTCTACATCAGAAGAAGTTGCACCATCTGATCATCCTATAGCAGAAGAAGAAGATGCACCATGTAAGCAGCCTAAGACAGTAGAAGAACCGGCATCAACCGAAGAAGCGTTTGATCAGACTGCATCATTTGAGTCACAGGAGGACACATGGTGTCACACCTGGATTTAAGGGACAAAGTCGAGTGCATCTCATATATGCACCAAAGAAGACAACACATATAATAACAGAGTGTATAGAGATAAATGTCATAATATAATCAGAGTACTTATTACATAGCGGAAGTCTTTAAAAAATAAAAGATAAATATAGATTAAACTAAAGTCCATCCTTGGCGCCATAAAGTCAACCGGTAGATGCCACCTATATCAAATCGAACTCCTCACTGTGTGGCTCCTCTTGAACCACTTGTTCTTCTCCTGTGGGGGGTGTGAGACAGCAAGGGTGAGCTCACACATGTTCACCGCTCAACAAGTTGTGGGGAATAGTGTGATGAATTGTAACACCCCGGGGTCCACAAACACTCCGGAATGCTACTGAACTACACTTCTGACATCCGTATATAAAATTTCGGCAGCATCTCCTTTGCAAAATTGCATAAATGAGGTGGCAACAGTGTATAAACATATATCATGACAAAAAATATACTAAGTATTATTAATCGGCTAGCAAAGGGAAGTTAAACATACGACATGAACTAAATTAACCAGTGCGCACGACTAGTTAAAAAACAAACATCCTTTGACAACAAGTTCCTAAATAAATCATGGCTGCGCCTAGGCAGCGTTATTAAGAGAGTGAAAGTGGACGTGCTGCTACTCCCCTCATTCCCAACATGTATCAAGTACCTGCATTGAGTAATGCAAGAGTGAGATGACACATCTCAGCAAGTAAAACAATAACAAATTGTTTAACCACATAAGAACATTGTTTTACCTCCACTTGATTTCACAACCTTCTTATTACGAAGGTGCAGCACAAATACGACGTATAACACATCTAGTTACCACACCTCGCAGGTAGAAACCACAATAGTAACATAGTAATGTCACACTTCATATATACCTCATGAGTGCAAATGTCTACAAATGCAAGGATGACTTCTGCCTCTATACCTCTAAGGATATGAAGCCGCATTAAAACCCTCCTCGGGCAACGTACGATGCTAAAAGTGTACCGGTACGGTCGAACCATAAGATCACGACATAACTTCAAAATGCAAGATGAATGATGCGATGTGCATGGCATGCCTACAACACTTCATATAACGTGATTAAAAAGATACTTCAACTTCATCCAAGCTGGGAATCAACCACATATATCATTCCCAAATGATGATCATCCGCAATATTAGACAATTGAGAATTAATACTTTCGAACAAATAAACTTCACCATAGAATTCAATGATTAACACATTTAATACTTATGCATACTCAATGACAAGGCATAGGATGCAAACCAAACGGTAGCAACCACCACTATATTTACTTGCCTTCACCGGGAATTTGGAATGGTACTCAGTACGATCTGGAAGTCCACCACCTGTTTTTGACACACACCTTAGTGCACAAATCAACATAACAAACGCTAATAAACAACGCCGCACCTACGCACAATTCCAACCCGTCGCGAGCGACAACTCTCCCCATCACCATCAAACTGCAGCGGCGCTGCTTGATAATTTCATAACTTTAAAATTATAACAGTAGTGATACCAATCAAAAACTCCGGAAGCATCTACATGAAATTCTCCACAAGTTTTATATTCAAATGATAATTAAATTCCAACATCTAGTTAGCCCAAACCCATCTACAAGATACACCCTGCAATCTGTTTTTGGACAGCAACATAGCCGGGTTCAAACAGTGATATCTCCTAAAGTATAACTCCGAATCGAGAGCATAAGTACTCGTTGGAAAGGTATGACAAAGCTTTACATGATTCTCATACTGTTTACCACTAATTACCCACGAAAAATCCCCCAGAAATTGATAATACTACTGCTGTTTGCCCTCCCACAAAAATTCTGGACAACACCTCTACCGATTCACATAGGTAAACATGTAACCAATTGGATTGTAGTACAAATACAAAAAAAATGATCACAAAAATCACCTTGGGTTCTTCCTTTCCTCCTTCCTTTTCTTCCTTCTTCCTCCCTCAAACTCCAATGGAAGACTCGCACCCACACGACGGGGTACCAAGCGGGGAGGCTGCACCTTGGAGAGGAGGAGGTGGGGGTGGCTAGGGTTGAGGGGTGGTGCTGCAATCACTTGGGGAAGAAGGAGAGGGAGAGAGGGGGGGCGGTGGCCAACAAAGGGGAATAGGGGTGGGGGCGTCTAGGGTTAAGGGGGGGGGGAAACTAGTGGGCTCCCCACCGCCGGATCGAGATCCACGGCCTAAACTCGCTCTCACGTCTGCTCCCGATCCCAGCGCACAAGTCCAACAAGAATTATACTGTTTTACTGATGAATGCTTCCTAAAAGTTCCAAACCCCTGTGGCACAGGACCTAGAAAGAAAACAAAGAAAAAAAGAATAATCTTCAATTTCTCTTCTTTTTGAAAATTGGGTGTCACACTCTACCCCTCTTAAAAAGAATTCGACCTCGAATTCCGACGCTTCTATCGGAACGACAATAGAAAGATTAATGAATCAACAAAACTCACACATAACGAAAAGTTTGGGTACTTCTGCCGCATCAGCTCCTCAAGCTCCTAGGATTCTAAGATACGCAACAGACGACACTCTAGAGTCTGGTCTTGCTACACAGGAATCGGTTATAGCTTGATTTGATGGTCTGGATTCCGCTTAAACTTCCTCAACATAAAGATATGGAATACATGGTGTACTCTGATCATAGATTCCGACAATTGCATGTGCTAAGCCCAGCTACCAACTCGGCTAAGATAGTAGACAGTCCTATATACCTCGGACAAAGCTTTCCTGACATAAAATCAACATTGACATATGCAAGTACTTCAATGAATGTATATATGAATGCAATGCATATAGTGCTCCTATAGCCTAAACCAAACTTAGCCAAACAAGAGCAACTTCAAGAGAGCAACTTAATGCTAGCATATTTCTGGATAGCTGCACAACAGTTAATTGTTTTGCTCATAACTCACAAAATATGCATCCAAAAAAATAGTAAACTAGGACTTTATGGAAAGCTTATAAAGTCCACTATACCCTTGGTATTATCATCACAACAAGATTTGATACTTAGAAAGGTCAAACAATACTAAACGTAAATTCTGTCCAGACTTGGACAGAATTCATCTACTCAATTCAAAAATCCATAATTGGAGTCTCAGTCATCCAATTCAGGTGCTCCTAGACTTTTTAGAAAGCTAACAGAATTGTCTATAATTCATTTATAAACATATCAGGTCAATTCAATGCATATCAAGGTCAAAAGACATGAGAAAGGCTCTGCTATCCGAATTTGGATAGATTCAGAGATCACACTTAAAACACCTGTAACTTAACTTATAGATCTCCAAAAAAGGTGATCCAAAATTTGTTGAAAATATTAAGAAAAGTACTACAACTTCTTTATAATTTATAAGAACTTATTCGAAGTTTAAATTGGGCAAACAAGGTCAGTTTCGAAATCTGTACAGAATCTAGACAGATTCCAAGTCTGGACTTGAGAAAATCATAACTCCCAAACTACTAGACCTATGGTCATGAAATTTTTACACAAGTAAGATAAAGAATTTTGCTACAACTTTTATATATAACATCTCTACAGAAAAGATGGTTTACTTCATTGAACTGGCTGCATAACTAAAACTGGTTATGCAGTCCCAACATCAAGCAATAGATTTTATTCAGGTTCATTACTCTTCTAAGATTAAGCGTTCATCGAAAGACTAATAACTTTAGGTTCTTCATTACGAGACACTTAGAACAAATATAAGTATATAAGCAATATGATAACTTTTTAAATCATTTTAAGCCTAATCTCCCATCATGCAAACAAGAATGAATTTAAGCATGTTATGCCTGCCCACATATTCATCCAAGCACATTCTATACATTATATCATCCCATAGAAGAACTCTCTTTTTTTTAATTATACTATACATATATATCTATACAATAACTCAGACAAATTGCATCTCAACCTAGACTTCACATGACGTAACTATTTCATACTTACGCAATCACGCCAATACAAGAAAACGTGGCTACACAACAATACGTACTGGCCTATTCAAACGTTCCTCGCTATCTCTGAGTTTCAGCCCATGCTCCACATATACCTAAACAAGATAACCATCCCAACCACTACGTCTATTCCCTCCCACCATACAACTTAATTAACATGGATTGCGAAAGAGCTCACCACAACTAAACCAAACTCCCATGAAAAAAAATCCCTAAATAGAAAATTGACAATCAATAGCGCAAATGTTCATTTTGTTTCTACCTCTCACTATAAAAGCAATGATAACAATGAAATATTGTAAAATCATCTAAACTTCATGATCTACAACTTCCATGTTCAAAGGATAATTTTTTTTATTCATCTACCATTTTTTAATTTGACTTGTAAGGTGTCATACATGATCTGCCACCAGAACCTGACGAAACATGACACATAAATTCAAAATACCATAACTCCCTGCAGCTAACAAAAATTTGCAAATATAAACTCATTGAAAAGATTATAACATTCCCTAAAACTTTTATTATAATGAGTGTCTCGTAATTGGTTTCCAAACCGATAAAACAATGCAACTCTTTTGTTGCAAAACTGATAGGATAGAAACAATGGACAACTAAAATTCAAAAAACTATAACTCCTGCTATACTCAACTTAAACTACAACGAACACGCGTTGGAAAAGTTTGAAAATTGTCCACGACTTTTGCAATAAAGTTGCACCCAAACTTATCTTTATAGCCCTCAACTCTGCATGACCTACAGCTAAACTCATCCTGAGACACTGCACCTTAGAGATTCGACTTATATCCGGACAACCACCTCTCCCAATCTATTTAATAGACAATTACAAGTAAATACCCATTTAAAAAGTACTGAGAAGAACTAAAAGTTTTGCTTAAAGAGAATTCCCAAATTTGGGCTCTAAAACTATCAAAACATGGTCGATTTATTGGTGGTTATAACGACACCTAAAGTTCAGACACAACGGTGCAACAACTTCAGAGCAGCCTAACTCCAATTATATGCAATGAGAATTACAAACCAATACTCTTTGGAAATATCATGAAATTACTAAAAGTTTCATAATCCAACCAAGACCAAATTATACCGTCTTCAATGTCTACTCTTTCGTACAAAATTAAAGACTCATTCTGCCATAGACACCAACAAGGATGTTTTAGAAACCAATAACTCTCAAATGTTTAGACCAAATCGGGTGATTAAGCATCCTATGGAAAGATGAAGAAACTTACTACAAAACATTCTAAATAAGTGAAGCCTAATTCAGCCTCCAACTAATTTAAAATGCCTCCCAAAACCAAACAACACATTAACAACAATAAAAAAACAATATAAAATGAAACCCAAGGCATTGGTAGGTGCAATCAACACTAGGATTTTACACTACCAAACTGGGATGCAACTCCACAAAGTCTTTAAATAACACTGTACCAAATAGGTTAGAACACTAAGCACAACAACCAATGAATTCAACAACCTCGTTTGTTAATGCCACTAAGGTCAAACATCCATGTATCGACAATGTATGAAACACCTGACATACCCGTCTTAAGCACTATAAAACATGGTTGTTATTACACTAGAATCCAACTACTAGAAATCTCCAAAGCTATTCTGTTGACGTGAAGCAAAAGGTGCTCATGCCATATAACGTCCTTTTTTTCTCCTCTCAAAAGAGATAAAATATGCAACACTCATAAAGCAATGGAGGGATAACAACAAGAAAACTAATGTTCTTCTTGACACAGACTCATGCACAAGCTTCATAAATATTACTTTCAACACTAAAATAATAACACGATACTATGCTCAATGTTGGAGACTTGTTCTCAAATACTAAGAGCTAAGAACAAGGCAACACAAAAAAGTGTTTAAATGTCAAATTACTTCGTCCTTATAAACATTATGCCCCTTCGGATATAATGAATTTTGGACGAAGGTTACGAAGGAAAAGACCTTCGTAAGATTGATAAATGGTAAAAAAGAATACATATATAAAACACGAGTAATGATATGAGTATTATCAACAACTTATTTTTATTACCAAATTCATAAAAACAAATTACAAATGTACCTTCAGATTGATGAAAAGTAAAGGTACATACGTGATGCGAAAAAGTGTATGCCAAGTCAGCGTGAACAGTACGGGAGTACTGTTCATCTATTTATATGCACGAGACGCAGCCCGTGTAAAATTACATTGATGCCCTTTACATTTGTCAATAACTTTATAGCAATTCTTCGAGGTTTAATTTGTCTTTTCATCTTTAAGTCGGTTCCTCTTTTCTGCCGTCATGCCGAAGCTTTTCTGCACATAGCTTCGTGATCGTCTTATCCTTCGTCGTGGTCGCTTTCCACCCCAGTCAAGCTTCGTCTTAACCATGCTCTTGTACACCCGCAACCTGACTCCAAAGATACCTGTTCAAATGTTTCACTCGGAAAATATTGTCAAATCATGTTTTTGAGGACCTTCGGAGGCCGAAGGCCCCCAACAGTAGCCCCTCGCAATATTAATTTACTGTAATGATAAATTCATATTACGACATGGACGAAGGCTTTAAGCTGAAGGTCCGAAAAAACACCTTCCTTCTGCTAGAATAGCAACAGTCATTGACAAATGGGGCCCTCCAGTTTTCAACACACTGGGTGTATAAATAAGAGCTCACCGCCAGTTTATTTGGCATGCGCTTTTGCCATCTGCTTTTACTCACCCAACTTTTTAGCCTGCGCGCAACAGCACTTGCTCGATTTTAAATTTTTAAGCTTCGGTTTCGAGTGTGTTTTGTCAGCATTTGCGAAGATGCCTGAGGATAAGAAAGTTGTTGGTGCTTCGAAGCTAAGCCTTTCTGAGGAGATGCACATGGGCTTTCTTGAATCAATGTCAAAGACTAATACGGAGAAGATTACCAGGGAGATTTTGGAGGGTTTATCTGAAGATACTGGCGACAGTGAAAGTTACGATGTGGATAGTGGTGGTGAAGATTCCGAAGATCGACCCTGGCGACCAAGCCATGCAGTTTTTGGTAAGTCCAGTATTAAGGAAAATCATCTTGTCAATATGAGAGGGAGATACTTTTGAGACTTGTCTGTTGTGAGGGCTGACGAAGGAGAGAAGACTTGTCCGACTCCCGAGGAAAATGAGGTCGTGATATTCCGAAGCTTCTTAAAAGCTGGATTACGATTTCCCTTGAGCAGTTTTGTCGTGGAAGTACTGAAGACATTTGAAATCTACCTTCACCAACTTATCCCCGAAGCAATCATAAGGATGAACATCTTTGTGTGGGCCGTGAGAAGCCAAGGTTTGGAACCTAACGCAAAAAGCGTCTGTAACGTACATGAGCTATTGTATGAGATAAAACCCTAGGGCAAAGAGCAGTATCACAACAACTTTGGCTGCTACAGCTTCGGCGCTCGGTTCGGGTCAAGCTGCCCTGTGCCAACCTTTCGGAAGAGGTGGCCCGACGACTGGATGACAGAATAGTTTTACGTGAGAATGACTTGAAATCACGTGAAGATATCAAGGGTATCATTATGCGCCCTATCTGGCAACGCTTCGGCCTCCGGAAGCCGAAGGTGGAAATGGATGAAGCAGCCGAAGAATGTCAGAGAGCCTTCGGCGTGGTTTGCTCTTTTATTGGGACAAGGGATTTGGTCCAAGAGCATATTGCCTTCAGAATATGGCCACTTGTAGAAAAGTGGGAAATGCCGAAGGAGACCGTCAAGGAACCTGACGAAGGTGGACTAGTTAGGCTAAAATACACATTCAAATACGGAGGTAAGTTTGTTGAACCAGATGATGACTGGTTAAAAAGTATTGAGGCCATTAGTGACGAATTGCTTGGGGTATACTCGAAAGCCGAAGATACTGCATTATCAGCGGCCTTCGGAGGCCGAAGGAAGAAGAGACTTAACTGAGTATTCGATGCAATTGGGTTTGTTTACCCTGACTACCATTACCCAGTGCGAGGCCAAAAAAGAAAGAATATTTCTCCTGCAAAGGAAATTGCTTCAGTTGCTCCTAGCGAGCCAGCGCCGAAGAGAAAAAAGTAAAGGTTCTCACACACCGGCCACGTTATATTGAACCGGCCACAGTGCTTAAGTTTATTGGTGAAACCTCTTCGGCCACCGAAGCTAGAGAACCAACTCTAGTGCCAAAAATCAAAGAAATGGTCGAAGTACCAGCAACAGAGAAAACAAAAGAACCGAGGACTGAAGAAACAAGAACATTAGAAATTTTAAGTCCTTCAACAAAAATTGAGGCAACAAAAAGCCAAAAGGGTCTAGCAGCGACCCCAAAAAGAAAAAGGATGGTTAATGTGCTGGATGTTTTGGAGACAATTAAATCTTCAAGCATAATTCCGAAGAAAACTGTTGAAACTTCTGAAGTGTCTACTAAAGCCTTTGTTGCTGAAGCCTCGAAGCAACAATTTGAAACTGAAGCTGGGCCTTCAGAGGCCACCAAGGTAAAACCTTTGGAAGCTGAAGAAACAAAATTGACAGAGGCAACTTTGGAAACCGAAAAAACAAAAATAACAGAGCCGATTTTGGTTGAAGAAATTGACACTACCGCCCCCGAAGCATCTTCCAAAATACGTGATTATATTGTGCGACATGCTTCGGGGAAGAAATTATCTGAAGAAGAGATTTTTGAAGCTAATCACTATGCCCGAGAACTGAAGTATCCGAAGGGGCCCTAGTGTTCAATGGGACAGACGAAGATGACTTCCTATACTGTCTCCCAGACAGTAAAGAATTATCCGTCTGCCGGGAGATGGCTAGAAGCATGGGGTTCCCGAAGCTTGAAGCTGGCCTTTGCGCCATGACGAAGGACGATCTTGCGGATAGCCTTGCATACAATAGTCTGAAGGTACAAAAATTGTGAATTTTGAAGTTTATGCATTTTGAATTAGTCTTTTGTTCTTATGTTAATCCATTCATTCTTTTGAATAGGGCTTAATACTTAGCAATGCCTTAAGGGCACAAAAGAATGCTGAAGATGAGAGCTGCACTATTGCTCTCAACAACCTTCGAACAGAGGTTATCAGGCTAAGAAACGAAGCCTTGGAAAAGGACAAAATTCTGCTTACATTGGTGGATAAGATAAAGAAAGACGAAGCTAGTTCTAAAGCTCAAGCCGAAGCTCAGAAGCACGAAATCGAAGATCTTCGGAAACAATTAGCCCGAGCTAAGGAAGAACGCATACTTGAAGAAATAAAACAGGAACTTAGTGATCAGTGGGCAAATCATTTGGAAATAAATGTTGAAGAGCTTCGTGCTTCCAAGAAAAGGTGCTATGATAAATCCATAGAGTGTGTTAAGAAGATAAAATCCAGCTTCGCCAGCGTTGGCGCATTCTCTAGCGAAGAAAATTTCACAAGAGGGAATCCAGAAGGCCCGATTGAATGGATCAGTCACGAAGCTGAGGCCTTCGAGGAAATCTTGAATAGTTGCGGGGACATTTGTGCTTTTTCGGGCGCCAAGGGAATTGTTACTATTTTGGAGAGGAAAGGGTGCGAGCATGTGAAATCTTTAGCACAATCTGAAGCTGCTTTATCCTCTGAAGATATTAAAGACCCTTCAGCCGAAGCAAGCCAGGTCGGTGGAAAATTTTTCACCGACATTTGGGACAATGGCGGCCGAGAAATGGCTCAAGAAATCATTCAAAGAAGCGAAAAAGGCATCCATGATGCTAGGAAGATAGCGGAGGCTGCTGAGAAAAACGCAGAGCCCGAAGGGCAAATAGGTATTAACTAGTGGTTTTTATTCTGTTGTAATTTTTGATTTCAAACTTTTGTTCATGGTTTGTAATAGTAATATAGCTGTATCCTCTCCTCCCTCAGAACCTGCTGAGGCATCTCCGGGCCCCCACCCAAAGGGGGACGACAAAATTAGAAAAATGGCCGAAGCCATCATGGACAAAGTTGTCGATCAGCTACTGAACGAGGCTGCAGAAGTAGTTCTTAGGGAAGATTAAATGGTATTGTAAAAATACTTGGAATGTGACATGTGTAAAACTTTGTAACTTTGAATGTAATATATAATCTATTTATGGTTCAATTCTTTATGATGCATGAAATTTTGCATACATACCGTTTTTTGAGCCTTCGGCGAAAAAACACCTTCCCTTCTTTTCATGCTTCGTGAAGAAAATCTTTTATATATCACAAGAATTTTCATACTTCTCTGGTGAAGAATATCCAAGCTTCGTGAAAACATTCTTCGAAGCTATAAAAAAGTTTTATGTTGTCACTCTAATGAAGCTACACTTCTTCTCAATTTATCTTGTGCCTTAGCACGATTTTCTCTTTTTCAAAACATTCTCCGAAGATCAATATTGTGTCCCCTTCTTGTTCTACATGCAATATGATGTATGATGCTTATGTTATGCAAAATGATGTGATGATGTTATGTTATGCAAAATGATATTTGTGCCGAAGATACACACATCCCTGCAACAGAACACACAATCTTTTTATATCAGCGCTGACTTTTCGCTGTAAGCCTCCCTTAGGAGCTTCTTCGCCTTTTACTTCAGCGGAATCAGCGTTTATTTTTCGCTGTAAGCCTCCCTTAGGAGCTTCTTCGCCTTTTACTTTCAGCGGAATCAGCGTTTATTTTTCGCTGTAAGCTCTGCATTCCCTTCGGAACGACTTTTGAGCAGAAAACTTACACTGCGCTCCCTTAGGAACGACTTTTTACTACTTCGAAGAAGTTACACTACGTTCCTTAGAACGAGTTTTTGATAATTCGAAGGTTCTCTGTGCCACCATAAATTCTTGTGCTTCGGCAACTCAAGCCTATGGAGAAGATATATTTTCATTATGATAATAAGCTAAACTGTTACAAGAAATTGAAAAAACGATAAAAGACACTTAAACTTCCCATAATTGTTCCTTACTACAAAGAAAGTAAAACTGAATGCGAAAATGCAAAAAGCTGCTGTCGAGGTAGGATATTTTGTCAGTAAATGTGCTTCGACTCTAGCACAGTGCTATTGACTGTGCGAGCTTCAGACTCCTCTCTGAAGTCCCTCTAGGGGTGAGAGTGCTGGCTCCCTTCTGGCTGCGGACCTCGTTGTATTGGTGGTGGCGGTGGAAGCTGTTGCCAAGATGCTTGGGGTTGACTTCCCGAAGCAACAGAGGCTGCAGGGTGATTACCTACATATTCTGGAATGTAAGGCGAATGGTACGAAGCAGTATGCATAACCTGCTTCGGCTGGCTCTGTTGCGCTGCAGCTTCTGCTAACTCCTTTTGCTTCTGGATGGTAACATGGCACATCCTGGTGGTATGGCCCTTGCCTTCACCACAGAATAGGCAGTAAATTTTTCTTGGTTGATCTCCAAATCTTCCCCCGAAGCCCCTGGCGCCTCTGCCCCTTGGCGCTGGCGGCCGGAAAGAGCTTTGCTGTTGCCCCGAAGCTTGCGAAGAGCACTGTGGCCTTTGCTGTTGACTCCCTTTGTCATCACTTTGAGTAGAATTGTGAATTGACCTGACGTGCCTCGGATAAAATCTTCCTCTGAAGCCCCTAGGCATTTCAGAGAACCTGAAAGCTTCCTCCCTTCTTTGGCGAAAATCATTGTCAGCTCGAATATACTCGTCCATCTTCTGGAGCAGCTTCTCCAATGTTTGAGGAGGCTTCCTGGCAAAGTACTGAGCTGAAGGTCCTGACCGAAGCCCCTTGATCATGGCCTCAATTACAATTTCATTGGGCACTGTTGGTGCCTGTGCCCTCAGACGCAGGAACCTTCGGACATATGCCTGAAGGTATTCTTCGTGATCCTGGGTGCACTGGAATAAAGCTTGAGCAGTGACTGGCTTCGTCTGAAACCCTTGGAAGCTGGTTATCAACATATCCTTCAGCTTTTGCCATGAGGTGATTGTCCCTGACCTAAGAGAGGAGTACCATGTTTGTGCAACACTCCTGACAGCCATGACGAAAGACTTTGCCATGACCGCCGTGTTGCCACCATACGAAGATATGGTTGCCTCATAGCTCATCAAGAATTGTTTCGGGTCTGAATGACCGTCGTACATGGGGAGCTGGGGTGGCTTGTAAGACTGTGGCCAGGGAGTAGCCTGCAGTTCTGTTGACAGAGGAGAAGTATCATCAAAAGCAAAATTTTCGTGATGGAAATCTTCATACCAGTCGCCCTCGTTGTAGAAGCCCTCTTAATGAAGCTCTCTGCGTGGGGGCCTTTGGTTCTGGTCATCTTGAGCAAGATGTCGAAGCTCTTCAGAGGCTTCGTCTATCTGCCTTTGAAGATCAGCTAGACGAGCCATCTTCTCCTTCTTCCGTTGGACCTGTTGATTGATCATCTCCAAATTTTGGATTTCTTGATCCAAGTCGTCCTCCGGAGGCGTTGGACTGGTGGCCTTCCTCTTCTGGCTTCGGGCCTCCCTAAGAGAAACGACATCTTGATTGGGGTCCAGCGGCTGCAGAGTGGCAGCCCCAGTCGCTGAAGCTTTTTTCGGCGGCATGACGAAGGTGATGCTTGCCGAAGGTGTTCAAAACTCAAAAAATGGACGTGAGTTCACCGGAGGTGGGCACCAATGTTGGAGACTTGTTCTCAAATACTAAGAGCTAAGAACAAGGCAACATAAAAAAGTGTTTAAATGTCAAATTCCTTCGTCCTTATAAACATTATGCCCCTTCGGATATAATGAATTTTGGACGAAGGTTACGAAGGAAAAGACCTTCGTAAGATTGATAAATGGTAAAAAAGAATACATATATAAAACACGAGTAATGATATGAGTATTATCAACAACTTATTTTTATTACCAAATTCATAAAAACAAATTACAAATGTACCTTCAGATTGATGAAAAGTAAAGGTACAGACGTGATGCGAAAAAGCATAAGCCAAGTCAGCGTGAACAGTACGGGAGTACTGTTCATCTATTTATAGGCACGGGACGCAGCCCGTGTAAAATTACATTGATGCCCTTTACATTTGTCAATAATTTTATAGCAATTCTTCGAGGTTTAATTTGACTTTTCATCTTTAAGTCGGTTCCTCTTTTCTGCCGTCATGCTGAAGCTTTTCTGCACATAGCTTCGTGATCGTCTTATCCTACGTCGTGGTCGCTTTCCACCCCAGTCAAGCTTCGTCTTAACCATGCTCTTGTACACCCGCAACCTGACTCTGAAGATACCTGTTCAAATGTTTCACTCGGAAAATATTGTCAAATCATGTTTTTGAGGACCTTCGGAGGCCGAAGGCCCCCAACACTCAACAGGAGTAATTGGACTTCAATAAGACAATCCACCTAACCAAATTACCTTGATTAACCTCACATACAACAATTCCTCCTATTATTGCACTTGAACAATTTGTACCTCGTGATGTCATAGGATGAATTCAAAGTAGTAGACATACATGAACTATCAAACCATCATTCATATGAAAAAAATCTCAATCTGATGCAACGACCACATTGTTATAGAGATAGATGACTAACAAACATAAGCAACTTCCAGTTAAGCATTGAATTTATTTAAGATAAAGCGGTCCAAATAATAATTCAACAAGCATGCATAGAGAATTGATCATAAAAAAAATAAAACTACCATATATCGTCGGTGATTAAAAAATATGAAACGGGTTGTCCATATTGTCCACATGACTAGCCTCCAACAACTAAAAATTATGCATAACCTTTATGGCTATAGAAATAAACCTTAGAAGGAAAACATGCATGCCTCTTCAACTATAATATAGACATAAAATTCACTTGAAATCACCCTATTTATTGTTAAAGATAAGGTTGCACATAATAAGAAAACCTATCATGTAAACATGGTTGATCTTATCTATCCACGTCATCTTACAAATTCACTCGAGTTCTACCAGTCTCAAGATTTCATAGACAGTACAACATTGCCTTTGCTCTATGGAGACAAACCTATTGTACTCTAAGATCAAGTTGGCAAGTAGCCATATTGGCCCAAAGGGGTGAGGCACAAAGCATTGCATCCATGGAAATATTACATTGATAGGTTGGGTTGTAACCCAACATTCAATCAGACTCAACAACATGATAAAACTACATTATATACTGTTTTACACCACACCAAGCCGGATTAGACCCAATATACACAAACTCAATAAACAATCGGTCCTACAAGTACTAGAACCCAAAAAAATCCATCTAAAAAGAAACATCCACATTCAAGCATATAGAAATATATGATAGTAATAGCTCAGAGATTTGAAAAACATCGCATAAAAAAACATCATGACGATATGTATACAAAACAAGTACATTAGTAGCATCACTTGCATAATAACTTCAATAACAACCACATCAAGAAACCAATATTAAATAGAAGTAACATATCCTATCAAGCATTAAGTCGTTAACAACATACCCCATCAAACCATAAAGGGATTTGGAGTAAGGGAATTCTAATAAAATACTAATATGAAAGATATACGAACCCATACCCTTCCTATATGTCCAAGTGTGTCAAATTTATCTTCAAATTGCGTAGAATCTAAAGCCTATCCTCTGATACCAACTGTAACACCCCGGGATCCACAAACACCCTGATATGCTACTGAACTACACTTCTAACATCCGTATATAAAATTTCGGCAGCATCTCCTTTGCAAAATTGCATAAATGAGGGGGCAACAGTGTATAAACATATATCATGACAAAAAACATACTAAGTATTATTAATCAGCTAGCAAAGGGAAGTTAAACATACGACATGAACTGAATTAACCAATGCGCATGACTAGTTAAAAAACAAACATCCTTTGACAACAAGTTTCTAATTAAATCATGGCTACACCTGGGCAGTGTTATTATGAGAGTGAAAGTGGAGGTGCTGCTACTCCCCTCATTCCCAACATGTATCAAGTACCTGCATTGAGTAATGCAAGAGTGAGATGACACATCTCAGTAAGTAAAATAATAACAAATTGTTTAACCACATAAGAACATTGTTTTACCACCACTTGATTTCACAACCTTCTTATTACGAAGGTGCAGCACGAATACGACGTACAACACACCTAGTTACCACACCTCGCAGGTAGAAACCACAATAGTAACATAGTAATGTCACACTTCATATATACCTCATGAGTGCAAATGTCTACAAATGCAAGGATGACTTCTGCCTCCATACCTCTAAGGATATGAAGTCGCATCGTACCCCTCATCGGGCAACGTACGATGCTAAAAGTGTACTGGTACGGTTGGACCATAAGATCACGACATAACTTTAAAATGCAAGATGGATGATGCGATGTGCATGACATGCGTACAACACTTCATATAACATGATTCAAAAAGATACTTGAACTTCATCCAAGATGGGAATCAACCACATATATCATTCCCAAATCATGATCATCTGCAATATTAGACAATTGAGAATTAATACTTTCGAACAAATAAACTTCAATCAATGATTAACATATTTAATACTTATGCATACTCAATGACAAGGCATAAGATGCAAACCAAACGGTAGCAACCACCACTATATTTACTTGCCTTCACCGGGAATTTGGAATGGTACTAAGTATGATCCAGAAGTCCACCACATGTTTTTGACACACACCTTAGTGCACGAATCAACATAACAAACACTAATAAACAACGCCGCACCTACGCACAATTCCAACCCGTCGCGAGCGACAACTCTTCCCATCACCACCAAACTGCAGTGGCGCTGCTTGATAATTTCATAACTTTAAAATTATAACAGCAGTGATATCAATCAAAAGCTCCGGAAGCATCTACATAAAATTCTCAAAAGTTTTATATTCAAATGATAATTAAATTCCAACATCTAATTAGCCCAAAACCCGTCTACAAGATACACCCTGCAATCTGTTTTTGGACCGCAACATAGTCAGGTTCAAACAGTGATATCTCCTAAAGTATAACTCCGAATCGAGCGCATAAGTACTCGTTGGAAAGGTATGACAAAGCTTTACATGATTCTCATACTGTTTACCACTAATTACCCACGAAAAATCCCCAGAAACTGATAATACTACTGCTGTTCGCCCTCCCACAAAAATTCTGGACAGCACCTCTACCGATTCGCATCGGTAAACATGTAACCAATTGGATTGCAGCTCAAATACAAAAAAATGATCACAAAAATCACCTTGGGTTCTTCCTTTCCTCCTTCCTTTCTTCCTTCTTCCTCCCTCCAAACTCCAATGGAAGACTCGCACCCACACGACGGGGTACCAAGCGAGGAGGCTACACCTTGGAGAGGAGGAGGTGGGGGTGGCTAGGGTTGAGGGGTGGTGCTGCAATCACTTGGGAAGAAGGAGAGGAAAAGAGAGGGGGGGCGGTGGCCAACCAAGGGGAATAGGGGAGGGGGCGGCTGCAACCAAAGGGGAATAGGGGAGGGGCGGCTAGGGTTAAGGGGGGGGGGGAAACTAGTGGGCTCCCCACCGCCGGATCGAGATCCACAGCCCAAACTCGCTCTCAAGTCTGCTCCTGATCCTAGTGCACAATTCCAACAAGAATTCTACTGTTTTACTGATGAATGCTTCCTAAAAGTTCCAAACCCCTGTAGCACAGGACCCAGAAGAGAAAACAAAGAAAAAAGAATAATCTTCAATTTCTCTTCTTTTTGAAAATTGGGTATCACATGAACTCACCAAATGTGGGAGTTCATGTGATGTGTAAGGCTGATCAACAATAGGGGTTAAAGCTGAGCATTGCTTTTAATAAGTTGGTCACATTTTATTAGCAGTTACTAAATGTAAGTAAATACCAAACCATAATAAGAATATTAGAACAACGTTAATAAATATTCCCATGCAATGCAAATGACAAATTGAATTTAGTTCCATAATTTAATCATGCGAGAGTCCTGAGCTGCTCTTGACCGTGAGCTCGTCTAGTATACCAGTTTTACACTCTGCAGAGGTTGTACCCTGTAACCACAAATCATGTTACCCATCTGCCAAGGGGTCATGAATCCCATACACCTCTACCAAGGAAGCGAGGCAGGGTAACACTACGAGTCCATTATAAAGTTCCACTAGTTTCCGAAAACCCGCTACAGTTTATGGGAAGAGCACATGCAATAATCTCTCGTCTGACCGCCATCACAGCAAAATCAACCGAGAACCTCCCTGCATGCAACTCCCCTACTGCCCTTGCCCCTTTCGGTTAAGGTAGTCTTCCACTAGCTTTCCTAATTAGTCAGCTAAGAGCGTCCCATTCCACCCTTGTGGTGGCACGTGTTTCTCAAGTTAAGCTCCATGTTCCAATTAAAATAATATAATGATCTTGACATGAACATAAATAAAATAACAGAATAATTGGAACATGGATATAATAAAATATTAATCCAAAACCATATAAAGCAATAGGAAAACTACCCAAGTGATTCAGGGGTAAACAAGGTAAAAGATCATCAGACTAGGGTGACCTATCAGGTCCCATCAAAATTAAACCTATGCATGGATAAGTGATATTAAAGAACATTATTGGGTAAAAAGTGGTCAAGGGCACAACTTGCCTAGCACTTGAGATTCCAGGTACCAGGATGATCTTCAGATTCTTGTGACCTCACTGCTAGTCATAGCAATACAAACAAACATGGTATAGAAAAAATTAACATCACATCAAACATAAGTACAAACTGAATAATAAAAATCTACGCGTTGCTACGAGATCGTGGGTTCGAGAACCACTAAAATTGGGGTTATGGTCATCAAGTTATGATGTGATTAAATGATTAACACTAGGTTCTATGTTTATTTTATAATTCCAGATAAAAGATAACCTAAAGTAGTAATTAATTATACTGTAATCTAAATTATAAGTTGACCATAGATCATATTTTAGTAGATTATAATGATAAACAGATTAACAAGACTAACCAACATAAGTTAAATAAAGATCTAATTATAAAAGAGTGAGACATGATACAATTAATGTTGGTATGGCATAGTAAATATTCATATGAAGCTAACGCAACTGGAACAGTTCAATTCGGAGATAAAATGAGGAAGTTATGAATTTCTGAAGTTTGTATGTGCTTGCTACAAAATTAATTGATTAATCAATTCTAGTATGGGTTTCATGTTAAAACAGTGTTACCAAGTAATAGACAATATTAATATAAAATTATAGGAACTGGAATCAGACTAGGGTGACCTATTAGGTCCCATCAATATTAAACCTATGCATGGATAAGTGATATTAAAGAACATTATTGGGTAAAAAGTGGTCAAGGGCACAACTTTCCTGGCACTTGAGATTCCAGGTACCAGGATGACCTTGAGATTCTCGTGACCTCACTGCTAGTCGTAGCAATACAAACAAACATGATATAGGCAAAATTAACATCACATCAAACATAAGTACAAACTAAATAATAATAATCTACGCTTTGCTACGAGGTCGTGGGTTCGAGAACCACTAAAATCGGGGTTATGGTCATCAACTTATGATGTGATTAAATGATTAACACTAGGTTGTATGTTTATTTTATAATTCTAGAGAAAAGATAATCTAAAGTACTAATTAATTCAACTTTAATCTAAATTATAAATTGACCATAGATCATATTTTAGTAGATTATAATGATAAACAGATTAACAAGACTAACCAATATAAGTTAAATAAAGATCTAATTATAAAAGAGTGAGACATGGTACAATTAATGCTGTTATGGCATAGTAAATATTCATATGAAGCTAACGCAACTGGAACGGTTCAATTCGGAGTTAAAATGAGGATGTTATGAATTTCCGAAGTTTGTATGTGCTTGCTACAAAATTAATTGAGTAATCAATTCTAGTATGGGTTTTATAGCGGAACCGCCCGAATTATTCCAACTTAAGTGCCTAAGTCCCGCCTTAGAGGCTAGACCACACTTAAATGGGAATAACACGTCAGTCCCTTGGATCTAGTCCGACGAGGCCAATAACAGGATCAAGTACCACGTACTCACTCGATGGTGAGGCGCAGAGCAAATACAATAAAGCATAAAACCATATATTGAGGAGTATTAAATTTATTACATCATCATCCGAGTTTTAGCAAAAGTAGTCGTTATTGTTCGAAATGCAGCGGAATAAAACTAACGATAAATAAATAGAGAGATGGGGAAGCCTGTCCCATCACTCCTCGTGCTCCTCCTCAGCCGAGGTAGGGTCCCACTCGACTGTCCAGCCCGGTGGCAAGATGGACGGCCAAGTCACTCCAGCAACCATGTCCTCCAGAGAACCTGTAAAATTATGCCACAAGCAAGGCTGAGTATACTAATACTCAGCTAGACTTACCCGGTGTGAGGAGTCTACTCCTCTACCTCTAGACATGCAGCTGTTTGCCTGAGGGGTTTGGTTGCCAAAAGCACTAGCTGAGTCTAAAAATCTAGTTTTAGCTTTGTCAAGTTTTAGTGTGACTCTCTTAAGACTAGATGTGTACTATCTACTCATTCATGGTATCAAGCAATTTAGCAATCAACATCTTTTGTCACATCATCACATTTCCACTTGTTACTCAATGCAGTACAATGGATCAAGCAGTCTCATTAGCTGCGAGAAGCAGACGATTTGAATCGAGTTTTTATCCTTGCAAGGTAAACCTAAACACACGACGTGGCGAGGCACTCCGTCCCCACACACATCAACCGGCCCCATCGATTTCCTGTCAGCAGATCAGGGCTCACCGCCATGGCGTACAATGCCTCACTGACCCTGACTGCCGTCGTGCAGTGACCGTCCTTGTACCCACCATAACCAAAATGGGAGACCACGTCTCAGGTCGCGTGAAGGGTAAAGTCCACTGTCAGGTTCAATCATGTCGGTGTTTCGAAACCCAGGGGGTCCCTGGACCGACGAGTGAATTGTCGCCGCGTGCCCCAGCCCAGATGGGTCGACGCGAGGCAGAACGCGAAGGGGGGAAAGGAAGCAGCCGGAGGGAGGCAGGCGTGAGAGAGCGGATCCCGCGGCCTTCGTGTTAGCCCCGCGCCTGAGTCGGGTGCGCTTGTAGTAGGGGGATACAAGCGTCCACGCGGGAGTGGGAGCGAGCGGCCTAGCGCGAGCGCCATCCCGTCCTTCTCCGCGCGGGCCAACCCTCTGTAAGAGGGCCTTGGTCCTTCCTTTTATAGGCGTAAGGAGAGGATCCAGGTGTACAATGGGGGGTGTAGCAGAGTGCTACGTGTCTAGCGGAGGAGAGCTAGCGCCCTAAGTACATGCCATCGTGGCAGCCGGAGAGGTCTTGGCGCCCAGTTCGCGTGGTGTCATGGCCGTCGGAGGAGTGCTGGAGCCTGGCGAGAGGACAGCTGTTGGGGCTGTCGAGTCCTTGCTGACGTCCTCTTGCTTCCGTAAGGGGGCTGAGAGCCGCCGTCGTCATAGGGCATGCGGGACGCCATTATTACTCGCATGGTGGAGCGAGCCAGATGGGACGCCGGTCTGGTTCCCCGTAGCCCGAGTCAGCTCGGGGTAGGGTAATGATGGCGCTTCCTATCGACGTGGTCGGTCCGTGCCCTAGGCTGGGCGAGGTGAAGGCTCCTCCGAGGTCGTGGTCGAGGTTGAGCCCCCGGGTCGGGCGAGGCGGAGTTCGTCGTCTTCCGGGGTTGAGCTCATGTCCGAGCCCTGGGGTCGGGCGAGGCAGAGTTCGTCGTCTTCCGGGGTTGAGCCCGAGTCTGAGCCCTGGGTCGGGCGGAGTGGAGTTCGCTGTCTTCCGGGGCTGAGCCCGAGTCCGAGCCTTGGGTCGGGCGGAGCGGAGTTCGCCGTCTTCCGGGGCTGAGCCCGAGTCCGAGCCCTGGGTCGGGCGGAGCGGAGTTCGCCGTCTTCCGGGGCTGAGCCCGAGTCCGAGCCCTAGGTCGGGCGGAGCGGAGTTCGCCGTCTTCCGGGGCTGAGCCCGAGTCCGAGCCCTGGGTCGGGCGGAGCGGAGTTCGCCGTCTTTCGGGGCTGAGCCCGAGTTCGAGCCCTGGGTCGGGCGGAGCGGAGTTCGCCGTCTTCCGGGGCTGAGCCCGAGTCCGAGCCCTGGGTCGGGCGGAGCGGAGTTCGCCGTCTTCCGGGGCTGAGCTCGAGTCCGAGCCCTAGGTCGGGCGGAGCGGAGTTCCCCGTCTTCTGGCTGAGCCCGAGTCCGAGCCCTCGGTCGGGCGGAGCGGAGTTCGCCGTCTTCCGGGGCTGAGCCCGAGTTCGAGCCCTGGGTCGGGCGGAGCGGAGTTCGCCGTCTTCCGGGGCTGAGCCCGAGTCCGAGCCCTGGGTCGGGCGGAGCAGAGTTCGCCGTCTTCCGGGGCTGAGCCCGAGTCCGAGCCCTGGGTCGGGCGAGGCGGAGTTTCCTATGACGCCCGAGGCCGGCCTTGGCTGCTGTCAGCCTCACTCTGTCAGGTGGCTCAGCAGTTGGAGCGGCGCAGGCGGCGCTGTCCTTTTGTCAGACCGGTCAGTAGAGCGGTGAAGTGACCGCGGTCACTTCGGCTCTGTCGACTGGTGGGCGTGCGTCAGGATAAAGGTGTCAGGCCACCTTTGCATTAAATCCCCCTGTGATTTGGTCGGTCGGCGTGGCGATGTGGCCAAGGTTGCTTCTCGGTGAAGACTAGGCCTCAGGCGAGCCGATAGTGTGCCCGTTGCTGGAGGGGGGTCCTCGGGCGAGACGTAGGTTCTCCGGGGTCGGCTTCCCTTGCCCGAGGCTAGGCTCGGGCGAGGCACGATCATGTCCCTTGAATGGACCGATCCTTGACTTAATCGCACCCATCAGGCCTTTGCAGCTTTGTGCTGATGGGGGTTACCAGCTGAGATTTAGGAGTCTTGAGGGTACCCCTAATTATGGTCCCCGACAGTAGCCCCCGAGCCTCCAAGGGAGTACTAATACTCGCTTGGAGGCTTTTGCCGCACTTTTTTGCAAGGGGACCAACCTTTTTCGGTTACATTCTGTTCCGGTGGGTGCGCGCGAGCGCACTCGCCGGGTGTAGCCCCCGAGGCCTCGGAGGAGTAGTTTTACTCCTTCGAGGTTTTAGTGCGTTTCGCAACACTTCGGCTAGTCTAGTTGTTCCCTCATGCGAGCTGGTCGTAGCCCAAGTGCACGGTTGGGTCCCAAGTTCTCGGGCTGGTATGTTGACGCTGTCAACGGTTTGGCCGGAGCCGGGTTTGCGAGAGCAGCCCCCGAGCCTCTGCACAGGGCGAGAGGACGGTCGAGGACAGACTCGTCTTTTTTTACATACGCCCCTGCGTCGCCTTTCCGCAAGGAGGAGGGGGGGGGAAAGCGCCATGTTGTCCTCGGAGGGCGCCGAACATGGTGTTTCCGGTGAGCTGCTGGCGGGTAATCCGAGCGGACGCCCGTGCCCCATTTGCTAGGGGTCGGCTAGAGGCCCGGATGCGCGCTCCAAAAGTACCTGCGGGTGATCTGCCGGACCCGGTCCAGTTTGACGGGGTCCGAGGGCTCGATGCCTCCCTCTGATGGGATTCCGTTACAAGATCGCTCCCGCTTGTCTCGGAAATGTCCTAGGGTACCTTGGGAGCGTAGCCCGAGCCTTGGTTATGTATCGAACGTACCCAGGGTCATCCCTCGCTCTGTGTCTGAGGCGACTGTGAACCCTTCGAGGGCCAGCCTACGAACCCCTGATCAGTAGTGGGCGCGGAGCCTGAGTGGCCTGAGGCGGCTGTTGAACCCTTCGAGGGGCCGGCCATCGAACCTCTGACCAGTAGTGGGCGCAGAACCCAATCGATCTGAGGCGGCCGTTGAACCCCTCCGAGGGGCCGGCCTTCGAACCTCTGATTAGTAGGGAGGCTCAGAGCCTGTTTCCTTCATGGAGAAGGGTCCTTTTCGGGGTATCCCGCTTTCCCGGTCCCTGTTGTGAGAGAGAGAAAGAGGAAAAGGAAAAGAATGCGAAGTCGAATGACGTGGCGTACCTTTTTCGACGCGGTCATCATGGCGAAGTCGAAGCGTCGCTTGCTTCTCCCGCCTGAGGCGCCGCCTGTCCTGCCGTGGAGTTAATGCGACGGGGCGAGTGGTTCGTGAGGCGGTCGTTGGGCGTGTGCGCGCCTTTCGAAGAACGGATCACGAGCGCGCCGTCTTCACGCCTTGAGAGAGGGCTCCCCCGCTGCCCCTGGATGGGACGTGAGCTTGGCTGACGACGTGACCGCTGCTTCTGCCCGCCTGTCACCACCATTACTGCCGGCCCAATTTTGACCGCACTTGATCGTCGCGCTTGGCTGGCACTGCGGGGTTGCCTCGAGTCGCGGTATTGACTCCGCAGTCGAGGAGGCGCGGTAGTGGCGTGAGTGGCGGTGCAGTTGCTCACACGTAGCAACCGGAGCGTCGGTTGCATGACGCGTGGGCCTGGACCTCCATGCTGGGCTCATTGGAGTCGAATGGGCGCGCCCACTTGGCACGGTTGCATGCCGCCTGCATGGCTGTTCGCCCTTTCACCCGCTGGTCTGGGCGAGAGTGGAGGAGTGCTTGTAACCGCCGGGTGGTTGCATGCACCGCGCGCGCGTGTGGTGGTTTGGCTTCTTCTCCCCTGGACCGGCTTGCATGACGTGTGGGACCCAGCCCCCGCGCCGTGGGGGGGGGGGAGAATCTTGGAGCGTGTTGGAGAAGACTCGACCCGCAACGGTTGAGGGCGCAAGTGGGGAGAGTCGCCTTTAAAAGGGGGGCGACCCCCTTGGAGGGCAACCATGCCCTTCGCGCTGCCCTCATGCATCGTGCCTTTCCATCTTCCGAGCCCCCCGGATGGGGGACGCCCGCAGTCCTTCCGCCTTGTCATCGGAGGAACGCAACTTCGTGGAAGTTGGTACCTCTGCCATCAGGTAGCCTGGCTGCATCCCCTCGCCGGTGGTCACCCAAGACGGTGACCCCCAGCTTCTGGACGGGGAGAAGCAAGCCGGGCTGCGGCCTCCGCCCCGCCCTCGGCTTCAAGGATCTTCATCATCCTTGCTGGGGCAGAGGGTGAGGCGAGTCGGGGGGCCGCCTCCGCGTGGGTCGGTAACCCTTTTCTTCCCCCGGCGTCTGGGGGAGAAAGGCATCTTCCAGCTCCGCGGAGGCTTCCCTCAGCCACGCCGGGGTAGGCGGACCGCCGCTGCTCAGCCAAGGTGCAGCATTCTGTCCTCTATCCGGACGATGGTCGCGCCGCGTGTGGGCCGGCCACGCCCAGGCCTTCCTCGCGCCGACAGCCGCGTCAGTGGGTCGCCCAGCACGTCGTGTGCCGCGAGGGCGGTGCTCATGTTCTGGGCGGCTCCGGCGAGGGCGAGGACCTGTCGGTGCGCTTTGAGGCGTCCGGTCGCCCGCCGGCGCGGTGTCGAGGCGGTGGCAGCCGGAGAAGGCTTCTCTTCCGACGAGATTGCCAACTCCGCCCGCACCCCTGTGCCTCCGTCTCCCGGCTTGAATGGCTGGTTCTTGTCCTCGGTGAACGAGAGCCCTACCCACCCCGAAGCCGTTGGTGAAGCTGCTTCGTCGCCCGGGGCGGAGGTCGTTGTCGCTGTTGCTGGATCGGGAGGCGGCGGGCCACCCGTCGACCCTCAATCGCTCCGCGGGTCCCCCAATCTTGGGGGGTTGTTCGTTCCCGCGGAGACGGGACCGGAGCTCCGTTTGTAATGGCACCTTGAGTGCCGGTGTTTTGTTCATTGCGGCTGTTGAGGCCTGAACATGTATGTATTTTCGGCGCGGAGCCGTGTTTTTTCTTCATTTCGAGCACTAAGACTCGCCTGTTGGTTATCTGAACCGCTTCGCCAAGCGTGAGTCGCCTCGTGCGAAGGAGTCGAGTGAGGTATTCGTATCTCGAAGGCGTAGGAGTCCCTCGGCTCGGCCGACCTTGCTGTCTGAGGCTTCTCTTGCTTAGTTAAAGGAACCCCTCGCCGCTCTTTGATGAGCCGAAGCCGGAGGTAGCGGTGTCAGCACGGACGGAGGCAGAGTTGGCTTCGAAAAGGAGGTGTAGTTGGCCAGAGCCTGACCGGGTCGTCCACTGGCGGAGCCGACGCCGGAGTTGAGCTGCCGAGGCCACAAGCCGAGCTGATGTCTTTGGGGGTCAGCTGGCCGAGGCCTCGGGGCGGCCGGCCGAGCCGCCTGCTCGGGCCGGATTCTCGAACAAGACCCTGGCGGCGATGGCCCGGGTGTGGTGCTGATGTCATCCTTCAGAGTGGGGGCCCTCCGACCGCGTCGCCGTCTGAGGCTAGGTCAGACCCCGCCGAAGGTGTAGTTGATGCCGAGGGTGCTGCTGCCCCCTTCGGCTGTCGACGTCCGAGCCTGCAGGATCAGGTTGTCTTGTAGTGTGTGTATGTTTTCTGCGGCCGCCAAGGCCTGAACACACCGTCGTCGTGTTGTAAAGCTGCGTTTCTTTTCCTCTTGTTTCGAGTATCTGGACTCATTTGTCGGTAACAGAATTGTTTGTGCGGGCGAGAGTTGCTTTTCACGGAGGGCGATGAGTAAGGTATCCGTATCCCGGAGGCGTAGGAATCCCTCGGCTCGATCGGCCTTGCCGCTTACGCGCGCTCTTACTCGTCCATAGGGTTCTATTACCGACGCAGTCGAGAAGGCCCGAAAAATCATTTCGGCAGAGGAGCTCTCGAGCATGAGGACTTGTTCGGTCTGTGGAGTCACTTATCCGAACGCGAGTTACTTATCGCAGAAGGTGATGAGTGAGGTATCCGTATCCCGGAGGCGTAGGAGTCCCTCGGCTCTGTCAGCCTTGGCTGCTTACATGTACTCCGTCGTTTTCAGGATCCACTTTTGAAGTAGTCGAAGAGCACGAAAGGCATTCTGGCAGAAAAGATTTTTTTCTTTTTTTGAGGAAAATTTTGACGCAGAGGGGGTTGCCCCCTTCTAGCCCCCGAGGGAGGGTCGGGCTTTGCCGAGGCAAGGCTGACCCTTCCTTGACGACCACACTTGGTGTGTGAACGAGGTATACGAGCAACTTGAAAGCATCTTAAGGGTAGAAGCGACGTAGCTGTTGGATGTTCCAAGCGTTGCTGTAGACCTCGCCTTGGCTGTTGGCCAGCTTGTACGTTCCGGGCTTTAGGACCTTGGCGATGACGAACGGCCCTTCCCAGGGAGGCATTAGTTTGTGCCGCCCTCGGGCGTCTTGTCGCAGCCGAAGCACCAGGTCGCCCACCTGGAGGTCTCGGGACCTAACCCCTCGGGCGTGGTAGGGTCGTAGGGACTGCTGGTACCGCGCCGAGTGTAGTAAGGCCACGTCCCGAGCCTCCTCCAGCTGGTCCAGTGAGTCTTCTCGGTTGGCTCGGTTGCTTTGGTTGGTGTAGGCCCTCGCCCTCGGGGAACCGTATTCCAAGTCTGTGGGCAAGATGGCCTCGGCCCCATAGACTAGAAAGAACGGTGTGAAGCCCGTGGCTCGACTCGGCGTTGTCCTCAGACTCCAGACCACCGAGGGGAGTTCCTTCATCCACCGCTTGCCGAACTTGTTGAGGTCGTTGTAGATCCGAGGCTTGAGTCCTTGCAGGATCATGCCGTTGGCCCGCTCCACTTGCCCATTCGTCATGGGGTGTGCCACGGCAGCCTAGTCCACCCGGATGTGGTGATCCTCGCAGAAGTCCAGGAACTTTCTGCCGGTGAACTGGGTGCTGTTGTCGGTGATGATGGAGTTCGGGACCCCAAAGCGATGGATGATGTTGGTGAAGAATGCCAACGCCTGTTCGGACCTAATGCTATTTAGGGGTCGGACCTCGATCCACTTGGAGAATTTGTCGATGGCGACCAACAGGTGCGTGTAGCCCCCGGGTGCCTTCTGCAAGGGGCCAACGAGGTCCAGACCCCACACAGCAAATGGCCTACAGAGCCTGAGCGGGCAGGTGGGTCTGCCTCGCGTAGAACTGACACCCTTCGTAGGTGCGGACAATTCTAGTAGCGTCGGCCACCGCCATCGGCCCGTAGAATCCTTGTCGGAAGGCGTTCCCAACGAGGGTTCGAGGTGCTGCGTGATGGCCGCAAGCCCCCGAGTGTATCTCTTGCAAGAGCTGCTGGCCTTCGGCGATGGAAATGCATCGCTGGAGGATGCCTGAGGGGCTGCGGTGGTAGAGCTCCTTCCCATCTCCCAGCAAGACGAAAGACTTGGCGCGCCGCGCCAACCGCCGAGCTTCGGCTTGGTCGAGGGGCAGCTCCCCTCGGTGGAGATATTCCAGGTACGGGGTCTACCAGCTTTGATTAGGCGTGACCTCGCTCGGTTCCCCCTCGACATGTAGTGCCTCACCCTCGGGGGCTGAGGGTACCTCGGGCTGAGCCGAGGGAACCTCGGACCATGCCGAGCGTACCTCGGACCGAGCCGAGGATACCTCGGACTCAGCCGAAGGTGCCTCGGGCGGAGCCGAAGGTGCCTCGGGCTCGGGCGTGTCCTCGGTCTTGACGGAGGGTTGATGCAGGTCTCGGGAGAATACGTCCGGGGGAACTGTTGTTCGTCCCGAGGCTATTTTAGCCAGCTCGTCCGCAGTCTCGTTGTAGCGTCGGGCGATGTGGTTGAGCTCGAGCCCGTAGAACTTGTCTTCCAGGCGCCGAACCTCATCGCAGTAGGCTTCCATCTTCGGGTCGCGGCAGTGGGAGTTCTTCATGACTTGGTCGATGACGAGCTGCGAGTCACCGCGAGCGTCGAGGCGTCGGACCCCTAGCTCGATGGCGATTCGCAACCCGTTTACCAGAGCCTCGTACTCAGCCACGTTGTTGGACGTCGGGTAGTGGAGGCGTAGCACGTAGCGTAGGTGCTTCCCGAGGGGCGAGACGAAGAGGAGGCCTACGTCGGCCCCCGTCTTCATCAGCGACCCATCGAAAACATGGTCCAGAGCTTCGGTTGGATCGGGGCCGTCGGGAGCTGGGTGTCGGCCCATTCAGCCACGAAGTCCGCCAAGACCTGGGACTTGATGGCCTTCTGAGGGGCGAACGAGATCGTCTCGCCCATGATCTCCACCGCCCACTTCGCAATTCTACCCGAGGCCTCTCGGGACTGGATGATCTCTCCCAGGGGGAAGGATGACACCACAGTCTCCGGATGAGACTCGAAGTAGTGTCGCAACTTCCGCCGTGTCAGGATCACCGCGTACAACAGCTTCTGGATTTGTGGGTAGCGGATCTTGGTCTCGGCAGTACCTCACTGATGAAGTAGACTGGCCTCTGGACGGGCAATGCATGCCCTTCTTCTCGTCTCTCAACCACGATCGCGGCGCTAACCACCTGGGTGGTTGCGGCGACGTAGATCAAGAGGGCTTCTCCGGCAGCGGGGGGCACCAAGATGAGCGCGTTCGTGAGGAGCGCCTTCAGGTTCCCGAGGGCTTCCTCGGCCTCAGGAGTCCAAGCAAAGCACTCAGCTTTCCTTAAGAGGCGGTACAGAGGCAGACCTCTTTCGCCGAGGCGGGAGATGAAGCGGCTCAGAGCCGCGAGACATGCCATGACCCTCTGTACGCCTTTCAAGTCCTTGATTAGCCCCATGCTGGTGATGGCTGCAATCTTCTCCGGGTTGGCTTCGATGCCCCGCTTGGAGACGATGAACCCCAAGAGCATGCCTCGGGGGACCCCGAAGACACACTTTTCGGGATTAAGCTTCACGCCTTTCGCCTTGAGACATCGGAACGTCGCTTCAAGGTCGGAAAGGAGGTCGGAGGCCTTCCTCGTCTTGACTACGATGTCATCGACGTAGGCCTCGACCGTTCGGCCGATGTGTTCGCCAAACACATGGTTCATGCATCGCTGGTACATTGTCCCCGCATTCCTCAAACCAAACGGCATTGTAACATAGCAGTACATGCCGAAGGGCGTGATGAATGAAGTCGCGAGCTGGTCGGACTCCTTCATCCTGATCTGGTGATACCCTGAGTAGGCATCGAGGAAAGACAGGGTTTCACACCCAGCAGTGGAATCCACGATCTGATCGATGCGAGGCAGAGGGTAGGGAACCTTCGGACATGCTTTGTTTAGACCAGTGTAGTCTACACACATCTGCCATTTCCCCCCTTTCTTTCTCACAAGCACTGGGTTGGCAAGCCATTCGGGATGGAATACCTCTTTGATGAACCCTGCCACCAGTAGCTTGTGGATCTCCTCGCCTATGGCTCTGCGCTTTTCTTCGTCGAATCGGCGCAGAGGTTGCTTCACGGGTCGGGCCCCAGCTCGGATATCCAAAGAGTGCTCGGCCACTTCCCTCAGAATGTCGGGCATGTCTGAGGGACTCCACGCGAAAACGTCGGTGTTTGCGCGGAGAAAGTCGACGAGCACTGCTTCCTATTTGGGGTCGAGCTTGGAACCGATCCGGATCTGCTTGGAGGCGTCGTTGCAGGGGTCGAGAGGGACGGACTTGACCGTCTCCACTGGTTCGAAGTTGCCGGCGTGGCGCTTCACGTCGGGCGCCTCCCTAGAGAGGCTCTCCAGGTCAGCGATGAGGGCCTCGGATTCGGCGAGGGCCTCGGCGTACTCCACACACTCCACATCGCATTCGTATGCGTGTCGGTACGTGGGCCCGACGGTGATGACCCCGTTGGGGCCCGGCATCTTGAGCTTGAGGTAGGTGTAGTTGGGGACGGCCATGAACTTGGCGTAGCATGGCCTCCCCAGCACTGCGTGGTAGGTTCCTCGAAACCCGACCACTTCGAACGTGAGGGTCTCCTTTCGAAAGTTGGAGGGCGTCCCGAAGCAGACGGGTAATCGAGTTGTCCGAGGGGTTGAACGCGCTTCCCAGGGACGATCCCGTGGAAAGGCGCAGCGCCCGTCCGAACCGAGGTCAGATCGACCCGCAGGAGCCCGAGGGTCTCGGCGTAGATGATGTTGAGGCTGCTGCCTCCGTCCATGAGGACCTTGGTGAGCCTGACGTTGCCGATGATGGGGTCGACAACGAGTGGGTATCTCCTCGGGCTCGGCACGTAGTCTGGATGGTCGGCCCGGTCGAAGGTGATGGGCTTGTCAGACCAGTCTAGGTAGACTGGCGCTGCCACCTTTACCGAGCAGACCTCCCGACGCTCTTGCTTGCGGTGTCGAGCCGAGGCGTTCGCCACTTGCCCGCCATAGATCATGAAGCAGTCGCGGACCTCAGGGAACCCTCCTGCCTTGTGATCTTCCTCCTTTGCGTCGTCGAGGGCCTCGCCACCCTCCGCGGGTGGCCCGGCCTTGTGGAAGTGTCGTCAAAGCATGGCACACTCCTCAAGGGTGTGCTTGACGGGTCCCTGATGATAGGGGCACGGCTCCTTGAGCATCTTGTCGAAGAGGTTGGCACCTCCGGGAGGTTTCCGAGGGTTCTTGTACTCGGCGGCAGCGACAAGGTCCGCGTCAGTGGCGTCGCGTTTCGCTTGCGACTTCTTCTTGCCCTTCTTCTTGGCGCCGCGCTGAGTTGACGCCTCGGGAGCATCTTCCGGTGGGCGGCCCTGGGGCTGCTTGTCCTTCCGGAAAATGGCCTCAACCGCCTCCTGGCCAGAGGCGAACTTGGTGGCGATGTCCATCAACTCGCTCGCCCTGGTGGGGGTCTTGCGACCCAGCTTGCTCACCAGGTCGCGGCAGGTGGTGCCGGCGAGGAACGTGCCGATGACATCTGAATCGGTGACGTTGGGCAGCTCTGTGCGCTGCTTCGAGAATCGTCGGATGTAGTCCCGGAGAGACTCTCCCGGCTGCTAGCGGCGGCTTCGGAGATCCCAGGAGTTCCCAGGGTGCACGTACGTGCCCTGGAAATTGCCGGCGAAGGCTTGGACCAGGTTGTCCCAGTTGGAGATCTGCCCCGGGGGTAGGTGCTCCAGCCAGGCTCGAGCGGTGTCGGAGAGGAACAGGGGGACGTTGCGGATGATGAGGTTGTCATCGTCCGTTCCACCCAGTTGCCAGGCCAGCCGATAGTCCGCGAGCCACAGTTCCGGTCTCGTCTCCCCCGAGTACTTTGTGATAGTAGTCGGGGTTCGGAACCGGGTCGGGAACGGTGCCCGTCGTATGGCGCGGCTAAAAACCTGCGGGGCGGGTGGTTCGGGCGAAGGGCTCCGATCCTCCCCGCTGTCGTAGCGTCCCCCACGCCTGGGGTGGTAGCCTCGGCGCGCCCTGTCATCGAGGTGGGCCCGACGGCTGTGATGATGGCACTCGTTGCCGAGGCGACCCGGGGCCGCAGGCGCTGTGTTGCGCGTGCGCCCAGAGTGGACCGAGGCTTCCCGCATGAATCGGGAAGTCGCGGCGTGATGTTCCGAGGGGAACCCCTATCTTCGGGAGGCAGAGCTTTCGGCCCGTCGGACCGCGGCGTCCTCCAGGAGATTCTTGAGCTCTCCCTGGATACGTCGCCCCTCGGTGGTTGATGGCTCCGGCATCGCACGGAGGAGTATTGCCACTGCAGCCAGGTTCTGGCCGACTCCGCTGGAATCCGGCGGCGGCCTCACCCTGACGTCGTCGGCGATGCGGTGCTGGATGTCCTGTGGGAGATGACGCGCTTCTCCGGCCGGGGGTTGGACCGCCCATTCCTGCTCGATGTCCCGGCGGATCGGCACAAGCGTTCCTGCTCCCTCGTCGAGCCTGGCCTGCCTCTCGCGGATTTGCTCGAGCTGTGGGTCAGGACCCCCGCCGGGGCGGGGACCACAGCTAGCTCCCGAAGGATGTCAACGCGAGGCACGGGCCTAGGGGGATCACCGTTTTCCGGCATACCAAGATGGTTGCCTTCGCCGGGACCCCCTAGATCGACGTGGAAACATTCACGACTTGGGCCGCGGTCCTCATTGTCGAGGCCGCGGCTGCCGTCGGAACAGTCGAAAAGGCAGTAGTCACATGCGGTCATGAAGTCTCGCACGGCACTGGGGTTACCAAGTCTAGAGAAATCCCAACAGAGGTCGGGCTCGCCATCTTCCTCGGACCCCGAGGGCTCGTAGGTCGAGTCGGCCGTCAGTCGGTCCCAGGGTGACCACACACGATACCCCAGACGGTTTGGACTCGCCTCTAAGAGAGTGCTCACCGAAGCGGAGTCGCTTGGTGGGTCAAGGCCGAATCCAAAAGACTCGAGATGGGAATCGGTCGGTACCTTTCGATCGACGGTCGGTGACGAGGTCGCGTCTGGGACTGACTGCACCATTGTCTCAGGTACGAGGGTGACGCCCAGCAAGTCCTTCACGAGCGTGCTGGCGTCATGCGTTTGCTTGAGATTGGCGTGTTGCGGGGAGGCGGCGCTCGCCTTCGTCTCAGACGCGAGATCGATGCCCGACGTGCCCTCCGTTGGGGCGCCGGTGCCATCGACTCACTCGACAGCCAACGAGGTGCCGCTTCCCACTTGGCCTTGGTTGCCCCACCTCCTCCTCCGTCGGCGGGGGAGGGGACGAGACAAGCCCGAATGTCGTCCTTCCACCTCGTGGGGAAGGCGTCGTCGATTTCCCCGCCGGCGAGCGGGTCGTCGACCGCCATTGTCGCTGTCGCACGGCGGGGGAAGGAGTATCATGTCGTAGCTGCCGTCGAGGGACATGAACTTAAGATTCCTGAAATGGAGCACCGTCCCGGGCTGGAAAGGTTGCTGGAGACTGCCCATCTGGAGCTTGACGGGAAGCTGTTCGTCAACACGCAGCAGGCCCCTACTGGCGCGCCAACTGTCAGTGTTTCGAAACCCAGGGGGTCCCTGGACCGACGAGTGAATTGTCGCCGCGTGCCCCAGCCCAGATGGGTCGACGCGAGGCGGAACGCGAAGGGGGGAAAGGAAGCAGCCGGAGGGAGGCAGGCGTGAGAGAGCGGATCCCACGGCCTTCGTGTTAGCCCCGCGCCTGAGTCGAGTGCGCTTGCAGTAGGGGGATACAAGCGTCCACGCGGGAGTGGGAGCGAGCGGCCTTGCGCGAGCGCCGTCCCGTCCTTCTCCGCGTGGGCCAACCCTCTGTAAGAGGCCCCTGGTCCTTCCTTTTATAGGTGTAAGGAGAGGATCCAGGTGTACAATGGGGGGTGTAGCAGAGTGCTACGTGTCTAGCGGAGGAGAGCTAGCGCCCTAAGTACATGCCATCGTGGCAGCCGGAGAGGTCTTTGCGCCCAGTTCGCGTGGTGTCGTGGCCGTCGGAGGAGTGCTGGAGCCTGGCGAGAGGACAGCTGTTGGGGCTGTCGAGTCCTTGCTGACGTCCTCTTGCTTCCGTAAGGGGGCTGAGAGCCACCGTCGTCACAGGGCATGCGGGATGCCATCATTACTCGCATGGTGGAGCGAGCCAGATGGGACGCCGGTCTGGTTCCCCGTAGCCCGAGTCAGCTCGGGGTAGGGTAATGATGGCGCTTCCTGTCGACGTGGTCGGTCCATGCCCTAGGCTGGGCGAGGTGGAGGCTCCTCCGAGGTCGAGGTCGAGGTCGAGCCCCCGGGTCGGGCGAGGCGGAGTTCGTCTTCTTCCAGGGTTGAGCTCATGTCCGAGCCCTGGGGTCGGGCGAGGCGGAGTTCGTCGTCTTCCAGGGTTGAGCCCGAGTCCGAGCCCTGGGTCGGGCGAAGCGGAGTTCGCCGTCTTCCGGGGCTGAGCCCGAGTCCGAGCCCTAGGTCGGGCGGAGCGGAGTTCGCCGTCTTCCGGGGCTGAGCCCGAGTCCGAGCCCTGGGTCGGGCGGAGCGGAGTTCACCGTCTTCCGGGGCTGAGCCTGAGTCCGAGCCCTGGGTCGGGCGGAGCGGAGTTCCCCGTCTTCCGGGGCTGAGCCCGAGTCCGAGCCCTGGGTTGGGTGGAGCGAAGTTCGCCGTCTTCCGGGGCTGAGCCTGAGTCCGAGCCCTGGGTCGGGCGGAGCGGAGTTCGCCGTCTTCCGGGGCTGAGCCCGAGTCCGAGCCCTGGGTCGGGCGGAGCGGAGTTCGCCGTCTTCCGGGGCTGAGCCCGAGTCCGAGCCCTGGGTCGGGCGGAGCGGAGTTCGCTGTCTTCCGGGGCTGAGCCCGAGTCCGAGCCCTGGGTCAGGCGGAGCGGAGTTCGTCGTCTTCCGGGGCTGAGCCCGAGTCCGAGCCCTGGGTCGGGCGAGGCGGAGTTTCCTATGACGCCCGAGGCCGGCCTTGGCTGCTGTCAGCCTCACTCTGTCGGGTGGCTCAGCAGTCGGAGTGGCGCAGGCGGTGCTGTCCTTTTGTTAGACCGATCAGTAGAGCGGCGAAGTGACCGCGGTCACTTCGGCTCTGTCGACTGGTGGGCGTGCGTCAGGATAAAGGTGTCAGGCCACCTTTGCATTAAATCCCCCTGCGATTTGGTCGGTCGGCGTGGCGATGTGGCCAAGGTTGCTTCTCGGTGAAGACTGGGCCTCGGGCGAGCCGATAGTGTGCCCGTTGCTGGAGGGGTGTCCTCGGGCGAGACGTAGTTTCTCCGGGGTCGGCTTCCCTTGCCCGAGGCTAGGCTCGGGCGAGGCACGATCATGTCCCTTGAATGGACCGATCCTTGACTTAATCCAACCCATCAGGCCTTTGCAGCTTTGTGCTGATGGGGGATACCAGCTGAGATTTAGGAGTCTTGAGGGTACCCCTAATTATGGTCCCCAACAAATCAGGTGCTTACCGATTTACCATATTTCTCAGCATGTGCTTAGTACGTTCAAACGCTTGACACATGTATCCGCATGTTGATCCTTATTCCAATTCCATCTTGTAGCCCACGCATCCCCATGGATCCGTGTCTACCGACCAATATCAGTATGATATGAAAGTAGATACAACCAAATTCCTGACCTCGCGCGAGTGCTAGAAAAATCACTCGACTTCTACGGAGATCTCTAATTAGCAAAGCAGCTACTCGACCTAGCATACTAGTATCCATCTCAAAGGAAATCCTGAGGTAATGCAACTAGGGTTTCAGGCAACTCCTACACTTAAGTGCACAATACAAGCCTACAATCATTAAGTGCAGTAAAATAATATATAGAACTGGTTAAGCATAAATCGGGGCTTGCCTTCCAAAGCTGGGGCAGGCAGATCCTCTGGGGCAGGCTCTGGTGCTGGATCCGGGGCTACCTCCTGAGCAACACCTTGCTCCGGCACGAGGATGTATTCTCCGTCCGCGAGGTTACAATCTATCGAATGCAATGAATAAGATATATGCATGCTATGATATGTAAAATTTATTAACAATTATGCCTAGTGCAGAAAAACCAAGTTAGTTGATAACTTAGGGTTTCCTTATCATAAGAGGCTCTTACTAGTTTATGCTTACCAATTTAGGTTTGAGATTTTTCCTAAGCATAATGGATTAAGACTTGGATTGCCTCTTAAATGCTTTAGTAGGCACTCAAGGGGTTTTGCTGGGTGGGTTAGGGTAACATTAGTCTCCACTATTAATTCCCTTTTTCATTTTCTATTTATGAATTTTAGTGTGGGTTTGAACTACAACAGCGATTTAATATTTTCCATAAATTCTGTAAAAATTATAGTGGGTTACTATTTGTCACTGCAGTCTGTCCTATAAATTTGAGGTCCAGAATAAATAGAATATGCCCTGGACAAAAATAACAAAAGTTGGGGCAAAGGGGTCACTTTGCACTACAACTCTTAACTAGGTGTGGGTTCTGTACTAAGAGTCATTTTTGCTGGTATCTATAGGTAATAACATGCTTCTATGCCAAAAATCACAGAAGGTTACTTAGTGGTTATTTAGTTATGATTTTCTAAAGTTTAATGCTAAAAAGATACTTATAAGTAACTTGTTATTTGAAAAATGTCAAACAACAGAACTCATAATTTTTCTGCGTTTACAATAACAAAACATTAGTTGTCCCAAGGTTTGGGGTGTTTTCTCCTCAGGGTTATTTTTCTAGGATTTTTCTAAGTTTTCCTTATTTTCCTAAAATAAAAGGTATCTCCTTTCTCTTGTACTAAACAAAGGTATAATAAATTTTTCTAGTGAACTAAACTAAATAAGGGAGCCAACAAAAATGTGGGTGCTCCCTGGTTCTTAATTTAAACTACCTTTTATATTTTCTCTAACTTTAGGCTAAAAATGATTTAAATGGCAAACTCTACCTTAATTTGGTGTACAGAGGGGTTTATTATTTTTAGAGAGGTTAGGAAGTGATTAAGTACTTCTCTGAATTTTCTTAACCCCAGTCTAATAGCGTAGCTATTTTTCCTTATTTTTTTAGCTTTTGACCAGTTAATCAATTAAATCATAACTTTAAAGTTTTCTGCAACACTTAGGGGTTTTATATTTTTCCTAAGTAGTTTATATTATTTAGAATCTGGCAAAATTGGTTTGACTTGATTTGGATGAACCAAACTGAAGTTATGAATTTCTCAAGTTCTGTTGGCATTTAAATCAGAATATTTAAAAACGTTTCCTGGAAATCCACTTTGCACCGAAGACCCTGGGTTCTTTCTAAATCAATTCCTTCATTTATACCCCTGCGCCACTATTCCTTTGAGTCGCTGACAGTGCACAAAACCCCCTGCCCTTTTCTTCTTCTCCCCCGAGGTCCCTCCCCTTATGAAAACAGTAACCGTGGAAGGAAAAAGGGCGGCGTGGCTTACCGGCAGAGAGAGAGGTCCGGCGAGGGGCGGGGTCGACTCCAGGAGGTCCTGGCGGTCACAGCGAGGTACGGCTCGACGGCGGTGGTGGTCGGAATCGGCCGGTCCACGTGCGCAGGCGGGTGAACTCGTCGGCAGCGAGTGCTCCGGCCTAACCACGGCGTCATAGGTTAATCCAAGGGCACGAGAAGCTTCACGGGGTGTTAATGAGTCGACACGTGCAAGGAATTGAACAACAAATCACCATGGAGCTCGGTCTACGTTCACCGGCGGTCGGGTGTGAAGTCCGGCGACCGTGGACTGGCTTCTCCGGCGAGGCAAAGTTCGATTCCTTGCTCGAGGAGCTTCACCGAGGCATGCACGGTCTACTCCGAGGGTCGGACGCGGCTTGGAGAGGCTCTGCTGGCCGGTCTATGGTGGTGGGGGATCGGGTGGCCGCGGGCACGCCGTGCGCGAGGCAATGCCGGTGATCTGGTGCTCCGGTGAGGTCGAGCGCGCACAGAGGAGTACGGTCGAAGTCCCTGGGGGCTTTATAGGTGCGGGCGCGGGCAACAGCGCCAGCTCGGCATTGGCGCGATGCGGGGCACACGAGGGCGCGCGTCGGGCGTGCTCTAGCGAGCTCAGAGCGCGTTGAACACGTGGCTCTTTGTTTCTGTTCTTGTTCTACCCTCTGCTGAGCGGCCAAAACGTGCCAATCTTGCCCTAAGACCTGTGAGAGATCTCTTCCCTGGACCTAGGGATACCTAGTTCATGTGAGTTCCAAGGGGAGATGTGGTCGGGTTAGAGAGATACGGGGGTGGGAAGTTGTCTTTGTCCTATCTGTCCAAACCGAGACAAATCTTATGCCAAGTCATGTCAAACGACTTAGGGTTGGGTTCAAACTTTTCCAGGATGTTCTAGGTGTATTTTGGCGCCACTTTGTCAATTGGGCCAAGTGGTTTTGAGTTTGGGATCATGGTGAACATGTTTGATCTTTGGAAAAGGGGTGGTTTTGGACTTAGAAGAATTCTGATTTTTCTCTTATGCTGACCCTTTGGTGAACCTTTTGGGGCTTTTCTGGATTCTTTTTGGGGTCACTTTCTTACTATCATTTGTATGGTATTAAGTGTACTACATCTTTTATAATTGGCCCAAGTCATGATCATGTGGTTTTCATACCCTTTTGTTCATACTTACTTCTAGTGCTCCACTTGTCCAAAGGGGTTTGAATTAGGGTTTGGGCAATTCTCCCCATTTTATGTGCATGATAAGTTAAGGCATGACATCTAAGATGGGTTGCACTTACTTAGGATCTTGAGTTCCAAGTTTGGTGTACTTTGCTCCAGTTAAACCACATGTGATGATGGGCAGAACTTGTGTAGTCTTGAGTGAAGACCTAAGTAACACCTGGGATGTTACAAGCCCTCCCCCCTTAAAGGAATCTCGCCCCGAGATTTTAGGTAGAGTCCTTTGGAGGGGTGCCAAGAAGGTGTGCTGGTGTGATGCTTCTTCCTTTATCCAAGTTTCTCTAGTTAACTGCTCTTCGAATGTCATTCTCTTTGCAACATTAGAAGGAAGCCCTTTTGAGTCATTTCTAAAGCTTACAATACCTTTAACATCTAAGTTTTTCTTATATTTAAATTCAAAGGGTAGGTGGGGGTGGGGTTTTTGGATTACGTACCGACTCCCTGGGGCAGAAAGTCGGGGAATCGAGAACGTAGAAAATCCTCAGTCTCCCAGGTAGCTTCTTCCACTGAATGGTGACTCCACTGAACCTTATACATTATGATCGACTTTGCCGTGTTGATCTCTCCTTTTGATCCAATACTTTGACGGGGTGCTCTTGATAGGACAAGTCTGGTTCTATCTCAATTTCCGGTTCAGGTAGTACTTCAGTGGGTAAGCGGACACATTTTCGTAGCTGGAATACATGGAACACATCATGAACTACTGACATGTGGGGTGGCAACTTCAATTGATATGCTACGGGTCCACAATTTGCTTTGATCTCATAGGGTCCAATGTACCGAGGAGCTAACTTGCCCTTGATTCCAAATCTCTGAACACCTTTTGTGGGTGACACCTTAAGATAAACATGATCTCCCACTTAAAACTGTAGAGGCTTCCTCCTCTTATCATGATAGCTCTTCTGCTGGGCCTGAGCAGCTTCTAGGTTCTTCTTAATGACTCTGACCTTTTCCTCTGCTTCAAGTACCAAGTCTGGTCCAAATATTTCCCTCTCTCCCGCTTGAGAACCAATTGAGCGGTGTCCTACACCTTCTCCCATATAAGGCCTCAAAAGGTGCTATCTTTAGACTGGACTGGTAGCTGTTATTATAGGAGAACTCTGCCAAAGAAAGACACTTGTCCCAATTTTTACCATAGTGTAGCACACAGGCTCGCAACATGTCTTCGAGGATTTGATTCACTCTTTCTGTCTGACCATCTGTCTGAGGATGGTATGCTGAGCTTCTTATTGCATGGGTCCCAAGTGATTCTTGTAGCTGCTCCCAAAAGCGTGCCACAAATAGTGCTCCTCTGTCAGATACAAATGGTCTTCGGAATGCCATGCAAACGCACTATTTGATCAACATAGATTTCTGCATATTTCTCTGTCTTGTGGGTGGTATGCACTGGCAAGAAATGAGCGGTCCTTGGTCAACCTATCCACAATGACCCAAATAGAATCATGGTGCCGGGAGGTATTGGGCAATCCCACGATAAAATCCATGCAAATATCCTCCCATTTCCAAGATGGTATGGGGAGGGGCTGCAAGGTACCTGCTACCTTCAAATGACTGGCCTTGACTCTCCGGCAGGTGTCGCATTCGGATATATACTTAGCAATTTCCCTCTTCATTCTGGTCCACCAATATAAGGATCTGAGGTCATGATACATCTTATTACTACCAGGGTGCATGGAGAATTTTGAAAGGTGAGCTTCATCCAATATCTTCTTTCTGAGCTCAAGGTTCTTGGGGACAACCAGTCGGTCTCCAAACAATAGAATTCCTTTGCTGTCCTGACGGAAGCATTTGTATTTTTTTGCTTTCTGTTCGATCATTTCCTTGATAACCTGAACACCCTTGTCACCAATCTGTGCCATGACTATTTGTTCTTGTAAAGTGGGCTCCACTGAGATAAAAACTCAAGGCACCGGAGGAAATGACTTCCATTTTCAACTTGCACAACTCATCACATAGGGTGGTGATTTTTGCATCCATATTCATACAATTGCACTGGGCCTTCCTGCTTAAGGCATCTGCCACAACATTGGCTTTGCCAGGATGGTAATGCACCTCCAAATCGTAGTCCTTGATTAGCTCTAACCATCTCCTCTGCCTCATATTAAGATCAGCCTGGGTGAAGATATATTTGAGACTCTTATGATCAGTGTAAATGTTACAGTGAGCTCCCATCAAGTAATGTCTCCATATCTTGAGAGCATGAACCACAGCTGCTAACTCCAGATCATGTGTGGGGTAGTTCTGCTCATGGGGTCTGAGTGCTCGAGAGGCATAAGCAATGACCCTGTTGCCTTGCATTAAGACACATCCCAATCCAGTACCGGAAGCATCGCAATAAACTTCAAAGGGCTTGGTGTTGTCAGGTTGAGGTAGCACTGGTGCTATTGTCAAATGCTGCCTTAGTGTATCAAAGGCATCCTCACACTTTCTGGCTCCAATCATACTTGACTCCTTTCTTCAACAATTCAGTCATTGGCTTGGCAATTCTGGAGAAATCCAGAATGAATCGTCGATAATACCCTACCAATCCCAGAAAACTCCGAATCTACCGCACTGTGGTAGGAGGTTTCCAATCCATTACTTCTTGTACCTTCTCAGGATCAACTGATATCCCATCCTGAGAAATTGTGTGACCCAAAAATTTAATTTCCCTCAGCCAGAATTCACATTTAGACAACTTAGCATATAAACGACGATCACGCAGTCGCTGAAGCACGATGTGTAGATGCTCAGTATGCTCATCTTCATTCTTGGAATAGACCAGAATATAATCAATGAAAACCACCACAAATTTGTCCAGCTCTGGCATGAATACTGAGTTCATTAGATACATGAAATAAGCTGGGGCATTGGTCAGCCCAAAAGACATCACCAAAAACTCATAAAGCCCATATCTGGTAGAGAAAGCCATCTTGGGAATATCGCTGGCACGGAGCTTGATCTGATGGTAGCCCGAGCGAAGGTCTATCTTGGATAACACTTTGGCTCCCACCAACTGACCAAACAAAACATCAATGCGGGGCAGTGGGTATTTGTTCTTGATGGTCACCGCATTGAGACGGCGGTAATCGACACACATTATCAGACTTTCATCCTTCTTCTTTACAAACAAGGCTGGGCATCCCCATGGTGAAGTACTCGGGCGAATAAAACCCTTTGTCCAACAACTCTTGCAGTTGCTTTTTTCAATTCTGCCAATTCCGCTGGAGGCATCCTATAAGGCCTCTTGGATATAGGAGCAGTCTCGGGTTGCAATTCAATTGCGAACTCTATGTCTCTATCGGGTGGCATCCCTGGCAATTCATCCGGAAAAAACATCTGGGTAGTCACAGACCACAGGGATTCACTCAACCGGGGACTCTATCATAGTGAATGCACAAGAGTGGGTACAAACCCTGATCGGGCAAATATAACGTGGTTTCACCACAAGTCGGCGAGTGCACCTCAATGGCCCTAGCTGCAATATCAATTACTGCCTGATGTCCTGTCAACCAGTCAGTTCCCAATATGATATCCACGCTATCCAAACCCAATATGAGGAGGGTGGTTTTAATTATCAGACTACCAAACTTTATAGGCACATGTATGTTGATTTGATAGGTGGCAACCCTGCCTCCTGGTGTTGAAATTGTAATACCCCCATTGGTGTGGTGAAAAGGTAATTGGCACTTGGCACTAAATTTGGCACTGATAAAACTATGTGATGCACCAGAATCAAAAAGAATAATAGCAGGATAATTCAAAACTGAAAAGATACCAGTCATGACGGGTGCTCCCTCTAGAATGTTAGCCATGGTGGTGAAGTTCAGTCTGCCTTGCCTCACTTGCACCTTCTGCCTCTTGCCTTGGTTCTGGTTGGCATTCTGTTTCTACCTCTACTGGTTTTTGGGGCAATTCTTAGCATAATGTCCGGTGTTACCACAAGTGAAACACATTGTTGTCATTGGCCTGACGGTACTGCTGCTTGCTGTGGCTGATTGTTCCTCTGAACTGGAAAACTGGGTGCAGCTGGGTGCCTGCTACTGCTGCTGTGGTCGGATCACCCAACATCCTTGCTGCTGGTGAGGTCCTCTGTTCTGAGCGTCAGACACGATCCTGAAGCGCTGTGGCTGAGATGAAGGTCCTGCCACAGGGGTCTTCCTCTTCTTCTACTACCTGACGAGCTGTGATACAGTCCTCCTGAGAAATGGCCATGTTGACTAACTCATTATAGCTGTTGGCCCTGACTGTGTTGAGACGGTCATGGAGCTTATTGCTGAGCCCCCTCCTGAACCTGTCCCTCTTCTTCTCGTCGGTGTCTGCATGATATCCGACATACTGGCACAGGTCATTGAAGGCCTGAGCGTACTGTAAACACTGTCCGGTTCCCTTGAGTGAGTGCCAGAAACTCATTGAGCTTGCGGTCCATAATGCCTGCTGGAATATGATGTCCCCTGAAAACTGTCTTGAACTCTCTCCATTCCACCTCATGGTCAACTGGTTGCATAGCAAGGTAGTGGTCCCACCATGTCCGCGCGGGTCCGCGAAGCTGCTGGGTGGCGAACTGACCTTAGTCACCTCGGAACAAAACTCCATTGAGTAGTGGGAATTTGGATTCCACTACCCTAAGCCTTACATCAGCATCAAGTGGGTCCTCTGCCCTAGTGAACAACTGTGGCTAGGTACTGAGGAACTCCTAATAAGTGGCTGCCGTGGGGTGACACTGATGATCACCACCACCATAGTGCTGAGGTGGTGGCTGACGCTGAGCTAGCTGTCGCAAGATCTCGTTCTGTTGAGCCATCAGCTCTTGCAGAGTAGGAGGTGGTGGCGGTGGTGGAGGAATGCGCTCATTCTGTCCACGACGCGCTCTTCCTGCCATCTGAAAAATCATGTATATTCTCAATATCATATTCCTGAGGTTCAAGGTTCAATCATGGTGAAAGAGTCAAAAGGGTAAAACCAATATATTCTTGCATAATTATAAAAGATTCCACATGGCATAAACTTTTTTCTTAAATTAAGACTGACATCATTCATCAACCATGCTTCCAAAAGAGTTTGTCATGATTACATCAATAACTCAAAAGACTCAACTCTATCTAGCCTAGTACCCCAAGGGTGCAAAAGCTAAGCTAGCTTCGAGGAGTTCTACCATCACAGACTTCTAACTCTATCTCTGCGACCTAGTGAGCAAACGAGGCAACGCTCTACTCGGGGGGAGGTGGTATCCCTGAGCCAGCAGTGTCCCAAGCTGGAGGCAGGCTCCTCTCCTCCCTCGATGTCGACATCCTCGTTGGCCTCCATGTCCTGGATCTCCTGGTGGTGCATATCCAGATGCTGGTTAGCCTCCGCAAGTTGCTGCTGAGTGTTGATTAACTTGTTGGGGCCATGCTTCGTTGCGCCGAAGGTCTTACACGAAGAAGCAGCTTCGGCTGAAGTTGTCCCCAGGAGATGGCCGAAGGTTCCTTTTCATGGAGCTTCGGCGTTACAAACCGACATAGAGATAGAAATGACCTTTTTATCCATAAAGGTCTGAGTTAATGTTGTAAACTTTTGTAAGGGGCATAGTTGTAATTTGTCACAGGCTGCGTCCTGTGTCTATAAATAGATGAACAGTACCCCCGTACTGTTCACGCGAACCTGCCATATGCTTTCGCATCACACCTGTACTTTTGCTTTCCTCAGGACCAAAGGTACATTTTTAATTCGAAGTGATTTATGTTCGTTCATGATAATAAAAATGGAGATGATTCTATGATAATATTTAAATGTCTATTTCATACCTTATGATCTATATGAATACTTCGTTCCTTGCTATTATGTTTACGAAGGTATGTCCTTCGTAACCTTCGTCCGAATTTCCTTATATCCCGAAAGGATATAATGTCTTGGAGGACGAAGGACTTTAACCCTTAACATTTTTCTATGTTGCCTTGTTCTTAATTCAAAGCATTTGAGAACAAGCCCCCAACATTGGCGCCCACCTCCGGTGAACTCACTTCCACTTTTCTGAGCTGATGGCTTCGTTCAACAATCAAGCTGGAGCTGCTTCGGCTTCGAAGCTGGTACTTCCGATAACAGGCGGTTCTTGCTCAGAGCCGGCTAACAAGAAGCAGAAGAAGCAGGCTCAGAGAAGGGTGCAGCATGTTGGAGTGCAGGGACCCTTCATCAAGTCAAAATGGTCTCACATTCCAATTACTTTCTCTCAGGAAGATCTTCAGCTTAAGGATTATCCTCACAATGATGCCATGGTCATCTCTTGCGTGATCAAAGGATTTCTGGTCCACAATGTCTTAGTTGATACAGGCAGTGCAGCTGATATTATATTTGCTAAAGCCTTCAGACAAATGCAAGAGCCCGAAGACAAGATTCATGATGCTACACACCCTCTTTGTGGCTTCGGAGGGCGACAGATTGTAGCACTTGGGAAGATTACCATGCCGGTAACCTTCGGATTTGTTAACAACACAAGGACTGAGCAAATTGTGTTTGATATTGTTGACATGGAGTATCCTTACAATGCTATCATTGGCCGTGGTACTCTTAATGCCTTCGAAGCAATTCTTCACCCAGCTTATCTCTGCATGAAGATACCTTCGGATCAAGGGCCTATTGCTATTCATGGAAGCCAGGAAGCTGCTAGAAGGGCCGAAGGAAGCTGGAATGACTCCAAGGCAATTCATAACATAGATGGAGCTGAAGCTTGTGAACAGTACAAATTCAGGAGGGAGAAGGCAGCTTCAGCGGATCAGCCGAAGCCCATGTTATTGTGTGAAGACATAGCAGAGCAGAAGGTGCTGTTGGGCTCGCAACTATCTGAAGACCAGGAGAAAACCTTGATAAGGTTTTTATTCAACAACAAAGATGTTTTTGCATGGTCAGCTAATGATCTCTGTGGAGTAAATCGGGATGTTATTGAGCATTCGCTCAATGTTGACCCATCCTTCAGACCCTGAAAGCAGAGGCTTCGGAAAATGTCTGATGACAAGGCCGAAGGGGCTCGCAATGAAGTAAAAAGACTCCTCAGTGCAGGAGTTATCAGAGAAGTGAAGTATCCAGAGTGGCTAGCTAACACTGTTATGGTGAAGAAGGCCAATGGCAAGTGGAGAATGTGTATCGATTTCACAGATCTCAACAAGGCTTGTCCAAAGGACGAATTCCCGCTGCCAAGGATAGACTCTTTAGTCGATGCAGCAGCTTCTTAGAGCTCATGAGTCTCCTAGACTGCTACTCAGGCTATCATCAAATTTGGATGAAGAAGGAAGATGAGCCGAAGACTAGCTTCATAACCCCAAGCGGCACATATTGCTATCTTCGGATGCCTGAGGGGCTCAAGAATGCTGGAGGGAGTTTCAGTAGGATGACTGCGAAGGTTCTCCAGTCTCAGATAGGCAGAAATGTGTTGACCTACGTTGATGACATTATTGTAAAAAGCACGAAGCAGGAAAATCATATTGCTGATCTGCAGGAGACTTTCGCCAGCTTCAGACAAGCTGGTCTGAAGCTGAATCCAGAAAAATGTGTCTTCGGAGTGAAGAAGGGTAAATTTCTTGGATGCTTGGTTTCAACAAAGGGAATCGAAGCTAATCCAAATAAAATCGAAGCTATACTTCGAATGGAGCCACCAACCACAAGAAAGGGGGCCCAAAGATTGACAGGAAGGCTGGCATCTCTCAACAGATTTATATCCAGATCAGCAGAAAGAAACTTACCATTCTTCGAGGTACTGAAGTCAGCTGAAGTCTTTCAATGGGGCCCAAGTCAACAAAAAGCCTTCGAAGAGCTTAAGCAATACTTAATAGATCTAACAACATTAACTCCACCAACGCCAGGGGCTCCTCTGTTGTTATATGTGGCAGCTTCGCACTCAGCAGTAAGTGCGGCACTTGTCCAGGAGAAGTTTGATGGACAAGTCAAGAAGCAGGTCCCAGTATATTTCGTATCTGAAGTTCTTAGTATATCAAAGAAAAATTATACAGAGCTGGAGAAGGTATTATATGCCGTTTTAATGGCATCCAGGAAGCTTTGGCATTATTTTCAGGCATACAATATTATTGTTCCTTCTTGCAGCCGTTGAAGGATATCATGAGAAATAGAGAAGCTACTGGACGGATTGGAAAATGGGCTGAGCTCAATGAATTTTACATTGATTATGTGCATAGATCCTCGATCCAGTCTCAAGCATTGGCAGATTCATTGCCGACTGGACGCCAGGGGCTCAGGATGAAGAAGCAAATATAGATGCCGAAGTATGGACAGTGTTTTGTGATGGCTCTTGGGGAACCTTCGGAGCAGGTGCAGCTGCTGTGTTGGTCTCACCATCCAGGGTTAAAACTTGCTATGCAGCAAGACTTGACTTCAGTTGCACAAATAATATTACTGAGTACGAAGCCCTGCTCCTGGGTCTTCGGAAATTAAAGGCAATGGGAATCAGAAGGGCGATTCTTAAAACTGATTCCCAGGTTGTTTCGGGTCATATTGACAAAGAGTTGCAAGGCTAAAGATCCGAAGCTTGAAAAATACCTAGACACGGTCCGAAGGATCGAAGCTTCCTTCGAAGGATTTTCTGTCAAAAATATCCCTCGAGGGCAAAATGAGCATGCTGATTTGCTAGCCAAGTCTGCAGCACAGGGGCTGCCGTTACCTTCGGATGTGTTCTTCGAAACAATAAAGGCACCTTCAGTAGAGCTCCTTGAAAGAGCAGTCCTCAACATTTCTCCTGTTTACAGCGAAGATTGGAGAAACTGAAATAATCTCTTACCTTCAGGGTAACTTCCTATCAGATGACGAAGCTTACAATAAAAGGATAGAGGCAAGAGCTCGTCCGTATGTCATGATAGAAGGGGAACTATACAAGCATGGAGTTTGCGCTCCGCTGCTCAAGTGTTATCTAGAGCCGAAGGTATAGAGTTGATGAAAGAGATACATGCAGGCCTGTGTGGATCCCACATCGGATCCAGGCCGTTACTTGGAAAAGTGTTCCGCCAAGGATTTTATTGGCCGAAGGCTTCGGGCAGCGGAGTTAGTTCAAAAGTGCGAAGGTTGTCAAAAATGTGCAAGAGATCAAAAGCAACCTTCGTCTTTGACACAGCTGATACAACCCATCTGGCCATTGCAAAGGTGGGGCCTTGACTTGTTGGGTCCATTACCACCGGCCCAAGGGAATCTAAAATATGTTATAGTAGCTGTGGAGTATTTTTCTAAATGGATTGAGGCGAAGCCATTAGCCACAATAACTTCGGCCACTGTCCAAAAGTTTTTCTGGCAGAACATAGTCTGTCGCTTCGGAGTACCAAAGGCCATCACTGTAGATAATGGAACGCAGTTCGACTCCGAAGCTTTCAGAAATTTCTGTGATCAAATTGGAACGAAGATCCATTTTGCATCAGTCAGGCATCCGGAGTCGAATGGGCTCGTTGAAAGGGCCAACGGCATTATAATGACAGGAATAATGAAGTTAATCTTCAATCAACCCAGGGGAAAGTGGCCAGATCAGTTGACCAAAGTGGTGTGGAGCCACAATACAACAGCATCAAGGTCTACAGGCTTTACCCCATTCAAGCTATTATTTGGTGACGAAGCAATAACTCCGGAAGAAGCCAAAGCTAGATCAATAAGAGTAGTAGCTTCGGCAGAATCAGGTCCGAAGATGCTTGTTCGGTGGAAAAAGATGCCTTAGAAGGGATCAGGCTTCAAGCCGTGGAGAATATCAATAAATACCAGGCCGAAACAGTTAAATGGCGCGATAGAAAGGTCCGGCTAAAAAATATTGAGCCGGGACACTTGGTGCTTCGGAGAGTGGCCAACCCAGATACAGTGGGCAAGTTACAATTGAAATGGGAAGGGCCTTTCTTAGTAGCATCTTCGTCAAGGCCTGGTTCGTACAGATTAAAGGACATGGATGGCAACGAAATTCCAAGATCTTGGAATGCAGATGAGCTCCGGAGATATTATGTATAACTTGATGTAACTTTTATGTTTTTCTTTTTCTTTTTCATGGCACCCTTTTCCTTTCTAAAGGGGGAGAAAGGTTTTTAATGGGGCCATCATATGTAATTTCCTTTTTTAGTTTATAAGAGCAAAATCCCCCAAAGAATGTAAATGTAAAAAGCTGAGAAACGCACCATCGAGTGCCGAAACTGAAAAAGAGAAGAAGCTCCAAAGACGTCCCTAAGGGATGCAGAGCTCACAGCGAAAAGTCAACGCTGATTCCGCCGAAAGTAAAAGGCGAAGAAGCTCCAAAGACGTTCCTAAGGGAATGCAGAGCTTATACCGCCTAAGTAAAAGGCGAAGAAGCTCCAAAGACGTTCCTAAGGGAATGCAGAGCTTATACCGTCTAAGTAAAAGGCGAAGATGCTCCAAAGTCGTTCCTAAGGGAATGCAGAGCTGATGTGTGGTTGTTTCTAAGGAAATAATGGCTGAGAGTGTGGCTTCGGACATATGCTTTGGACATTCATTCGCGCATTACATTACATCATAGCATATGCATTCATAAGCATTCATTCATTCATAGCATTTGTGTTCCTAAGTGGTTGCTTCGGCAAAAGAAGAAGCGGTTTCATGATTCGTTATGTACAAAAAAAGAAAAGCTTCGGCAAAAAGAAGAAGTGGTCTTCTATGCTTCGTTGTGTACGAAAAGAAGGGAAGGTGTTTTTTCGCCTTCGGCTCAAAATACTGATTTCGTCCACATCAAAGCGCCTCAGTAGAAGGGTAAGAATATATTACAAGCTATGTACAAAGTTCCTTGAGAACAGTTTAATTGTATTTACAAAAGTTGTTACAAAGGTATCCTGAGTTTTTTCTATAGTATACTTCTACTGATCTTCACTAAGCTTCAGCTCGGCGACGGCTTCGGCGACATATTTTAAGCATCATCTTCACCTTCGTCATCCTACATGAATCAAAGTACCGCGAGTAAAAATCAAGCGTGAAGGAGAAGGTAAGTACAAAGTATGATTTCTTATTGGATCAAGATGACTTCGAGCTTCGTCTCCAGCCTTCTCTCGCCCGCCTTTTGTCCATATCATTTTATAAATCTATTTGAGATGCTTCGGGCGAGGTCAGGAATATCGTCCAGGATTGATGGAGACAAGGTGAAGTTGGGCCTGTTGACGATTTTTCCATGCTCGCAGCCGGCCTTCAGGAACGGTGCAGCGGTACCCCGAGAAGCTACCCAGGCACAGAAGTCACCGTGCCCGGCTATAACTTCGTCAAGTTCTTCGATTTCAGCTTCAATATGATCGAAGGCTTGTGGTAAATTTTCCGCTGAAGGGTTAAATTTCCCGCTGCTGGCTCCAACAGAGTAAAATATCTTTCTTAATCGTTCAATACAATTACTGCTAAATTTCAAGCACTTGTCTGAAGGCTTGTTAGTGATTTCTTCAAGTCTGAGTTGGCCTGGACTTCGGCTTCAAGTTTCGAATTAAGCTCTAGCTTCTCCTGTTCAAATTGTTTTGATTGGCCGATAAGCTTCGAGCTCAATTCTGATATTTTAGCTTCAGTCTCTGCCAGCAAGCCTTCGGTTGATTGGAGCTCGAAGTCTTTCTTTTCAATGATAGCTGATTGTTCTTTTATCTTGCTCTCTAAATTTTCAATTATAGCTTCGTGTTTTTGTCCTCCAAGTCTTGCTGCATCTTCAGAGCTTTGCTCAGAAGCATGCTCTGCAAATAAACAGCCTTTGTTAGGAATATTTCCATTATTAAAAACAATAGAAGTCAGAGAAAAGTTGTTTACCTTGAAATTGGAATAAAATAAGCTGCCGACGATATGTTGTCGTCGGTAGCGGATGATATCTGTTTCTAGC